>OY735198.1:78190440-78462940 GCA_963457665.1 Thysanoteuthis rhombus
CCTAAGTTTCCCAGGTGCTGGATTGTGACCCGAAACTTTGAAAATTATTCCAACATGATCAGAAATGACCTCTTGTAACCTTGAATTGCCTGTGGGGTCAACCTCTTCTAGCCTATGTTATATGTTGACCTCTGTTCAGTGTGCATCCAGAATATTAGGTCGATAGGTCTCTTAGTTTAGAGGAGAATAGGCATGAATAAATAAACGAACGAACGAACAAATGAATAAAAGGCTCAAATATTAGTATAAACTAGATAGATAAATACATAGAAATTGTGTTGGCAGTCATTGGACGCAAATGCCCAGCTTGCCTTGAAAATCGACATGTTTGCTATTATAATAGAACTGGGAAAACTGGTGATCAATGAAGTTACTTCTCCCGCCTTCTATTGGGTGGTGATCACTAAAAAGTCTGAATTTTCAAAAAGCAAGCGTAAACACTGCCAGGCATATATTAAGGACCAATGAAGCAAAAGCGTACATTGTAAACTGAACCCCTAACTGAAAACTTGATGAATTGAAGAAAAAAACAAACGAAGAAGGGTTGCTCAATGAATAAATTATTTCTCTCTTCTTTTGCTTGGGCACTGATCACAAGAAAGTCTGAATTTAGATTTTAAAAATTTTAAAAAACAAGTTGGCACTAACTTGTGATTAATTTAGCGGGAACTTGAATTGAAAATTCAACCTCTGACCAAGAAACTTTCAGAGGGGTTTAAAATAATATTCTGGGGATAGACATTTGAGGGGTGAATGTCTAAATTCACAGCCTCCTGGCACCATCTGCGTGTGTTACATACATACTCACATAAATACATACATACATACATACATACATACATACATACTTACCTACACACATACATACATACAAACATACATACATACACACATACGTACATACATACATACATACATGCACACACACATACATACATACATACATACATACATACATACATACATACATACATACATACATATCCAGCCAGCCACACCAATTTAAAAACTGAACAAATCTATGTTGACAGTTTTGGTGACAACTTTCACCGACGGTTTTTAACAGAAGGAAAAAAGGCAGTATGAATGAGAAAAAAAGGAAGAAAGTATAAGGGTTCAAGAAAAAAAGGTAGTAAGAATGAGAACGGAAAAGAAGGAGAACCGTATGAATGAGAAGAAAAGAAAGAGAGAAAAAGTGGAAAAATAAGAAGATTCAAGACGGAGGAAAAACCAGAAATGCCAGCCTTCATTTTTCGCCATTTTCTGTCTAATTGAATTGGTTTGGTCAGCGGCCAGAAGGTTGACAGCTAAGGTGAAGAGGGTTTGGATTTTTTTTTTCTGTCTTTTTTTTTTCTTCCTCCAGATTTGAGGGCCTAATCGGGGAGTTAGTAGAGAGGGATAAAAAGATGTTCTGTTGCTGAGACGTATTGGGAGCATCCTGTCGACAGCTTTCTGAGGAAGGTGGGGAGATTAAACAAATAAAAAAGTTGGCTGGTTCATGGGTCATGTGACCGTCTGATTGCAACGGCTGCATCTATATCATTGGCAAGGTCAAAGGCCAATTATTTTTAGACTGAAAACTTAATATGCTGGGCTTTTTTTTTTATTTATTTATTTATTCTATTTTTTTTTTTTTCACATCAAAAGCTTATCCTCAAATTCATAGCCGAAAGAATATGTCAACAAATACTTACATAACCTATCTCATGGGGCCAGCTAGTGTATGCCTATGTATATACGTCTCAAGGAATACATTTTATGAAAAGAATACATAATACATGTATGTATGTATGTATGTATGCACAAGTGTGTACCTGTATGTTAGATCACAGAATGAATTGTAGATGGTAATAAACACATAGGTTTGTAAATATTATGTGTCGACGTTTATGATACATCCAAAGATATAGCGAACAACAATGTGCTGATATCTTCAGTGTAGCTGTAGTTGTAAAATAAAAACTATTCCTGTTCCAATGATGTAATAAAAATGCTGAATTTAAAGAATGATAGACAGTAGAAAAAATTAGAAGAACAAAAACGAAAAATGATACAGTGAATCTAGCCATTCCCAAAGAACAACTTCATTTTATAGCAAACTCATATCTTGAATAATTGATATTTATAGGTATGGAAATAAGCGAAGGTGAAACAAATTAGCTGATTTTGGTGATTCATGGAGCAGTTTTAACAACAATAAAAAATCAAAGTAATCGTCAACCTCTTCGGTGCCAATTCCCTTGCTTTACCTCTTTCTAAAATAAACTCAGGAAGAAGCGAAGGTTAGGGCCGATAAAAGCAAATATGCGGCAACTACATAATGAAAAAGATTGATAGACCGAATTTCAAACGAAACTTTTTTTTATTTTAGCCGTAAAGTTAGCCGAAAATGGAGCTTATTTACCCGAATTTACCTACATTTATGAATAGATTGAGCAGGAAAAAAATTAAATTTGAGTTGGCATCACAGTTTTTTGGTTTGTTTTTTTTTAATACGTGTATTCCGACTTGGGGTCTCACGGGAATCGCAGGTGTTAAAAAAAAACAGCCCTTCTCCTTGATGGTAAAGAAAAAAAAACTAAATAAATTCAGGATGATGTGACTAATAAATCATTCAAAATATTTGTCACGTTAAGAAATATGAGATGTAGAAAGATGACGTTGCCAAAAATGATTTTGTAAGGATATTCCCAGGGAGAGAGTGACAAAAAATTATGCATTTTTGTCACGACTTTTTCAAATCTATTTCGAGGATATTATCATTATTATTAGGGCACGTTGGTGTGTTGATATTTTCTAAGCTTAGCTCGGTATGGTAAAAGAATGAATGAGAGAGCTCGAGGAAATTGGAGTGGGAAGACTGTGTAGCATCAATCTTACTGGTGGTGATGGTCTGTCTGTTGTGAAAGCTTTTAAAACAGTCGATATTCTCATTCACGAACAATGATCACTGTTAACAATGAGAACTAATCAACTATATTAATCATCGGGAAGATCCTTTGGGGGATGCATTTCATCATTTCTCGTAAGACAAATCTCCTTAACTCTCACTCAAATAACAAAGAACTTTAAAACTAATTCTTTGTCTACTTGGACGATGGATAGAAGATTATATGAATTGGATCTTTTAATCTAAGAGATGCGTCGGAGAGAAACCTCAAGTCCAAAAATATTAAGAAAAGGTAAAAATTTGTTTTGCGTTACAAAGAAAAAAACTGTTCGTGCAAAAATCAGGTTTGATGCTCTTTGAAGGTGTTTTTGAAAATCTAGTGAAGAATGCCATCTTGATTTTCTGGCTGCGATGGTCAAACATGGTTTGGGAGTCATTTCAGTTTCTCAATCAGGTTCATATGAACAAAACAATCAAGAAGGAGCCACTCCAACAAAGATAGTTTGTGGAATGTTGTCCAAGACTGCAGAATAAACTACAGGAGGATATCATACAAAAGCTGATTCAATGACTTCCAGAATTGAACAATTGAATGCTTCAAAGGGAGGTTATATTTGATATTAAGTTACTGTGTCTGTGCTTATCAGTCAGTCTGCCAATAGGCTTCGTGCCATCGACTTGTAATCTCGTTTTATGGGACGGAAAAGAAACATTTTTGGGTAAAGAAGTCATTCGGGGATTTTGATACATAAAAATGCCCTTGTTCATGTTGAAAATGTGACACACCTCATGTTCATGGAGCTGGATCGGGAAGTTCTCCCTTGTGCAGCATATTTTTCAGAGTGTCACAACTTTTAGCACTGTCTAACACATCTTGTCTGGCTGTTCCAACAAGTTGGAGATATCAAAGAACTCGTCGAATAAGTCATTTAGTCAGAATAAAAATCACTCTTTTATTATGAATACACAAATTATCTGAAAGTTGGCGTAAAATCATGAAGAACCAAGAAAAATATTTTCATGATCAGATTATGATGCATTTGAATGGATAAAAAAATTCAAAAGAATCTGGATATCTTTTAATCATACATATATATATATATATATATATATATATATATATATATACATATATATATATGTATATATATACATATATATATACATATATATATACATATACATATATATATATATATATATATATATATATATATATATATATATATATAATACAAGTCAGAAATACGATATAATATGATACAATATCCTACGGATGATGGAGTTTATTTCATAAAGTACTCGACACATTCAGCATTAAACATTAAGATGATCAATGGTAAACCTTGAAATATAAAGAAGTAAGAAGCCCGAATAAGACAGAAATATAAAGGTGTTTTTGTAGTGAATATTCACTTCATTATGTGTGTGTGTGTGTCTCTGTGTGTGTGTGTGTGTGTGTGCGCGCGCGTGTGTGTGTGTGTGTATCAGGGAGAAAGAGAGAGAAATATCACTTAATGGACAATTTATAACCGACGGAAAGCGATAAGTATAAAGACATTTAATTAGGAACTAATTCATGGCATCGATTTTAGAGTGTCGTTAGCTCAGTGCTAAAAGCAGAGCGTGTGTATAAGCCTGTTCCCTCGGTGGAGGCGGGTTAATTCCCCACACGACGCTCATTTCTTTCTTTATCCACACGATCGAACGCCGTTCGATTTGCTACGATGCCAAGAATCAGTCCCTAATTAAATGTATTTATAATTATCACATATACATATTCATGAGTTCTCTCTCTCTCTCTCTCTCTCTCTCTATCTATCTCTCAATATATATATATACACACACACACACATATATATATATATATATATTTGAATAAATGCATAAGTATTAGTATGTACATGCATATATACATACATGCTTTATACAGGCTTGTAAGACATCACTCTACAGCAGACGTTACGTGACAGATCTTGAGATAAATGTATGGAAACATAAACACATAATGATATGGGTATACGAAGGAAAGAACACAGCAATTTATTATCAACGAAAAAAATTTAAAGTAGAATAATGACGCCTCGGTCCCCTCCCAGACGGTCTATATGGTCTTTTCACAGGCCGCTATCAGCTGCGTCATCACTTCAGTCTATAAACAGTGTCGAATGCGCATTTTATGTTCAGCCATGATTTTTTACCGGGGAAAGTATCAAAAATATCGATGTGCTAAGGCCTTTGCTTCATTTAAATCTAATAAGGTAAACAAAACAGAATTCATTTCTTCATACAATTTTATTCCGAAACTACGGTTTCATCTCAAATCCTTTCCCAATAGTTCCAGTATATAGCATTTTGCAAACTTTAGCAAAACAAGTCGATCTGAGTTAGGCTTCAAAAGTTGGAGTGAATTCGTCATTTGTTGTTTTGTGTCAGTTTTCTATCTGTTATTCGTGTATGACGTCAATGGTTTTTGGTCTGTCATTGTTGTTACATGTAAAAATAAAGTGTAGACTGAATCATAACTTCTCCAAAAACAGTCCTCAAAGTGTATGTACGCGTGAGCTACAAAGAAACAAGTTTAAAGTTATCTCTCGGATTTTCTACAAAATATGACTCTGAGGGGGTTTACGTATACATATATATTATTGTGCACATTCACATTGATTGTGCATTTTATATTTTTAAATATTAGCAGCAGCCATTATAAGTCCCCTGCTGGACAAAAGCTTATCATCTCCTTCTATGACGTACGTGATTGTACACACTTGCCACATTTTATCGGCAAACCTTTCCACTCATCACTCCATATTGTGTCTGATTTTTCCTACAACGCTTATCGTCCCATGAGCACCGGTTATTCTTTTGCTCCATCTGCCGTAATCTCTTCTTGCTAAGTGTAAAGCTCATCTCCATTTTTGTTGCTTAATCATTTATATAAAATTCTTCGCTCAAGTCTTCCCTCTTACCGACGTTGATCCTTTTTTTATTTCCCAGAATTATCTCTAGCATTGCTCTTTCTATGGCTCTCTGTTCAATTTCTAAGTTTGTTTTGTTAATGCTCATGTTTTGCATCCGCAAGTCATAGCTGGTATTATGCATACATTTGATCCTTTATGCTTTAGACCCATTGGCAACAGACTCTTCAGAATGTATCTATTCATACCAATTATTTTCAACCAATCGTTAGGGTGAGGCTCCAGAAGAGGTGGACGAATACATTTACCTAGGGCAGGTAATAAAATTAGAGAAAGACCATGAATGTTGAATGAATAAAACAAAATACATGAATGTGTGCGTGTGTTAAAATTTTCATATGTATGCAAATATGTTGCGTAATGAAAAAAATTCAAGGTCCAATCGATATTATCAGAGACGAGCCTCGTGCATATTTCTCACTGGCGCCATTGGTCGTTGTTCGAATCAAGTTAAAAAGCCAGGATTGTCAATGCTCATTATGAAGACAGATAGCCCCACTCCCCAACTGAAAGTCAACACTCTCTCTCTCTCTCTCTCTCTCTCTCTCTCTCTCTCTCTCTCTCTCTCTCTCTCTCTCATCCTCCCATTTTATTGTGCGAGAGTAGGATACGCTTACCAAATATCTCAGGAAATGGAATTAACAATTTTTGAATGGTATTTCTTATATCTTAATTTTAGTTGCTTGTCATGCCAATTCTGAGCGCAGCTGCGATGAAAAGCAACTAAAATTATAATAAGAGAAATACAAGTCATAAATTGATAAAGGATGACAGTATTTCATCTAATGAAAAAAATACTTAAAGTAGTAGAGTTTAACCATAGCGATGGCTGTATAGTAATAAAAATCTGTTTTCTTCACAATACTGCCCAAAGATATTACAACCATTACGAGAAATGATGTATAGGCTAATGGATAATCTGGGGGGGGGGGGGCAATGGTGAATCTCTACCCAGAATAGAAATATTCTTGCTATCATTAAACTCCTTATTGACTATCATTGCTTTCAACAGAAGAGGAAATATATATAGATATATATTATTTCATTAAAGTAATTAAGGTTGTTCACCCGCACTGCACATAATTACACGATGTTTTGCAGTCTTAACAACGAGCATATTGTGCCATATATGTTATATATGTGTGTGTGTGTGTGTGTGTGTGTGTGTGTGTGTGCTCAGGTTAGTGTACATATTATGTTATAATCTATGTTTCATCTTCATATATCAAGAAATATTATCGGAATTAACTTTGTTCACTTGTGAATCATATTTACACGATATCGAAGCAGCGTTTCTTTACATTTTCTAATCAACTTTCCTATCAATTTTTCTTGTTTACATGAACACATACACACGTATATACATAAATGTGTGTGTGTGTGTGTGTGTGTGTGTGTGTGTGTGTGTGTGTGTTATGGGCATGTGTGTGCGTGTGCTCTTGTAAACATATCAATATCCGTGTGTGCATGTATTCATAGTCATACTTTTCTGCAACAACTATGAATACAAAACATTTTTACTAAATATCTAAGTTATTGAATATGAAATAATCTCAAACCAGAGTTGCTTTTCCTTACTTCTTTATTATGTCTTACACTTATTGAACTTCTCTTATAGTATAGTAGTATATATATATATATATAT
The DNA here is from genome assembly GCA_963457665.1 of Thysanoteuthis rhombus. NCBI lineage: Eukaryota > Metazoa > Mollusca > Cephalopoda > Oegopsida > Thysanoteuthidae > Thysanoteuthis > Thysanoteuthis major. The sequence continues at coordinate 78,197,954 of OY735198.1, forward strand.
ATATATATATATATATATATATATATATATATATATATATATATATATATATATATATATAATGAAATGAAGGATTTGCTACGCAAACACGTTTAAATACATATACATATATAGGCTGAACTTATATTTTATATCACTACTAATATATATATATATATATATATATAAGTGTGTGTGTATGTATATATATATATATATATATATATATATGTGTGTGTGTGTGTGTGTGTATGTATATATATATATATATATATATATATATATATATATATATATATATATATACATACGTGTTTGTATATTCAGAGACGAAAAAATCTCCATTTGGGATATCTGATAAGAAGTCAAAAACGATCTCTAGTAACGCTTGTTTGCCTCTTCATAGCAGGTGAGAAATACAGTCCGTATGGAAATATTTGATTTTGTATTAAAACGATAAGAAAAACTTACGAACAAAAAGTTCATCTCTGGGAACTGATGAACCCAAGACGGATTCTTGACGATGTTCTTTCCTCTTTTTTTTTTCTTTTATTCTTTTCCTTTCCTTCCTCTTCGTTTATCTTTCTGCTTTGTTACCTCTCCTCTTTTCTTCTTCTTCTTTTTCTTCTTTTTCTTCTTTTCCTTATTCTTCTTCTTCTTCTCCCCTCTTTTTTTCTTTCTCCCTTCTTTTTTCTTCCCCCCTCTCTCTCAATCTTCTCTGTTTCATCCTTCTCCTCAAATTTTCCACCTTTTCTCCTCTCTAAGATTGCCATTTCTTTGTTAAGTTGATCAGATCTTTATTCTGTTTTCTCAAAATTTTTATTCCATTTTATCATTGTTACTGTTACAGTAAATCATTACATCATCATTACACCTGCCTGTCACAACTACAATCGCTGGTTTCTTTATTGAGAAGTTTCTACAATACTTGTATATTGGAATGAAATATAGCAATGATTCTTAAACGTCAGGTTAAGACGACACACTATAGAATGTATTTGACTTACACACCAACCTTTTACTCCATTATTTCACACATATATCCGTTAATAAGTATTGAGTTGACAATAAGAAAAATACTTATACTCAAATTATTTTTCAAACAAATATTTGAATATTGTTTCATTTGAAATAATTACTTTGACATAGCTATGTTAGTATGATAAATTTAATTTAAACACAACTATTTTCTTCATTGTCAACATATACACACACACATACATATATGAACATACATATATATATATATATACATACATACATACATATATACATTCATATATATATAGTATATATATATATATATTTATATATATATATATATATATATATATATATATATATATATGCCAAGTTTCTAAAATAGTTTTCTATTCTTGTTTCTTATTCTTATCACCGTTACTCATGTTGCAGTTTATGTCATATTCGACAATATCTTTGTCAAGATGAGAATAAGCAAAAATACAGTGATCAATTCATGTAGGCAGCGTGGTGTCCATAATTGCCTTGATTTGATCTTTTAGTCTTTCACCGTCTGTGATTCAAATATAGTTTCTAAAGTGTTACACAAAGACAACGAATCTTTTACTGCAGTCACTGCCATCATCATCATCAGTCTTCCCCTGGATCCACCACATTTATCTACCACAGGCGTCGTGAAGCAAGTATTTTCTGGATTTGTCAAGTTCTTCCCACCATCTTGTTTTCTGTCGCTCTCGGTTTCGCATGTGATCTCTGGGGCTCCATGTTGTGAGTCGTGATGTCTATTCGTAGTCTGCTATTCTTGCAACATGGCCTGCCTATTGCCGCTCAAGGTTTTTGATAGATTCTATAATGTCTCTGACTCTTTTTCTTCATGATATACTGTGCTGTCTTGTGATCTCTCTATGCGAGGTTGAGCATGATTCTCTCATACGCACTTTGCATGCATCTCAGTTTGCAGGTCTGACTCTTTGTTTGGTTCCATGTTTCAGCTCCATGAGCGGCAATCGGGAAAATTCATTGGTTGTATACTCTTCTGTTTAGGATTATTGGGAACGTCTTTCCCTGGTTCAATCCCGGGTTTCGGCATCCGGAGGTTAGCAGTGGATTATCTTTTACTGAAGTCAGCATGCGTTGAATGTTTTTGAAATCAGCCCTGTCTATCATTTTTTTAATCATATTACACTGAAGTCAGATGTGGTATTTTCCACTTGTTTTGGTCTTCAATTTTGGATTTAACAGTTTCCTGAGATTCGGATAAGGGATATTCAACTATATACACATATATCTGTGTGCCTCTGTGTATGTGTGTGTGTGTGTGAGTGTGTATGTGTGTGTGTGTGTGTGTGTGTACGCATGCACGTGCACGTATGTATGTGTGGGCGAAAGAGGGCGGGTGTAAATGACAGCATCGTAAGGCTTTAAAAGACAAATGAGTCTACGTTTTGATGTTTCGCTCGGACCGAGTTTTGTCAAGAAAATGAGAGGTAACAAGTAACCGGGTGTTTTCTTTAGTTTGTCAGTTGGTTATAGTTGGAGTGTTACCATGTTAATGGACCTATATGTGTGGTAAGCTAAGTGGTGGTGTGTGTGTCATGAATCTTGGTTTCTAACCATACCTCATTTTTTTCACAAGGCTGAGAATGGCGAAATAAAGAATCATTAGTCTCACACTCTCGCCATAAATCCATACTAATACATTTACCCTATATATCTTTAATATCAAAGCCAACAAACTTTCAATGACCGGTTAGGATAATACATATGAAGTTCCTTGACTTCATCACCATCACCATCTATACTATCCCCAACCAATCAACTACACTTCGACCCTGGCACCCTATGGCCTCTTCAAGATTCACTACTGCTGCTACTATCACATCTTGCCACAGACAAATGCAGACTTTATCACAGACATAACCAATTCCCACACATTAAGATGACCCTATCCAATTTTTTGCTTCCAAAGCAAAGCATCTGATGTTAAGTTTATTTTTCTACAGGAAAAATTCAACCACTGACTGGTACATACACATACAGTACACGTTACTGACGATACCTCACGAAACATATTTAGCACACCAATTAATGAATTTATGAATTGACTAATGAATAAACATATACTTGTTTTCATACATTTTTGTATGACTTCCTATCTATTCACACATGCAAGTCGACGCGCATCAGTCCAAATGAAAGACTGCACTGCACTGGTAGTCAAACGCGACCTGGAGGGTCCCCTGTTTATTCGCTAAGATCCTAATTTTCCACCCTATTCTGCTTAGGGTGTACTCAGATAGCTGCTGACTGCACAGGAGAATTCGTCCAAATGATGAGTTCTCTACTCTCAAACCGGAAATCGAACCGAGATCCGTTCTAGACATAATAGTAAATCGTAAATGTTGAAAATTTTATCCCCCTGGCTCTATCAGTGCATTCTATACACGGGATACATACATACATACATACATACATACATACATAGCCAGTCACCCAGCAAGCCAGCCGGACCAATTTGAAAACTGAAGAAACTCTTTTCAACAGTTTTAGTGACAATTTTGATTGACGGTTTCTAATTATGGAAGCCTATGCTTACAAACAAATATAAACTGAGGTTATCGATCCACAAGGTGAGAAGAGGAAATATCGGAAAGGAAGCCTTGAATGACGTATACTCAGCTGCATTGAATCAAATCAATGCTGACATATACTCAGCACTTAACAAACATCAGCAAATTCAAGTCTACTGGCTGTTCTGGAAAAAAGTACGGACGATGAATAACTTTTTATTGCATTGGAATTTTGAAGTGGATTTCTAACCGCTGAAACTACGGATGCGCTGAAACCTTTTTCGGAAAATTTGTATTATTACGCTCCAGTTGAAAGCTACGTAACATTGCCGGAGCAATCATTATCTCTTTGTATCTGATCACTTGAGCAAAGATGTGTAATAAAACCAAATTTCGTCATTGCTAATCTCTTCCGTATTCTGTATTCGTTCTCAACTTTCAACTACCAGGCCCTCTCAATATCGCCACTCTGAGAAATGGGTGTAGGTGGTCAGCGTTTTCTCCTTCCCGAATGCTATTAAGTGTGCACCTGCAAGGGGGATGATACATTCACTTTGAAAACATCTGGTGGGTGGGGTGCTCAGATCAAGCTTGCATGCGATAGATATGGCCACATGTATGGTGCAATTATTGAGGGGTTTCTCCTTGGAGCCATGGGTGTCAATCTGGTATTGGGGACCATTACTCTTGCAGTGATTACAATCCTCAGTGAGAGAGTGGCTTTGCGACAGACTCAGCGTTGGGAAATGCAGATGTGCACTGCATGGATTCAGGGTGATCAACGATCATAGGTTCTCATGGTATGATAAATGTTTTCGTGGACCGATTAACTCAAATGCTGTTTGTTATCTGAAATTTGTTCATTTTCATTGCTAAATTAGGCACATCACGTTATCTAGATCATAAACAAAGAGACTTTTTCCCATAAGAGGTTGTTCATTGGCTGTGGATAACAGAGATCTTCAAGGAGCGAGGCAGCAGTCATCACTTTCACCCAGAGGGTAAAGGTGCTCCACTTCCTTTCGCACCCCAGTCAACGTTCCTGTCTTCCGCCTGCTTTCCTCGTCTTGTGACTTGCATCTACCTTTTTTCATTTTCTGTCATCGTCCATGAGCAGCGTAACCCCGACATTTTACGACAGAGAAAAAGAGTAAATAAGCAAGAAGCTAATTGAAACTTCAGCATTTTTTTCTTTTTTGTCTCTGCTATTTTTTGCCTTTACTGCAGACACGCGAATCACAGGTCCTACATCTTAGTTGCTGCACCATTTCACTCAGTAGTTCATTGCACAACATCAGTAAAGCTCACTAAATACTCAGGTGTTCTATGACTGTTTCAGGTGTAGTTTCATGATAGACACTTTTTCAGTTGGTTAAGTCCTGTTGATAATGGAGCCCAACTAATGATACCCAAATGCAATCACTTATATGTATGCCATCAAATAAAATGTTTTTAAAAATATCATCAATTGTCACCTAGCTATTCGTATGCTTAGCTCAAAAGGTATAATCAATTATCATCTAACTATTTCTACCCCAAGCTCAAAAACGTATTATCAATCGTCACCTAGCAATTTCTCTACCAAGCTGAAAAAATATCAATTATCACCTAGCTCTTTCAACGCTAAACTCAGAAAAGTATTATCAACTGTCACGTAGTACTTTCTACACTAAGCTCAAAAATGTATCATTTATTGTCAACTATCTATTCCAACCTTGAGCTCAAGGAAAAAATCATCAATTGTCACCAAGCTCTTTCTACGTTTTGCTCAAAACTGTGTTGTCAACTGTCAGATAGCTCTTTGTACTCTGAGCTCAAAGGAGAATTATCATTTGTCCCTCTGCTATTCTCATGCTAAGCTCAAAAGACTATTATAATCATCTACCTATTTTTCCACAAAGCTGGAAACGTATTATTAATTGTCACCTAGCTCTTTCAACTCTAATCTGAAAGAGATATTATCTACTGTCGCCCAGCTATTCGTACATGAATCTCAAAAATGTATTATCAATTGTCACCTAGCTATTTCTACCTCAAGCTCAAAAAAGTATAATAGATTGTCAGTTAGCAATTCCCCCATCGAGCTAAAGACATATTATCAATTTTCACTTACCTCTTTAAAATATAAGCTCAAAAGATTTTACCAATTGTCACAGCCCTTCCAACTCTAAGCTCATAAGCTATCTTCAACTGTCACCAAACTATTTGTAAGTTAAGTCTAAAATGTATTCTCAATGGTAACCTGTTTAAACACCAAGCTCAAAATATTATAATCAATTACTACCTAGATAATCTTACGTTAACCTGAAAATGCATTATCAAATGTCACATAGCTATTCCTAGCTCAAAAAGAATCATAAATTGTCAACTAGTTATTCCCCCGCCGAGCTAAAGCGTATTATGAATCATCACCAAGCTCTCCCAACTCTATGCCCTAAAAAGTATAATCAACGGTCACATCTAGGTATCATCAATTATCACTTCAATCCTCTTACACCAAGCTCAGATAAGTATTATCGACTGTCACCTGACTGTCCTACACGAAGCTCAAAAGAGTATTATCAATTGTCACCAAGCTATTTTGCAGTAGCCTTTTTTGTGATAACAGCTTTGTGGCTAGCTCTTAGTGAGTGAGCCATTGTTACTGAGGAAAACGTTTAGCTGAAGGATGAACTTTTCAGTTACAAACAATCGAAAACGTCCAAAAAACGGGTATTCACGCTTTACGAAATTGGAATTATGATCAGGTATCATTTTCTGTCATCTTTGATTTACGATTCATTCTATTTATGCGATGTCTAGAGTTCTGCTTAAAGGTATTGTCATCACTCCATGAATTAAGTATCTTAGTCTTTGTTGTTTCGATATCAACTTTTTTAATCGACACCTTTTCCGGCTCTTTTGGATGCATGTCACGCACGGTAATTTTTAAGTATCTTTGAACGTAATTATTCAACTCTTTTACTATTTTTTCCCAAACATTCGCCCCCAATCCAATTAGGACAATCTTCGAATCTGATCTCGGCTTTAACCGGAGCTCGATTCTGGACTTCAAGACCTAAAGATAACGCGCAACTAACTATTTCAGCCGCGGGGGGAAAAGATAATCCATTTTCAAAGATTTGAAACCTTTGTTTGCTTCAGGCGCTTTTACAGTCTATTATGAATAGAAGAAAACAGCAGGTTATGATGACATATGATGGTGTCAAATATGGGTATCAGTTGTGCAAATTGAGGGGTATTCAGCACGACATAAAATGGTTACCATTATTCTTTGTAGAAGTCTCCACTTGTCAAATGTTTGGAAAGTTGAACTCTACCCGATACCGTAATTCTGAGTACCTTTCAGGATTTTATCTTGATATCAAAAGATAGAACTGCCGACCAAATCATCAATGTAATATCCTCACACACAAGCGCGCGCACGCGCTCTAAATAGAAGTAACACTCAACTGAAGTAAGATGAACAAAAAGTCACGTCTGTTGTTTTACCTATTAATCTCTCATCGTAACATAGGATGGGGGGGGAGTAACGTGTGCATTACCAAACAACGTATACAACATTAGGAAAAGTATTTAAAACACGGAAAAAAATTACATAAGTTACATTGACAGGTATTGGAAAATAAGTGACTGAAGTGATACAAAAAAAAACTCTGAAATATAGTTAATAATGTGTTCAACTTTTGAAGTTGTGAACATATATATACAATACTACTATCTTTAAAAATGAATTTGAAAATGATTTATAAGCAAAGTCGGGCAGTTTTTTTTCGGGGGGGGGGTTACTTATTTACATAAATTAAAATAAACGGAGCTCAATATGCTATTCATATAACATAGAGCAAAATATTAAAAATGTTGGAGATAAATTACCCAACACGTGTTCCTTGCAACAACCTATTGTCAAGGGTAGTTGATTATTCATGATTTTGATCTAATTACTTTCAAAGTTACCGTTTGAACGCATTATTTAAAATTATTCAACACATATTTTACTTCTTGGATTACGCTCATGACAAAAATTACAAAACGATATCGTCACGAAAATGACAAAATTATTCTTGAATTATTCAACGTTTTTAATTCAGTCTGACAAAATTGTTTCGTTGTCATTATCATGACGTACTCCTCAATTCTTTAGGTTAAATATGAATATACACACACACATATATATATATGTGTGTGTGTGTGTGTGTGTGTGTGTGTGTGTGTGTGTGTGTGTGTGTGTGTGCAGAGAAAGAGAGATTGTGGAGACCTGCTGGGTGTTATAATTACTTGGATATTACCCTCAGGCGTCAGTTGTCGGTTTTCAAGCCAAGAGTTTTCCTTCAATGCCCGATGTTATCTATACATATAAAAGCTATATGCAAAAATTGGTACGTTTATTTGTATAATTGTATTGTTTTATTTCCTGCCCAAGTCCTGTTATGACTTCAGAGTCACGGTAGATTGGCCCATATGAGATGCATTAATAGAGCTAATAAAAACAATCTTAGGGTCGTAATAAAATGAGATAGGCTGCTTTGACGTATCAATGAATATGACATCGCAGAGGTTCTGGACGTTTGAAACTATAAGGAAAAAAAAACAAAAATGACTAAGTGATAGAAAGAAATATTAAATGTTGAGTCGAGAGTTTATTTTTTAATTAAAATTAGGATAATTGAATCATTGAAAATAAATCACCTGACAAATTGCATTGGGTTCCTTGGTGCTGATCCTCCTGTGAATAACTCCGTCATTTTTTACGGATATAAGCTAATTTTAATTAATTGTTCATATCGGTAATTCTTTTCAGAAAGTTGCATACCAGTCTACGACTGGCTTTCTTGCATACCTGATTCCAAAACAACTGACTGATCAACGATTTTGATGAAGTAACCAAGGTCCTTCTCCAAGATCGACAAGAACTCTTGGAATTGGATGTCGCGGTGCAAATATTTTCTGAACCTATCCACATTGTCACACGAATTTATTTTCTGCTTTGCATAGTTTTTCATATAATCTCTGAGGACCCACATGGAGAGTAGTGAGATACGGCGGTGGTCTGGCAATCTTGCAACATAGCCTGCCGTTTGCCATTTTAGATTTTTAATGGATTTTATGATATCTCTGACTCCAGTAGCGCGGACAGTTACATTCATTATTGAAGGCTGCTTAACTCAATAGTAACAGCAACGCTGCGTTGAAACGGCCAAACCCATTTTCTTAAATTGTTTATTCTATTTACGTTGTCTAGATCAAATGATACATCCACTCTGAAATAACGGGATATCATTTCAAATAAGAGTTTCAATATAATAAAACGTAGTATATAATCCTTCGGTCGGATCATGTATCAATTTCTTGATATAACTCTCTGTGTCGAAAGAAATAAATGTAGCAGATACAGACTTAGAATAAACAAAAATAAGAATTTGGAGTTGAAACATTTATGTGGGCCTTCGCATTACCAGCGACTGTTCAACTAAATGGTAGGAGCAACAATATATATATATATATATATATATATATATAGAGAGAGAGAGAGAGAGAGAGAGAGAGAGAGAGAGTCATCACATAAGAAATGTCCGAATTTTAGATGAGATAAAAAAAGATTAAAGATTCATGTTAAATTAGAATCCATCCATTTACTTGGGTTCCGTCATAATCAATATTCTCCTTGCAGCGATTCACGAGCTTCATGATAACGTCTTTGTAAAAGTCTTTTAATTTGGGGGAAAAAAATTAACCGTGCATATATTACTGAAAACTCGTCCATCAAAATGGTTGTGTAATTTCCTGAATAAGTGCTAATTATATGGAGCTAGATCTGGAGAATAAGGAGGGTAAGGTATTTTTTCCTTGTAGACGTCTCAACTCTTTTAGGATGTAATCCGTGCTGCCTGGCCACGCAATATCATCTTTGCGATCAATCAAACTGGGTCTATTTGCATCAAATCAGTGTTAAACGGTCTTACTACTCCAAATAGATGCCAGTTGTAATTGTAATATTGAGTGGTAGCAGCCGATAGTTGATTACGCTAAAGCAATCCCACCAAACCTTGAGCAAAACATTTCTGGAAGTTAATTTTGGGTTGCACTTTATTCTGTTCGCCTTGGTTCCACGATATTTCCCGGTCAAATTTTCCTTGGCGCACTTTAACACTAGCAATCCCCGCCATTCATTTTCTCGGCCAAACGATTTTCCCACCGACGACATTTCTGGTCAATCTGATTACGAATCAGCATCATATCCAAGCTGCATCTTCCCGGTCAAACAATATACTTTCCAATGACATTTAACTGGTCGAATTCTCCTGTCAAGCAAGTTCACCACCAACCAGGAAAATTCAATGGGATAATCCAGTATACATAACAAAACAGTGGTCTATGGATGACACAATTATTAATTATATATATATATATATATATATATATATATATATATATATATATATATATGTATATATATATATATACTTGAGTACTTGAAATTACACATTACATCCATCGACACACACACACAAATACTTTCACACTCATGATATATATATATATATGTATATATATGTGTGTGTGTGTGTGTGAATGTGTACGTGAATGTATTTAGATATACGAATATCGAAATATGTGTGTGCTTATAATGTGCATTGTATACATATATATATATATATATATATATATATATATATATATATATATATATATATATGTGCGCATGTATCTATGTGCGCCTGTGTACAATTCTTTTTCAGTTTGTCTATCAAACCAGTTTTTCCTCTCCAGTCTCCAGTTTATCGACCAGCAATGATTCGTTATTCCCCTTGAATGACAACCTTTTCGATCATTTGCCAGCCCAGTGGCCACGAGACCCTTACCCCTGTGACCCGTACCCCAGACTCTCTCACTCTCTCTTTCCCTCTCTTTCTCATCCATCATTTCTCGCCGCTTGCCTAATTGTACATTATTGGCATTAATCATTCGTCGATTACGTTTTATCAACGCCTTTCCTCCCTTCCCCACCGATGCAAGGTTTCTTCTTTTTCTTTTTTTTTTTTTTTCCCCCTTTCCGCCGGTCATATTCTGGACTCCACTTGTCTTTCTTTGCTTAGCAGTCGAACAGGATTATCTCAGAGTAGAGCTCCACACGTCCAAAATATGAAGCCTATGCTCTAAGCAAGATCAACGTTTTTTTTTTCGGGGGGGGGGCATGGACCTGTCCGCATAGTGAGAGAAATTCAGTGTCTTTCCCAAGGGCAACAGTGCACACAAAGTATTTTTTTTTTTTACTCTTAGGATCGACAAATTCTGCTTGGTCTATTACAATAACTAGCAACAGCGATTGATTAATCTGAATTTCAATTGTTATATCAATAACAATATTACGCCTATATGTTCGAAATATTAATAATTACTATGCTTGTGGCTGAATCATGGTGAGGTGGGTAGACAGATTGGGGAAGAGAGAGTTTGGTTATATTTTCCCTTGATTTTTGTTTTATAAAATAATTTTCAACTATGGTACCATATATATATGTGTGTATATATATATATATATATATATTGAATGAAATAATTTTTCCTATTTTCAATCATATCACATTTTTTTGTTTGTTTGAAAGAAATATCGGAACTTTTTCAAACACTAGAGACAAATATTTCCTTGAATTTCATTGGGAAATATACGTCTCACTTTATACATATATATATATATATATATATATATATATATATATATATATATATATATATATGAATATATATGTATGTATATATATATATATATATATATATATATATATATATATATATATATATATATATAAAGAAAATTCTATGTATATATATATATATATATATATATATATATATATATATATATATATATATATATATATATAAAGAAAATTCTATTCAAGAATAGATATGGTCGGAATAAATTTTATCTATGACATCATTGGCATTTTTTGGAAAACATCTGAAATATTGTAATAAGAACGACTAGAAACATCTAGCTTCAGGAGAACATAGATGTTATCGATAAACTCGTTAAAACAAGACACATAGAGAGTCAAAAGGTGTATTTTTTATTGCAAAAAAATGAAAAAATAAAAAGAATAGAAAGGTTCTAGTGGAGTACTGGTGCCAATTTTCAAGTCTTTAAGCAAAAATGTGTGACCAGGAGCGCTGTAACGCACAAACAAACGCGTGATATTTTTTGAAGGTCCTTCCGCAATCTTCTATAAACAGAAAGACTGGTGGATTCCCTAGAGATCGCTCCAGTCCACAAATACATTTCTGCCCTAATTAAATGATCTTTCATTCATTGAATCAGGTAATTGTCTTATTATAAACTGACACGATTTGCTCGAATGCGCCATCAACACAAAGCAAGAAATATATTCGGAAAATATTTATGTTGGGTTTCACCATTTTCGGAAGTGTTGCAGAATTATTCTCTTCTCCAAATGATTTATATTCTGTGCCCGAAAGCACACTGCATCCATTTCAGTTACAGATTAGACTTAACAGACTTGACACTCGTTTCTTGACTCGAAAAATGTTCCACAAATAGCAAAAGAAATCACTCAGGCTTTTACCAGTTAAGCCACTTCCTTGATCATTCCCTAAGCATGCCGGCATAGACAGTACCGTTCAATTATTGGATGATTTCGTTCTGGTCTCTGTGTTAATCTGTAGAAAATGGCGGCGCCTGTTGTCTGTTGTTCTCAATTCCCGGCGGAGCAATTTGTAGACATAAAAGCCTGATGCGGAAAGGTCAATTGGCGGGGGAATCGGAAGAAAAAAAACCGAAGTGATAAAGTCGTTTGAGAGTAATTAATCATTCATTCGGCGACTTCAATTATTAAGAAGAAACAATCACAAACGCGCACGAAGAGCAGAACAAACACAGTCTGAAGAAGTCGATGGCGTTGTTGACAACGACCAGCGATCAATTAAATTGAAAATTTGGCACAGGAAATGAGCAGTAGCTGTGAAAATGGAGAGATTTGCGTGCTTGTTATAGAGAATGCGTCACTTGTTTGTTTGGAAGCGAGTGTGTACGTATGAAGTTTCTCTGCCAAGGTCAGCGATAGGTGTAACAGCTTTTTATTGTTAGATCAATGATTATGGAAGAGTGGTTTGTCCGGTGGCGTAGTTACTCACTTTCCTCACCGTAGACTTTCGTAGTAGGGCAGAAACAAGACATTAGCTCTCAAGATATCTGGCTATGAAACAGGGCACAAGAATATGGATTCCTGTCTTTCCCAAGGTCATAAACACAAGCAGCCTCAGCCAGAAATAGCCTTTTCTATTTTCCGTGCTGATGATTGCTAAGCTTCAACGTCAAGTTGCCAAGTGTGCCTCTGTATGTATGTATGTATGTATGTATGTATGTATGTATGTATGTATGTATGTATGTATGTGTACGTGTTTCTGTGTGAGTGTGTATGTTTGTGTGTGTGTCTCCGGTTGCACAATGTATAACCAGCTTGTTTCGTATGCCGATTCACATGAACTGAGACTATCTGTGTAAGACCATTACCAAAATCAACAATGATACTGAGGGAGTGCAGAAGAATAGAGAAGACTTGCTATCACTTGATCTCCCCCTTCAAGACTAACGCGATATCATACTCCTTGAGCCTCTATGAAACAGTGAGAACGCAGCGAGTACAATATCACTGATGAAAACATCATCATTATTATCAATCGTGATGATGATGATATTTATTAATGATTAAGGTATTTGTGATACTCACTATAACCGTAGTGATGGTGATAATGATGATGATGAGCCTGAGATAATTATTCGACGAAAGTCTCTAATATAGGCAATGTGAGAAATATAATGGAAAATTAGGTTTCGATGCCTCTAAGATAACTTAATTCAAAATGGATGATGAGAGTAACAATTAAGATGTCGGCTGAAAATGAAGAGGCGACAAAACATACGTTCGCAAACAAAATCAGCCCCAAGCGTAGCGCAGAGCTACTTTTTATTCGTCGGTGGTTCATTCCTTTTTTTTTGTTTTCTTTTTTTTTGTTTTCATGTTTTTTTCCTAATTATTCTCCATACATTTCATGCCAACAACGAATGAATCATGTTTTTTCTCACTTGTATGTTTGCTTCTTATTATCGTTCTTAAGTGTTGGGACCTTTTTTGAGAGAAGCGGGTTAAGTGTAGTAAGAAGCACTTTGCAATTAGGTTTTTTGAAATGCCTTGAACTATCACGAAACCATTTAAGTTGGTTTAGAAAACATTAAGAAGTCAGCAGCTGGAGGCGAGTGCTTAAACACCCGTACACACACACACACACACACACAATATCATATTTGTGTGTTCAGTAAAAATAAGCACATTTCCCTCCCTAAAGATACACATGTTTAGAAACACATGCATTCGTATTAAACACTTGAACTGTCAGGTATACACACATAAAACTGATGTATATAGAGGTGCTTATATGTTGTTTTTTATGCTCTTTACTTCAGTTTCCTGCGTTGGTTGTCAGCTTCAAACAATCTTCTACCTAATTACATGTACTTGAAAAATCTCTCTCATAAGCATATACACTTGATGCGTAGTAATATTTCGGGCATAATAACGCGTTAGCCAAAAAGTATGGTTGTAGTGGCATTGGGAGCATTAAAGTTTTCACCATCGTCATTTAGGGACTGCTTTTGATTGTATTGTGACAGCCGTCAAAAAAGTGCATTTTATTGGATTGACCAAAAAGTTTGTTCAGTGTTTGTTGATTGATGGTATCAGGAGCGTTTAGTTTTAAATAACAATTTGAATAATCTTTTACGTTTGATGAGTTTTCATATCCAAATTTATTTTTGAATGGTTAAATCCTCATATTCTTGTTTATCAATTCTAAAACTGAAGATAGAAGAAAATAAGCAACGATTTGATTTTATTGTGCTTTTTATTTTGAGGAAGGTAAAAACGAGGCTCAAATGCAAGAAAAAAAAGGATTTGTTCAGTTCATGAAAAAGGTAGTGGATGATCAAATGTGTCAAAAGTGGTTTGCGAAGTTTTGTGCTTGGGATGGTCGGATGGACCAGTAGAGGTTAATTAGTGTTATACACTGCAGTAGTTGACTGGCATACCTCCAAAGGTCAAAATAAGGAATTGAAAATAATTTGTGACATAACATCATTTACACAAACTTGGTTATATTAGTCGCTCTGATATATAGCTTTCACTTAGTTGAGTAAATAGAATCTACTGGACTGTTTTATAAATATTATTTCATAATATCATCATTCAGTCATCAAACTATTTTTCATGGCTTTCTATGGTCTCTTACTACTTTTCAGATGAACTGTATATTTAGCTATGATCCTAGTGACAAATCTGGGAAACACGTCACATGTTGGAAAACTTCTCACCCAAGCTTTATGATTTTCTGCTGTGTCGCATTTGCAACATGGGAATGGTTGTTGTCATGCAACAAAATTACGATTAAAATAAATTCGATTTTCGACCATTTGTGTTCCGATACAGTTAACTTATTTTCACCTTGAAGTTGTCTTTATTTATTCAGCTTAGTTTAGTCTGACAAAGAGACAAAATAGTGGGACTCAAAATAAAGATCAAATTCACTACGCTAGCACTAGTCTGCGAAGCTAGCTAACTAACCATTGGTGTCTGGTAGCGAGGCTCTTATATCTTGTTTGTTTATTGTTTTACTTGTAATAATTTCTATTGTGTGAAGCGTCCAATGTAAATTGAATTCACCATACTAGCAACAGATTGCAAAATGAGCTTTTTAAGCGTTGCTCTACTGTAGGGACGTTCTTTCATGTAAGTATTGCCAGAATGTGACGGATTCAAACATAAGGCCACATTGTTGAGACACTCAGCGAAGATCAAACTCACTTCACTAGTGAGACGTGTTTGAAAACCAGAGCTCTACCACAGGCGCAATCCCATAGGATATAAAAAATATATATACTGAGCTCTACTGGAGGAAGTATTGCAACATAAGTATTAATACTGACAAGCTTTTATTTTCATCCAGACGGTTGCTTTTAAAAGCGGCCATGCCAATACTGGACCCCTTCTGGCTGGAGTGTGTGTGATTCTCACCGTGGGCTTTCGTTTTATCTTCTGATTGCACTGTTTAATTGTTGCTGTCAGATTACGGTCCGATTCAAAGTTGCGATAAAAAGCAACCAAAAATTAGGATGAAGACAAAACTGATATTACAATATTCCATCCAAGAATAGATTTGAATAAAATTGAAAATACATCCAACATCTTTATTACTATACAAATGGTGCATAGATCATATTTTACTCGCAAACTGTTGCCATTGAGATTGATGCACTTGCTCCACTGGTGTACGAGGGCGTAAATACCCCCCTCTAAGACCGTGCCGTCTAACGACTAGAGCCACCTTCTCACCCCTGCAACAACATCGTCATCTTGATGGAACCGCTTCTCGGATAAATGCTGTTTGAAGGGCACAAAGAGATAATACTTTGAAGCAGCCAAGTCAGAACAAAGCTGTGGGCGTGATAAAATGCCCCAACCTAAAGCGCTAGAACAGCTCTTCCATCAGGTTGGCCGTATTTTGGGTGATGTTGTCGTTCACCAGGATGATACCCTTATGCAAACGTCCTGGTCTCATTCGGCGAACAGGTCCCCTCAATCTGTCCAGTATCAGAGATCATCTAACTGCGTCAACTGTTTGATCATACAGCATAAAATCCACGACTAGCACACGTTTTAGGTAGTGGTTGTTAACTTCTCCACCGACTGCTGCGCTTTGAATTTTTGAGGGGTCGGTGACGACGGATTCTTCCTTGTCATGGGTTGAACCTTTGTCTTCGGGGTAACGTGATGCACTCAGATCTCATTGCACCGTTCCAAAAGCTGTTAAGCAATGTCCATTTACAGGCACTTGTATTCCTCCGTCAATTGCGTTCGGAGCCAACGAGTTGACACTCCGATAACCAAACTTCTTGAGGACGATTTCATGGACCACTGATATCGGAAGATCTATTTCAACAGCCATATCATGGGGTTTGTGCGGTCTATCATCTTGAATCCAAGTTTCAACGCATATAATATTCTATTTTGTTGTTGATGAACGTTGACGCCCTACACGAGGCTTTTCCTACAGATTTGTTGGCCTCTCTTTGAATGCACTTCACCAGACCGATATCTGATTACTACTGATTATTATACGTACGCCATACGCAATGACAAGTTCACGATAAATTCCTGTTTGATTTTTATGCCTTGCACTCCTTTGTCTACGCTTTTTGATGACGATCATCTTTGTTGTGACGTCACCTACTCATGCGCTCAATATCAAGGCTGTTCTGGCAGTAACAAAAAGTATCTAATGTCCCCTGTTGCTTTGTCTTTACAGCTTCCATAGTGATTTTATTTCGGTCGATTTATGCGTCTATCTTACTTTTCGACATTCTTTGTATTTACACAATCATAACAACCTTATACGTGAAAATTTTAAGGCGTATGTATCAAGAAATGTATAAATACGCCTCTATCAGAATGATTAAAAACTGTGTTATATTATATTGAAACTCCTATTTGAAACGATCTCCCGTCATTACACAGTTAATATCACTTGGCTTAGAAAACGCAAATTGAATAAACAATTAAAGAAAACAGAGCTGCTACAGGAATGAAAAAGTGTATTATGCAAATAATGTGTGTATATCAGCTCTATAACACAGAAATACATATATAACGTACAAATATGGATTTGCATTGCAGTAATATCTTCGCTTTATAAAAATCACAACGTACGTGTATACATATATATATATATATATATATATATATATATATATATGCACTTACGTTTATATCGAATTTTTACAACATCGTGACAGAGATGACTCTAAACGGAAGTGACGCATAATTCTTTGCTGTAATCTTCTAACTTCCGCTATCAGAAAAGGTAATGGAATGATTTTTTTTGTTTTATTTTGTTTCTCATCTTTTTTTCATTTGATGATTCCGCTGAGGATCCATTTTCAAAATTGCCCTTATTTTTCTTTCCTCTTTTCGATAATTTCAAATTCAATGCTATTTTGAAGTTGCTGGTTTTCAAAAGGATAATTGTTTTTCAATAGGCAACGCTAGGCTGTTTCTCTTGAATTAGCAAGGTAATTGAATGAGTGCAGGTCGGGAATTCTTTTCTTTTAGCGAAAACTAACTCTCCTGAAAAGGAGTGATAAAAGAATTCTCCAACATACTGCATTATGCTATTCTTTGGAATTACCCGAGCAAAGAGAGTCCTTAAGTTTCATTTCAAATATTAAGTGAAGGTCAAAAAAAATATTTGTACAGCACTATACCTTTTCCCGAGCAAATTAAAAAGTGGGGGAAAAAATTCAAGAAACGGTTTGATTAGTCACTCAGCAGAAACTCTCATGCGACCAATGTTTTTTGGCAACATGCCGTGTTGGGGAGATCAGTGAAAAAATTTGAAAAATAGGTGATCAATTAATAAGTTACATCCCTCGCCTTTTTTTGGCATTGATAAAAAAAAAAGTCAACATTTTCAAAAATCAGGTGGATGCAATCCAAGTGGACAATTCAGCGTTAACCTTGCATTTTATCCCAATCGCACTAAAATAGATACTTAAGGTGAGGGTTTTTAAAAAAAAAGTGTCCAGCCGTCTACCTCTATTGGTGCAGACTGTGTGCATGATACGTACATAACCATCCAGCCAGACCATTTTGTTTTTGTTTTTTGAACTGCAACCAAATTTTAATAAAAACGATTACCAAATTTTAAAATAATCCAAGCAAATTAAAATCTTTGAATTATATTAAAGAATCAGGCCAACGAACTTTGAATTACTACAAGCAGATCTAACATGCAAACGAACTAAATTGATGAGCTTTAATCATCAAAAATAGTTGTGGACCCAGGGACGGGCCCTGGGGTTCTGGACACTGCACTTCCTGGCTAAGAGGAAGCACAATTGAATCTTCTTAAAATATTGAGATGAAAGAATTTTGTCAAAGAAAACCCCAAATAATCTCAAGTAATCATTATGATAGATGGTGTCTAGCCGCTTCATCGCGAGAGCAAAACGTAACAAAAAGTCGATTCAATGTGGGGTCCCGTGTACAGATATTCAAAAATCGTTCTTGTCTTTGCGACTAGTTTTTCGAGAGTATTAGGGCGAACCCGACCATCCCTTTTTAGAGCAATGGGGAGGAACTGCCCTTGGACTTGCTGATCCCCCGAGATCGGGCAATGTAATTTTTTGAGGATCTTTGGTCTCTGCACTTAAGATAGATAGATAGATATATGTGAAAACAATAACATAGATCAATGCCTGAAATGCATCTTCCTCGAACTGTCAATTAGTAACAAAGACTGGCGAGCCCTAAATTATTCAGAAACTATTTTATTCCGTTATTGTTGACAGTTCAATTTCCTTCCTTGAACCGAAGGCAGGATGGAATCCTTCGTTCTCAAAACAGAGAGAAACTCTTAATTCATGTGAATCAAATGTATTTGAAAATATACGAACTGTGTGTTCCTAAATCATAGTTGTAGTATATGGCCGGTTTTGTGAGAGATGAGGTCGAAAAATGTGTTCCATCTACGACACCACGAGAGAAATTGAAACTGTACACCTATCTTTAGCTTGAGATCAGCAGCTGGTGTCGTAATTGGAGATCGAAATTATGTAATTAATAACGGATGAATAAGGATTTATTCAAATTTAATTTAAGTTGAAATAAAAGCTAGTTTTGCTTTGCTTTCACTTTATAATATAATCAATTTTGTTCAAGTAAGTGTTTGTGTCGTTATCTATACTTAGTGGAACTTTGAAAATTAGAAGGTGAAGGTAAAATTCAAGAGGATAGCTGGTGTTACATCTCAAAAACGTTTTATTATCATGTGGGTAAGCTTTTATGCATTTTGACACAACTTTTTTCAAAAAGACTTGCAGCGATGGCTGAAAAACTGTAGCTGTTTATACGTTCGAGACTGATGAATGAAATGAGGAGATGAGGATATCTGGTTGCACGATTTCCGGTTGGATGGTAGGAACGTGAGGGGGTGTTTGTATCTGTGTCAGAGAGAAGCAGGTTGATCGAAAAAAAATAGGGTGTTGTGGGAGAGGGCAGACTGGATGAGAATGGTCAGTTTCCAGGAATGTTTGTGTGGTTGTGGAGGCGGTGTATGGCATTTAATTGATAGGTGTTGACGGATAGGGGAACGGGTAAAAGTAGGGTGTGTTGTTTTGTTCTTTTTGGTGGAGGCTGGGTAAAAAAAAATGATTTGTTGTGTAACATTCCTCTTCCCCTTCCAATCGTCAGATTTTCACCATTCTGTCGGATCACTAAATATATGCATACACACACACACACACACACACACACACACACACACACACAAACACACACACGTATATATATATATTCTGCAGCAGCCCCATTTTTTTCAATTGTTTATTCTGATTTCATTGGTCTAGGCCAAATGATATATTCACTGCGTAATAACGGGAGATCATTTCAAAAAGGAGTTTCAATATAATACAGAGCAATTTATATTCATCTGTCGGGTCGTATATCTATTTCTGGATAGCGTAATTGTTGCGTTGGAAGAAACAAATGAAGCTGTATATAGACTGTGAATAAACAAGATGAGAATTTGGGATTGAAACATATATATATATATATATATATATATATATATATATATATATATATATATATATATATATATATATATATATATGGGGGGTATGCCGGGTCGGCAAAATTGCCTTATTGGCGGAGTTTTCATTAAAAAAATAAATGAATAAATCATCATTATCATCATCATCAGTCTTTTATCGTCTGTCGTTGGCCATAGACCTTCCCCAGAATCCGTCACACCTCTTTATCATGTGCGTTGCGGAATCAATACTTTCCGAATTCGTGCAGTTCGTCTCTCCATTTCGTATTTTGCCTGTCTCGGTTACACATGTGATTCCTTGGGATCAATGTAGTGAGTTGTGGTGTCCATCGGTTGTCTGTCATTCTTGCAACATGACCTACCTATTGCTATTTGAGTTTTCTAATGGATTCTATATTTCGGACTCCTTTTTTCCTTGATGTATTTTGCTGTCATGTGATTTCTCTACGTGAGGTTAAGTGTGATTCAGTCATTTGCACGTTGTATGCTTCTCAGTATGGGGTTAGTCTCTTAATTAAGTTCCATGTCTCAGCTCCATAGTTGACTATCGAGAGGATGCATTGGTTGAATACTCTACTTTTCAGGACGGATGAGATTTTCTTGTTCTTGAAGGTTGAACTTACTCTGCCGAAGGCTTCCCATCCTGAAGTGAATCTCTGCTTGATTTCTTCTTCTTTTGAGGATTTCATGGAGATTAATTGTCCTAGGTAGATGTAGTGGTCTTCTTTCTCCAGCTCTGCGTTTTCAATGTGATCTTTGTGTTTATTTCTTATGTAATGGTTGCGCATGACCTTTGTCATGAACACCTTCTTCAAAACTAAACCCAATAGAAAAAATATATTAAATATATAGTTTTAATTTGATCAAAAGTTCATTCCAAGCGACAGCTCGGGTTACGATCGATTCTGCGAGAGATAAGCTCAAAAAACCGTCTTCCATCTAAAACATCACGACCATGATTGAAAATTTGACACTTCCTTAGCTTGAAATCAGTAATAACTGTCGCACAAGACGATATACATTTTTGCACGGAAATGTGTTGGCTTCAGATCATCAGCAGCTGTCGTAATTGACGATTTGAATTTTGCACGAAAACGCTTCGCTCAAACCAAAAAATATATAGAACAATCATGTTTTTTACAATCAGAAGTTCATGTCATCAGAAAGGAATCGAACATTTTCCTTTATGATAAATTTGTGAATTTTGCCAATTGAGCAATTTCGCTGATTTTGAGTGATATATATATATATATATGTATATATATATATATGTGTGTGTGTGTGTGTGTGTGTGAGTGAGTGTGAGTGATCGAGAGGGTAGATAGAGGTATTGATTAGATGCGTCAAAATTTGATTCAGATACTAATGCATTTATAAGTTTAATTAAAGCATACACGTAATTTCTTGCATGACAGTCCACCTAAGGACGTATATTTTCCTGTCTGTATGTGATTGCATCTGCTTTAAATGTTGGCAGTCTCCTTATAAGAAAGAAGAGAGAACGCCAATGACTTTTATTTTAAATCGCTTATGTAGACACCCCCACACCTTCAAGCTTGCTTAATAAACTGCTCAAAGCTGCTGCCTGTTTCAAGTACCTGTAGTCACGTTCGCAACTCAAGTACAACACTTACCTTCCTCTTCCTGTGAATCTTTTCCGTTTTTGTTTTTGTTGGTTTGGTTTGTAGTTTTTATTGCTTTTTTTCTTTGTTCTTTGTTTTGTTCTTTACCTTTATTTCTATTTTGTTTTCTTCACTTTCTGGCACCTTTTTCCTCTATGTTGCTCTCAGATTCACCGGAAGTAAAGCTCAATAATGGACTGCATCAATCACGTCTAGCAAAATGTTGGAGTATCGATTAGTCTTGTCTTCTTCACATTTCTCAATTAGAACAAAAAGAAAGATAGGTCCGGTTAGTCACCTGATAGAAACTGTCAGGCAGCCGACGTCTTTTGGCGGCATGCTGTGTCAGGGGTAATCAAGTAGAAAAATTGAAGTAGTGGGTGATCAACGAATGCGTTACCTCTCTCGCTTTCCGTTTGAGCAGTGATCACTAAAAAAGTCTAAAGTTTTTTTTAAGAAACAAGCAGGCACAAACTAAAAAAATACTTTAGCATAAACTTACATCATAAACTGAACTCCCTCTGAAGAAAAGTATGGGGTGGATTTTGAAATAAAAAAAAACATTTTCTTTAAACATAATGAGTAAATGTTTCATCTCTCTTGTCCGTTAGTGCAGCCCGTACGCGTGATATATAGACACATAGGCAGCCAGACCAACTTGAATATTAAAGAAACCTATGTCGTTTTGGTGGACGGTTTCCAAAAAAAATTGGGGAAGGAAGGAAGACGGAGAAGAAAAATGAAAGAAGACGCAAACAAGGCAAGATATTATATACCGGTTGTTTGAGGGTTTTTGTTTTTGTTTTTTTTTTTTGCTTCAACATCCGGCAATCTGAAATGTTAAAGAAATTTTCTTGGTTTGAAGTACCTAAAACGGGGAGTGGGTCTGAGGAAGAAAGTGGGGTTACTACATACATGACCGTGCACGTGCGATTGCGTCGAGTAAAATACTTATAGCCGAGCGGAAATCATATTTAGATTCACATGCTCGTTATTTAACCGGGTGTTGTTTTTTTTTATGAAATCAAATCGCTAAACAGTTTTCGTTCACACATGACCATACGCAAAGCGAAGTACAGACGAAGAATGTATGCTTGTTAATTACTGTTTTCTTGCTACGTGATGAAAATAACAAGAGAGCGAACAGCTTTCGGGAAAATGTTGAGTTAACGATAAATCGATAGGATAAATCTCTCTCTCCCCCCTCCCTCTCTCTCTCTCTCTCACACTATATATATATATATATATATATATATATATATATATATATATATATATATATGTATGTGTGTTTGTGTGTGTGCACGTGCGCACGCGTTAGGAATAGGGATAAAATGATTATTTTCCAAGTTAGCTTTCATTTTTACTAATAATGATGATTATGTTCTTTACTATTTGAAAGTAATAATATATGTGTATATGTCCTAACAATAATGATATGAAATCTTAGGTAAATGCAGACACAAAAGGAAATTTTTATTGAAGTATGTAGAAATTAATGTGTCGGACAATAACTTTAATAACTAAAAATTGAACAGCACTGCATATTCATTGAATAATTTCTTACATAAATATTTTATTTTATGAATATTATGAACATACATGTATCTCTCAAAACTTAGAGTTATGAATTCCGCATTTGATAATATTGCAAATCATGAAAGCTTTCTAGATAAATTTCTAATAACCGTAATGCAGAGAATTCGTCGAAATAGAAGTCTTGAACGCCGGTGAAAGACTTAACGAACAAAACAGGACATATAAACATTAAGATCCCGAATTGGTTTTTCATTAAAACTCACTCGATAATCGCGATGAAGGGTGAAGGGTGGAACAAATTTGTTGGATTTCAGATATATATATATAGAGAGAGAGAGAGAGAAAGAGAGAGAGAGAGAGAGACATATATCGTCTAAAAAGCTTTGAACTTTGAACACTATTCATTTAGAAACTTTTTTTCAAGAATCTTTTTGTGTCACTACATTCAACTGCTTCCAAATATCTGTCAAAGCAATTTACGTAATCTTCAACATTTTTTTTTTTTTTAGTTTCCCTAATATTTTATAATTATTGCACAATGTATAAATTTTCTCTCGTTGGGATCATCAGTTATATGTATATATACATGTATATGTATGTATAAGTGTTTTCTGTGTATGTGTGCATGTATGTGTACGTGTGTGTGTGTGCGTGTGTGCGTGCGTGTGTGCGTGTGCGCGTGTGTTTGTAGCGTCTTTGATGTTTCCTAGCTTTTCATTGCTTGTGCAATCAGTCAAAAGCTGGTTCTAACACATAAAAATGAGTTCCAAGTGAGGGTGGTGCAAGGAACATCGGTCAGCGTTTAAACTGCACCCCACCTCTCTGTAGTTGAGGTAGCTCGTGTGTAACCCAAGCACATATCATCATACTTTATATAAAGACCCCTCTCTCTCTTTCTCTCTCTCTCTCTCTCTCTCTCTCTCTCTCTCTCTCTCTCTTAGCTTGATTTTTATAAACGTCTGGCACTAAATGGGATCTTATCGAAAATCCAAACCGAATAGAATCATAACGACATCCATGACTATCTTGGACACTAAATCTACTGGGTAAAGCATTTTCTCCATTATTATTATTAATCATTATGTATGATATAGCTGGACCACTTTTCTTCTCCGTTTGACCATATCGTCAAGGAAAATAATGTATAATCTGTAAATTTAAATAATAGATTTTTTAATGTTATTTATCGGAGTTGGTTAGGTTCCATGTTTCAGCTCTATAAGTGACTATCAGGAAAATGCATTGGTTGTATACTCTTCATTTCAGGATTCCTAACCAAGAGACAGACCTACAAACTGAGAAGCATGCAACGTGCGCATGAGCGAATCATGTTCAACCCTCCATGGAGGGATCACAAGACAGTACGGTATATAAGGAAGAAAACGGAAGTCCAAGATATCATAGAAACTATCAAAATACTCAAATGGCAATGGACGGGCCGTTGCAAGAATGAAAGACAACCGATAGACATCACGTCTCACAACATGGATCCCCAGAGATCACATGCGAAACTGAGGCCGACAGAACACAAGATGGAGAGATGAACTAGACGAATTCAGGAAATACTGACTCAGCGACACACATGATAAAGAAGTGCTGCGATTCCTGGGGAAGGTCTATGTCCAACAACGGACGTTAAAAGACTGATGATGATAATGCTGATAATCAGAGTTGGTCGAAGCTCTGAAACTGAAAAGTAACATAAAATATTCCACCAGCTTTATAATACTAGTTAAGGTGATGTGCATCCATAGCCTCTATATATTAAAAATACCGTTAACTTTTGAGTGGAACACTTTCGACTTTGTGCCGCTGCAATTGAAAACTCGGTAGATTAATGTTTTCCCGTCAATTAGGAGATGAATATATACAAAAGAATAAGCCTACAACTATTGCTTTCCACAGCACATTTGCCTTGCCTATAATTATTATAAATAACGACGTTCACGTTTGCTTTTGTTGAGGAAATACTGCAATATGAACAAATTATTATTGCACAACGCTTCGGCGAGCAATTGGCATGTTTGAATAATGCATTGAACAAAAGAGAAGTTTTTCTTGGCAAAGAAATCAGCCGCTGACTTTACCACATACCAAGGTAATAAATGTAGCTTGATGAGTTCTTCCACAAACGATAAAGAGCTGTGTAAACTTCAAAGACACTCCACTAAAATTGTGCAAAACTCGTGGTAACTTTTACATTAATCTCATATATATATATATATATATATATATATATATATATATATATATATATATAGTCTAAAACGCTTTACGGTTTTAAATACTAAACATTGAAAAACATTCTCAAAATCCTTTGTGTCCCAATATCTGTCAATACAATCTACGTAATATTCTTCAATATTTTCTTTTCATAATAACAAAGTATATGTAAAAAAAAAACATATACCTCGTTATTATGGTATAATGTATACATTTTCTTTTGTTTGGATCATCAGTTGTTCACCATGTAACCGTTTCAGGGATTTTAAAAACAAAACAGCGCTATTAACATGGCACTCCAGCAGTGCTCATTAAAGAGCATCTCCCTTTCACTCCGACAAGCACCAAACCAATCACTTTTGGTTATCTAATTCCCCTAACATTAATACAAAAATAGTTGACTTATTGTCCATCATCATCAGTTTTTTAAACCTTCCCCAAGATTAACCAGACCTCTCTATCATGGGCATCGCAGTGCCAGTACATTCTAAATTAGCCTAGCTCGACATGCCATCTTAATTACAGTTGGTAACGATTTCGCATATGATCTCTGGGGATCCATGTTGTGAGTCATGATGTCCAGCGGTTGTCTGACAATATTGCAATATGCCCAGCCCAATTCCATTTGAGTTTTTAATGGTTTCCATGATATCACAGACGCCTGTCTTTTCACTAATATATTGTGTTATCTTATAATTTTTCCAAGTGAAGTTGAACATGATTTTCTCGTGAGCAATCTTTCGGTTAGATTCCATGTTCTATCTCTAAACGTGACAATCGGGATGGTGCGGTAGTTGTACACTTTTCTTTTTAGGACTAGTGGAATTGTCTTAACCTTGAAAGTTGAGCTTGCCCTACCGAAAGCTTGCCTACCTAGTGTAATTCTTCGTTTTGTTTCTCTCCTTTTTTTTTTTTGAGGATTTCATTGAGATTTGCCCTTCTAGGTAAATATAGTGGTCTACTTTCTCCACCTCATCACTTTCTATTTTGATCGCCATGTCCTTGTCCATAACATATTTGTTGCTCATGACATTTGTTTTGCTGAAGATCATGCATTACTCATTTATTTTTTTTCATTTTCTCAAATGTTTGGTATCGTTTCATAAAGATCAAATTGATAAGTTCTGAAGGGATCTAGATGTCTTGCCATGGTTTTATCAAATGGTCAAAAAATCTTACCAAATCTGTCGCCTTGAGTGAACATTCTTACAACTAAAGAAACAATTTTTGGTATAAAATCTACAAATCTAAGTGTAGCTCTTGCTATCCTTAAATATTACCATAATATAGTTTCATAAAATATTTGAGATGGAATACTACTCTTTTCAAATGATATACGTACGATATGGAGCGGAAAAGGATATCGTTAGTCAAACAATTTATAAACATTCACTATATTATCAATTTTAATAGCCATATCAAGGAACGTTGCTCACATTCTCTTATGTTAACACTTTAGTACAAGATCCGAAGGGTACATAATACTTTACGATTTTGCAAATTATCTCCCATCATTAAAACAACATGTCATCAATAAAATGAGTACAACCTTAAGATGCACGAGCTCGCTTTATGTGAGTTCTGATGAAAGACAGCATGAATATATTCATGTCTCTGTTGGTGAAAATTTGCCCAATAGTGCGTGGGATCAAGCCCTGCATAGATACCTAAAATATGTTGGAAGGATCTATCGCTAATTTTAAAGTGATTACCCCCGGGAAAATGACTAGCTGTCGCCTCAAGGGCAAGATACGTAAAGCTAATGTTGCTTTTTATTTTACACCAGAAAGCTTTAGAGATTGTAAACACAATATGTTTACTATTACCTCTTGCAAATGCCAAGTCTATTTTATTTAATTCTATTTCTCCCTCTCCCTCTCTCTCTCTCTCTCTCTCTCTCTCTCTCTATATATATATATATATATATATATATATATATATATATATATATATATATATATAGTATTTTTTTTTGTATTCTTTATTAGATCTTACCTATCAAAGATGACGGAAAGGTTCCTCCCTTTTTTATGTTTTGGTTTTATGTGGGTGTGTTCCAGCGCCCCTGGCCATATCATTTGTTTACAGCATCGAAAATTGCCATCAGTACTTCACGATATCTATTCTACCAAAGTTTTTCTTTTGAGTTTTCAAAAAAATAGATTCTTTCTAATCTTTTTATCGCCTTTATTGTAGTTGGTTTATTAACTAGATTCTGGAGAATTAAGATATTTCTGAATGTTTTCACTCTATTTGAAATGCTTTCCAGTGGAAAACGCCAGTGATGTCATAATATTCTCACCATATTTATTCTTCAATGGATTTTTTTTTTAATATTTTGACGCTACGGTTGTTCAATTATTGGCGATGATGATGACTTTCATCTTGTATTCATTTACCTGTGGTACATGTATAAATAGACTGAGGAGAGATAGTTGGTCTCGCTAAAAAAACAATGCAAATATCTAATTTAGCCAACCTAATGTTAATTAAAAATAACACGAAGATCAGCCATCGTTATTGATTTTTTACTTCTTCATCCTGATTTTTTAATTGTTTTTATCACATCTTAATTCAGTCTGTCGACTAATGCAATAGTAAACTGAAAGAAGTTTTGGTTGTACTACTACTAACTATAGGTTTTGAACTTTAAAAGGTAATTCTAGGATTGTTCATTTTTTTCATACTGTTTATTTGAATTATTCGATAGATGACCTCAAAAATTTTTTTTTTAACTTTTTCATATTATTTGCAACAAAAACAAAATATATCGTAAAATAACAGCAACAACAATTAAAAAAAACTCTAATTAAGCTTCTAATAAGATATCTAACACGTATCTATAAGACACGGTTTCAAGAAGGAACATTTTTTAAAAAGAAAGATTTATTTATTTCTTATCGATAAATTGAACCCAATTAAAATCCTGGAACCGAAAAAACACAAAATGTGAAGATTTTGCCTACTTGATCATTGTGAATGCGACGGCCACATAGTTCACATGCTTACTCAATAGCCTCTCACTGTCGACTGAGTAAGCCTACGAGAGAGTCCCACTTCACAAATATTCAGTAACATCTATTCATATTGGTTATTCAGTTCATTCAATAGCTTCTCGTTGTTTACTGAATAACCGAACAAGAGAGGTTAAATTCATATATGCACTGTAAGCTCCCCTCATATTGGTGGTCAAGGCCCTGGAACCGGTTTTCGAGATATTCAAAATGATATATTTTCCTGATAGTCCTCAGTTGTATATGCTTTAGCTCAAATAAGCCATGGACAAATTTGTTAGCATTCACATATAACTAGGTGTAAGTATGATATAAGAGGGTGTGTGTAAGAGTGAATTCTTACTTATTCCAATAAAAATGAATTTGCCAATCCTTTATTATTTTTATGTTTGAATTTTTTTTTCTTGTCACCAAAACATCAATACGTTTTTATTCCGTTTTTTGGCTTGACGTCGACTTTGTCAATAGGCCAAATGTTAGCGCGAACCTTTTACTTACAATTTTGGAAATCTTAGAAGTGCTTTTGACATTTACTCAGCTATTATTGCTTGTACTAGAATATGTTGTTTATAAGCTTCAGGATAATTCAGAAGCTCAGAAAATCGGTTCCACGTCAACTTGCGAAAACGAACATCAGTCTGCGTTTAGGCAATTGTCATTCTCTTTTTACTCGACATGGAAAGAACATTAGTCAGCGTTTAAACACTAGGCTTTCCATTCACATTCGACTCAGAAAGAACATCGGTCAACGTTTAAAACGCTTGTCTCTCTCTCTCTCCTCTCGATGCACACAGAAAGAACATTTAATCAGTGTTTAAACACTTGTCTTTTTCTCCTCGCTCGACACTGAAAGAACACGTCAGCGTTTTAATAATTGTCTGTCTCTTCTCACTCTACCCGGAAAGAACATGTCAGCGTTTTAATAATTGTCTTTCACTTCTAACTCGACATCGAAAGAGCATCATTCAGGCTTTTAAACTCTTTTGTTTTTGTCACTCGATAAAGAAAGAGCGTCACTCAGTGTTCCACACACTCGTTTTTTCTTTTCCAACACGACAACATGAGAACATCAGTCAGCGTTTGAACACTTGTGTTTGTCTTGTCAAGTATACCGTGCTGTCTCATGTTTTCTCCATGTGATGTTGGGCATAATTCTCTCATGTGCACGTTGCATGGTTCTCTATTTGAGACTCGACTCTGAAATAGCATCAGTCAGCGCTCAAAACACCTTCTGTTCTCAATCAGCATTTTTAACGAGATATTCATTGACAATTAAAAAACAATGATTTATCATACAAATACAGAACGGAGAAAATCGTGGCAAGGTCTAGACTTCAACCTAAAAAGAATATCCTGAAGTGGGACTCATCTGTGTGTTTGCTGAGATGAAAAAAAACTACAAATTGCTTGAACCTGGATAACCATTATGCGTAACACAATTGGCTTGTTCGAATGACACATTGGAAAAGGTGAAAAACTTGTTCTGGACAAGGAATTTCATATCAAATGGCTTATGTTATGCACTAAGCGATCATAGAGCTGGAACACATAATTTAGCTGAACGGTATGAAAAGGTCAAAGAAAGTCTGGGAACATATCCTGAAGAATGTATATGAATAAAAGATTTTTATCGACTAGTAGATGCAATTACATGTAAACATGTCAGCCTAACTGCGAAAGAAGGGAATTTGCCAGAATATTGTTCTTTTTATTTTAAATGATAACTCTGGAAAACATGCTTCCAGCTCATCAAAATTTGATGAACAGAAAAGGGTATGGTAATGGTCCGATCTTTATTTATATCATCGTAAAATCATCGTTTGAATGAATCCATTGTTCTTCAGTTGCGACTAAACGTGACTGCCATTTTTTGTGTGTGTGTATCTTCGTTTTGTGTTTCAACTAAAGTAGATAGTGTGTAGCTTCAAGGTTTATCAAAATGCCTTTCTCCCTAAGCATCATGGTTGCTCTCCAACAAGGATAATATCGTAATAAAATGGATGATCCAATAGTATGGTGATCCCTCATAAGATTGCTCCCATCAATAGGCGACTCACGGCTAAAATGACATCTCCCCAAGACTCTAAACATACTTCTTCGTATGAGCCTCAAGTAATCTATCTATCGTGGGACTGTCGAGTCATAATACGTACCAGATCACTAAATGAGAAATAACCATTGTTTAGTATGTTCCATGACTTTTGATTGAATAATCCTGCTTGCAATTACATAAGCCAACTCCAAGAAGTAAGTTGAATAAAAAAACTGCTTTGTATCAATTGATATTTCAAATCCCTTCTGCCTCTTCCTGTATTCAATCTGTATATTTATCCTCTCTCTCTCTCTCTCTCTCTTCCTCTCTCTCTCTCTCTCTCTCTCTCTATATATATATATATATATATATATGTATATATATATATATATATATATTGTTGAATGGATATATAATCTGACAGAAATAAGTATAGATATGTTATAGTATGTATCATTTAGCTTAAGCAGTGTAAATAGAACAAACAATTGAACAAATGCAGCTGTCGCAGGAAATTAACCTGTGACGACATTGCTGGGTAATACTGGTGCCAAACAAAATATACTTCGTGCTGAAATATCTCAATGTATATATACATATACATATATATATATATATATATATATATATATATATATATATATAGTAGCCGATAGAACGGTCATAGTTTTCAACATGTACAATCAATAACGGACAAAAAGTCAGGTTTGAAGCTTTGTACTCTCTAAATATCCATTACACATAGCAGCTGACGCAACATGAAATTTTAATAATTCTCCCAACACAGATGCACACATACATATGAATCCGTAAATATCTATTGGTCTTTATAAATGTATAGGTGTGTTCAAATGAGTATGTATGTATTGATAGACAGAGGCTGTTGAAGTATTTGGAAGCGTCTGTAAAAATACTTTTTTCCTTGCACTGTGTTTATGGGAATGCTAGTGTATATCTATATATATATATATATATATATATATGTGTGTGTGTGTGTGTGTGTGTGTCCATGTGTGTGAACATACATTTTTACGTTGTAGTGCTGTTGTGTGTGGTGCACTTATTTAAGTATGTATGCGGAAGACTGCGTTTGTTTGTGTGTACATTTCATGTGTTATTCGGAAATGCACGCTGAATTTACTTCTGTGAATTCAGGTCCGACCATTTTAATGCGTCTGCTGGGCAGATTGTCATTGTCCGTCGGTGGCACTTTTTGGTAGCAAAGTCACGAATTACTCACTTGATGCATTTCGCTCCTAAACGTGAGCTGCTTACTGGTAGATAGATAGATAGATAGATAGATAGATAGATAGATAGATATTCACTGACGTAAATGAATCGGTAGATAGTCCCTGACGTAGATAGATAAATAAATTGATAGATAGATTCAAGCCTCCAAAACGCCAAATATCTTCTCTCCTTGTCGTGACCTTCCAAACGAATTTATTTTCAGATTTACTAGTCAAAAACAATCAATTGCTCATTAAAATTTTCTATTGATATTCGCTGTAATTATTTTTCTTGAATATTGTGTAAATATTGTAATTTACTTCCAATTGTGTTAATAGGGATGTTTTTGATTAATTAATTTTATCGATTCCAGCTTTTGTCAGCGTTAATTTGCGTATTAATAACGATATTCTTCAAAAAGTCTGATTTGCGTAACTAAGCACAGAATCAAAACTCAAAAAAATTATGCTTGAAAATATTTCATTTTACAGGCTTGTTTTTACTAATGTCCAAAGGTATAAAGGCCTAAACTAAGAAAAATTGATTTATTCTATAATGATATCACTATCTTTGCTCTCTCTCTCTCTCTCTCTCTCTCTCTCTCTCGCTCAAATTCTCTTCTCGTTCTTTCTCTTTCTCCTCACTTCCTTTCTTCTTGTCTTTCCCTCTCTTCTCTCCTTTCGAAGTCTTTCTCTTTTCCCAGCATCTCTTGCTTTCTCCCTCTCTCTCATCCCCCTTTCACTTACTTTCTCTCTGTATTTCTTTCCTCTCCTTCTCTCTCTCTCTCTCTCCCTCTGACTTTTTGTCTTCCTACCATCACTCTCTGTCTCTCTTTCACTGTTTCCCTACACTCTTTCCCTCTGTATTTCACCCATCTCTCTTTCTCCCTCTCTTTTTCTCTGTCTTTCTCTTTCTCCACCATATCTAGCTTTCATCCTCCCACTTTCTCCCTCTCTCTCTCTATCTCTCTCTTCCTCTTCTTCCACTTTTACCCATCGCCTAAATTCCAGTTATTTTCCTACTTATGCTTCAGTCTTCCGGTTAGAGGCCCTCGATTATTGTTCTTAGTGACTTGTTACGATATAAGAGCTGGTGGAGACTCTTCAATCGAATATTTGATTTCATTCTTGGATATTCTATTTTATTTTTAAATAGCTTTTGGGGGGGGGGGTTAAAGATACTTTTGGCGTGGGTATAAGTGAAGTAGACTAAAATATCTGGTCAAAGATAGGAAGTTACAGAGTAACCTTTTTCAGACGCCAAAAAGACTATAGAAACATCGTAAAAAGATTTATTGACAAGATAAAGCATGGTCACTTGGAGCCCCTACAGATAGATGGCCAGTCACAGCCACCTAATTAAAAAGACAGTAGGAGATATCATAAAAAGGGACGGTGTATAAGGATTGTAACGGCGGAAGTAAGAAAGATAGATTGTAAGTTTAGTTACGTGAGAAATGAAAGGAGGCTGGAGGGGAATAGAAAAGAAAAGGGTTGTATAGTTTAGTTCCGGTATCAGGTGAAAAAAGAAAGCAAGATAATTTAGTAAAAGAGATAGCAAAAGAAAAGTGACCCTCGCCTTTGAAAAGTGACCCTCGTCTTTGAAAAGTGACCCTTGCCTTTGAAAAGTGACCCTCGCCTTTAAAAAGTGACCAAAGGTTGATCAACAGAGCAGACAGAGTTAGTAAAGTGGGTAGGCAGAGAGTATCATGGTCTACGGGCCACCAGGCCCTGGCTACTGGCAGTAAAGAGACATTGAACTCTCAGTCTCTTTTTTCTCTCTCAATGAGCTTGCTATCTCTTTCTCTCTTTTCTCTTGCTGAGTGAGGATTTTTTATTTTTTTTAGTCTTCAGTCGGAGACTATTTTCGGTTGGCCGAAGTAGAAATGTGGTGCATTTTTTCGTCCCGTCCTGTACTGTAACTGCGATGAGCAAACGTGCAAAGAGAGACATTACGCTACAGACTACTTACATACTCACATAATTCTATACGTGTGGTGTAATGCCACTTCACAAGCCTTTTGAATGAAATGTTTTTTTGTTCCTATTTCATTTTGGGTTTTGATTTCGTGCATAGTAATACAAATTCCAGTTTGTGAAAGGAGATTGTTATTGATATACAAATTGACACAGATGAAGTCGAAATCTGAGCTTTACAGCTTCACAACTTGGACCCTAACTAAGATTCGAATGGTGCGTACACGAGAATACTCCGAGCGGTTCTCAGCATCAGCTGGAAAACTCACACTTGTCATATAGGCATTTATACGGTCATCTTCCAATTATAACCTCAACAAGGAAGAGAAGAAGACTTGCTGACTATTCTTTGCACAACAAGAATGAACTTGTAAGTGAAATGTTATTGTGGCGATCATCGCATAGCACTACCTCAGTAGGCAATTCTCAGAGTTCTCGACCTCGATATGAAAATGAAAATACGTTTCATGTAATTCAACGAAATTAAGTAAAGCTCTGTACCAAACTCTCAATAGAGAGGAAAAAACAAAGACTTTTCAATATAATAGGTGTGGTTAGTCACTCAATAGAAAACCGTCTGGTGATTAAAGTCTTTTGGCATGAATATTGTGTTTGGGGTTATCAGCCAGGACATTGGGGAAAGGGGGTCAATGAATTAGTTATTTCTCTCGCCTTTTGTTGAGCATTGATCAGTAGAAAGTGTGAATTTTCAAAAAACGAGTGTAAACACCGCTGGACACAACTTGGGTACCAAATTAGCATATTTTAAAAAACATTGTAAAATAAACTCTCCACTCAAAAGCCATAGTATTATGAAGTATATATATATATATATATATATATATATATATATATATATAGCCTGCTTGGCAAATTCAAAAACTTAAAAAACCTATCCTGCCAGTTTTGTTGACAGTTTTTGTTGACATTTTCTAATAATTTAGCTTGAACCCTGTTATTAAAAAAGGATGAAGTAAAAATAATTGTGTCGAGCATTGAAAAAAAGAAGGAATATTTTTGTTGTGATTATACTATTTTCAGATGAAATAAACCTTTATCTTTCAAATGCTTTGTCATCATCATACATTTTTCTTTGTCTCTGTCAAGAAAGTTGGAAAGAGATATATGTAATTTTTGACATCTACCCGTTTGTATGTCCTCAATATATCTCAGAAACTACTAAATGAATATCAATGACATTTTTCAGAGTGGGTCGGAACGTGTGAGAAACTTTGGGGTGGACTCAAGAATATTTTTTTCTGATTGAGAGAATTTTTTCTATTTAATCCCATTCATGTGTACGCTCATGACTGCCCACACGATATCTCAAAAAGTTATCAATCAATTGAAATTGTGTGGAAAAGTGGCAAATAATCTTCGAAAGAACTCATTAAATTCTGGAGCTGATCAATGCTCAATTATCTCCCCAATACAGTGGTTATAAGTCCAAAACACATAATATCGCCATATTTCCATGTCTGTTCATACGATATCTCCAAAAGTTATCAATGAATTTCTATGGAATTCTATGTAAAGGTGGCTAAAGAACAGATTGAATTTTGGAGCTGATACTTAACAATTATTTTCCTTACATCATAGTTATACGTCAAAACAACACAGCATTGCTACATTGTTTCCTGTCTGTAACATACCCCCAAGAAGTATCAATGATTTTCAATTAGATTTCGTAGAAAGTTGTAAAGTACGGAACTGGGTGGATTTTCCTGTGTACCCACGCACAATGGTGTTGGTATAGGTCTGCGTTCTCTGGGTGCTTTCTAGTTTACTGGTATTACTCTCTACATTCCTGTTGCTTATTTACACCGAGTAGACATAGTAGTTAAAGTATATTGGCCTTGCCGACCAATTTTTGAATGCCCTACACGGTTTCTGTTGAATGACTGACTAAACCTGTTTTGCAATTATTGTTTATTCCCAATGAGTGGATTCCATGTCAGACCAACCATTTTCCCAAAAGGTTTTGCATCTAATTGAAATATTGCTGTATTTCTGTGGTTAAGTATCTTTCTTTCCATAAGTCTATGGTTTAAAGCTTGGCTTAGCCTGACAGGTAGATTGTCGACCAGCTTTGAAAACCAGTATCCGAGATCCTGACTTTCACTTACGTTCGAAACCCATCAATTACGGTAAAAAAAACTCAATTACTTCAGCTATTAAGCAAGCCTAGAGATTATATATTGCTTAATGATATGAAAAGAGTAATTTGATGAGAGTTGAATCTTGCATAAAGATGATTTTGAATCGTGAATTGCAACGAGGACTGGATTCTTTGGAAGTATGTTAAGAAAGTATCTAGACATTTTGAATATCTCGAGAATCGATTGCACAGCTTTGGTGCAACTAAGCAAACAATCATGAAGGACCCTGTTGCGCATGATTGAACAGAAAATCTCTGTGGAATTACTCAGATGTTTGTAAGATGCTGCTCATTGAGCTTGTAAACCATCGCATCCACAATGACTGAGCATTTCTTATGTAGGATTTTCTCCTGCGAAACATTGCAGTCAGACCCTTTACAATCAAGATTTATCTCCTGGTAACTTTTGGATTCTCCCAAAAAGATTTCAGACCGTTGATGAGATTAAAAAGACTGTGTCTAGACAGTTGATAGTGGTCCAAAAAAAGACCTTGCAGATTGTCTCGAAAAGTAGGATGGATCCTGGTGCTTGAGGTCCGAAGAGGAATTCTCTGATGAAGAGTAAGTCACAATTTTCGTATGAAGGGTATTTTCTCGTTATTATCAAATGGTTGGATAATCTTGGGACACATCTTCTACACATTTGTACATTTCTGCAACCAGGAGATTTCATCTGACTCTTAGTATTCATGGCATTCCCTCTGTCACCATTAACAATAACTTCATTACGTTGCTCAGTGCTTCATATTGGTGATGTCGGTAGCGATTCTTAAAAAGACGTCCGATTCTGGACGTGGCTTGAATTAGGAAAAAAATTTACCCCAACCCTTTATTCTACCCATCCAGAGACAAGAGGACTGAGAGTCATGCAGCGTAAGCCCTCTCTAAAATCCAATACTTGAAAAAGCAATGTTTTTTGGGGGGGAGGGGGGATTTTGAGTTTGTTTTTTGTTTGTTTATTTTTGGGGTTTTTTGTTGTTTTTTTTGCTTTTTCAATGGACCAGCAATACACACGAAAATGGGCGATGGCTCATTCTAACTGTAGAAAAAGCGTGCAATTCACTATAATCTGACCTGTTGTATCTTGAATGAGGGGGGAAAGGACACTCGGATATGAGTGGCTGCTCATACTACAAATTTTAAATGAGGGCTAAGGAGCGCAGCCCCTATTAGTAAACATGTTGAAGACAAAACGTAGTTGAAGAAAGTAAACCACTACGACAACGAATCTCTATGAAATCTTCTAAAAAGGAAATAAATCGAAAATGTACAAGGATGCCAAGTTTTCGGTTGTGCAAGCTCAATCTTCAAAAACAAGAAAATTCCGTTCATCCTTAAAAGAAGGACATACAACCAATGCATCCTACCGATAGTCACGTGGAACATGAAACCTCACCAAAATATTTGACCCTCAAACTGAGAACCATGCAACAGGCACATGAGAGAATCATGCTTAACATCACATGAAGAGACCGCAGGGCATCACAGTGTGTTATATGAAAAGTCTGAGATATCATAGAATCCATTAGAAATCTCAAATGACAATGGTCTGGGCAAACAGCAAGAATATGAAACCGCTTGACATCACAATTCACGACGTGGGTTATCAGAGATCACATGCGAAAGTGTGGCCGACAAAATATGTCACGACGAACTGGATAAGTTCAGAAAATATTGGCTCCTCAATGTCAATAATAGAGAAGTCTAGCGAATCTTGGGAAAGGCCTACGTCCGATGGCGGTCAATAAGAAGCTGATGATGATAATGATGATGATGATTTTTAATCTTAGGAAGCCAGAACAGATACAGATGGGACTCAGAAATAAGTGACCGTTTATTAGTACGTTGTAAGAATGTGGTGATGTTGCACAACCCTTTGTTATCATCTAATATGTCCATGAAATTCAATCCTGTGATGTGAGGTGGGACATGAGACTCAGGAACTGGCGAATGCTCACCATTCCCACCTCAACCACGCACACATATCACCGTGAAACCAACGATATATTGCAACTATCAACCACCAGCATTGCAGCCATGACCATCAAGGCCGTCATTCATTTCCGACTAATTCATACCATTGATTTTTTTTTCATAAAAAATACAGACTTATTATCTATGTGTCAGCCTAGCCTAGAGTAATTACATCAAGTCTACCTGTGCTGCGACTAATAAAGATAGGGTCTTAACTATGAACAAGAATTATCATGTTTCTCGTCGATATTATCTATGCGCACAGAACATCTCGACCAAGGGCGCAATTTTCACACACACACACACACACACACACACACACACTCAATTTACACCATCATCAAGAATAGCAACATGAATGTGTATTTATAGAAGAAGAAGAAGAAGAAGAAGGTAATGGTGTGGATGGTAAAAAGAAGACAGAAGAAAATAACGCATGAAGAAGACGAAAAAGAAGAATAACAAATAACTCGCCATCACTGTCAATAATTGAAAAACCGCAGCGTCAAAAAAGGAAGTCGCGTAAAAGAATTACATCAGGAAATAAATATAATCAGAATAAATCCTGTTTATGACCTCAATGGCGTTTTCCTCCTGGGAAACATATAAAATAACGTGGAAAACATCTAAAAATCCAGTTCCGGAAAACCTAGATGATATTAATACACCCGTCAGAATAAGGCTCCGAAAAGATTAAAGAAATAAAAAATATGTTTCAAAAATTAAAATATACATGATGGATTTTTAGAAGGGGTTTAGTGGAGTACCGATGTCAACTCTCAAGTCCATAGACAAGACGGTATGGCCCAGAGCGTTGGAACTAACGAACGAACTAAGAAGCACACTAAAACCTTCATATAAAGTAGGATAGAGCCCTTCACCATCTTTGACGGCTAAGTTTGTTCAAGAAAGAGAATTAGTGTTAGTACTAGAGAGGACTAATAAGTAAGAAAATAGTGGAGAGTTAGGAAGAGAGAGTTAAGAAGTAACTGGAAAATGAGGAGATCGAAGAGTATTGATAAAGAGAGAGGGGAAGTGCAGACACAGAGAAGGAGATGATGAGACAAGACGAGAAGAGAAAAGTGAAAAAGGAAAGAAATGAAAACGAGGATGAAAGATTTTTATAGTTTTGTTTGCTGTCAAAAAATCTTGCAAAGTTCGAGACATTTCCACTCCCATCCTGTAACCAGATTTCTTTAAGCTGTTACTGTCTGTTCTCTTCTAAAAATATTTGTTCTTCTGATATTGTTTTTAGATATTTTGTTTGAAATTATGATTGTTATCTCTTTTCCATGGATTTGTGACTGGAACCATCTGCTAGCTATTGTTTTTCTGGGCCATAAATTTAGTTGTTTTTTTGTTATCTTATATTCTGCTCGTGTTTGGATAGCTTGGCGGATGTGTCCGACATTTTCTTTCTTTTTTTTTTTTTTGGCGGGAAGAAGTCAAACGAGCAAAAACAAAAAATGGAAATGCTGATAAAAACCGTCAACCAAAACTGTCTGCATAGGTTTCTTCATTTTTTAAGTTGTTCTGGCTGGCTATGTGTGTATGTATGTATGTATTAAGGAATGTGTGTACCACGGGTACACGATGCACCATTAGGGGCTGAGAATTTTGTCATTTATTCATTATCGTTTGAAAAAACTTTTTTTTTCATTGTTCTTCCAGAATTCCACCCTAAAATAGGTTTCGATGTGAGCTTTCAATTTACAATGTATTTTTATGCTAAATTGGTCCCTAAATTGTGTCCGGTTGTTCTTGTGCTTGTTTTTGCGCGTGTTAGTTTTTGTTTTGTTTTTTTCAATTCAGCTTTTTTGGAGTTCAACAGAAGGCTAGAGAAGTAACCTATTTATTGATCACCCATTTTTTACAATGTTACGATGGATCACCTTCAACATACCATGCTGTCAAAAGATATTGGTCACGTGACAGTTTCTAGTGAGAGACTAAGCAGGCCTGTTCTTCTTTTGTTTCTGTTTTTCTCTTTCTTTTCTGTTTCCATTTTCTCACTTTCGACTGGAATTTATTGAAAAGAACAAAAAACGATGATTACAAAAAAATACTGGAATCATATTTTCTTGACCGGTTTCTTTTAAATTTCGGCAAAGTGTCTTCTAAATGAAATTTGGATTCGGTAAAATTGAGGACAAAGGAACATTTAGTAAATTCATTAGAATACAGAGAAGGAACGAAAACCGGCCGAACGTTCTCTGGTAACGACCAGGAAAAGCCCGGGTTGAATGTAGAAAGAGGAAGAGCCATTGATAAACTTTCAGGTTACATTCTATCATATAAATAAGCTCCAATTAGAAGCCAAAATAATGACAGGAAGTTAATCAAGAGATATAGGGTTGCGGAGCAGTTAACGTTGCGAAGAATAGAATCGGCGAGCAGTGTTGTACACTAATATCAAAAACGCTACACGGGTAAACCGCTTGAAATTTTGCAAAAGCAAAGATTTCAGCTAAGAGCTGACTTTTCTTATATGAATATAGCTTCGGTTCATTTTTATATTTTTGTCCCCAAACCCTTTAAAAGAGATATAAAGAACTGAAATTTTGATATGTTGTAGCTGAGACACATTTCTTTTCATAAATGTATTTGTTTATCAGAATGAAATAAGCACTATGTATATATATGATAAATTTTCTTTAATTTCTACGACTTAGCTCAGTAAGACAATCTCCTTCGTAGCAGTCGGTCGTGAGCTCTTTTCATGGTAGGGGAATGTGAATTTTACTTATCAGTTTACACCTCTAACACTGCTGATAATTGCTTTTGTTTTTGCTACGGTAGGAGAGTAAAGTCAACGCCAGTTCTAGAGTTTGATAAAAATAAAAGCAACCCCAGAGAAAGTTAATCGACGGTAAACGAAGAAAATACAGAAGTAGCCGCTTTTGTGATCACTTTGGGACAGAGCCTTGTAGATTATGATAACCGACCGATATCTGAATCAAAAACCTAATGAGACCCAGAGACAAAAAGAATGAAATAATACAAGACGGATAAAAACTCAGAAGGAAAACTTGTCATCACAGTCAATAAGTGAACAGCCTTAGCGTAAAAAATTTGAAGTCAAGTAAAAAAAAAATCCAAGAATTAATTCGGTCTGAATAAATTCTATTCATAACATCATTGGTAATTTTTAGGGGAAAGCTTCTGGAATAGAAACATGTTGAGTCTGGAGAATCTGGATGTTACTAAGGAACCAGTCCAAAATAAGTCAACTCCAAGTTTGCATTAGAATTTGACAATTATTTAACAGGATGCACTTCAGATACCGTTTATTGATATAGAAAGATTATAGATTTCTTCTACCTATTCCATTGCTGTTGTTGTTTCCAATCATCTCGGCTATTTTGTCCATTTACTTCTTATACTGAAAATGTTTCTAGTTCGATATAACTATCGGACATTGCTATTATCAGGACTTGCTCAACCCTGTTTGTAGAAGGTTGTGTGGGAAGGGGTCGTGAAGAAAATATTAAGTTTTCGTCGATTATTCAATAAAAACGGTTTATTGACAATTTGGATGTTTCTTCTAATTAAAAACGACCTATAAACAATAATTAATCGAAAAAAAGATCTTGAGATCGATGTGTAATAAGACTGATGATAACGGAGGCGCAAAAAACTTGATTTTTTCCTGAAAAAAGAAAATGCACCGAGAGTCCAAAAAATAAAAGACCAAAAAATGTTGTTTTCTGCATTGCACGACACATGAAGCAGAGATTTTTTTTTTTTTTTCGATCGATCTATCGAAACCAGTGGCGTATCGGGGATTTGTATCTGGGGAATGCTCTGTGCTACGGATGCACAGAAAAGCACAAAAATAATATTTTAATGTCTGTAAGAAAACGACGGACAGTAAAAACCTTTTTGGTATAATGTACCAATGTAGGTTAGGTTTAAATTGAGAAGTTTTAAAACCTCACTCATTCAATGTGAAAAACGGCGAACAAATAAAAGATGAATAAAAGAATTAATGGAAGAATATCGAAACTTAGACACTGTTATTAACTGATAATCGAGTCTAATCAAAATCCTGTTTTCCGTTATTTCTCTAATTCCTACAATCGGGACCACTTTCGCTATAGTCTTCAACTGTCCACTGTTTTTCATGGACAGTGAAATATTCTTACGTTTTCGTGCATCCGTAACAAACAGCATACCTATGATACTAAACTCTATGCCCCTCTGGCTGCAAATCAATCATTTTCGTTGCAATAGTGGTTTTTGCACGACCGGAGTGCTAGCAGGATATTCAAGATGGACTGCCTTATAGGGTGGAATATAGTTTTACGCACAGACAAAGCACCAGGAGCTTTATACAGCACTTTGCCACGCATTTTTTCATTAGAATGCAGAAGACTGAATAATGTGAATTTTCTATCTCGAATGCAGAACTTTTTTTGCTTTAAGAAAACAGTTGGTCTTCGATTGGATTCGGTGGTGTTGGAATCAGTTTATTAGAGTGAAAACTTTACTGTGGATCCATTAAATAAATACACAAATAAAAACTCATATCAATCATACCAGTCCATATACAGTGATATATATATATATATATATATATACAATATCCCTGAGAATCAAAAATTATCCCCCCTCTCTCTCTTTCTCTCTTTCTCTCTCTCTCTCTCTCTCTTTAACAAGAAGTGTCCTGAATATTTGAAACCGTCTCTCTCTCTCTCTCTCTCTCTCTCTCTCTCTCTCTCTCTCTCTCTCTCTCTCTCTCTCTCCCTTCTAGAAACTATCGACCTAAACTGCCAACATAGGTTTCTTCACTTTCCAAGTTGGCCTTGAGGGCTTGAGCTGTGTACATATATAATACTCTTCTAACATAGGAATAGAGCACTGGTGGATAGGGAATATATACGTAAATAGATGTATTGCTCAAATTCAACCTTACTGACCGTCCAGTTCCATGGAGCAAGGGTAGGGTCTGAAGCGGTTTGGATCCTACCTCGTAGTACTGGGTAGGATAATGGATAATGGATAGTCTATAGCCACACTGAAGAGTTGAAATACAACGAAACAGCTGTCTGTGGATGACACAGTACACACACGTATATATATATATATATATATATATATATATATGTGTGTGTGTGTGTGTGTGTGTGTGTGTGTGTGTGTGTGTGTGTGTGTGTGTGTCACACGTACAGGTCGCACCAATGAACTTTGAGGGCTGAATATTTCAACATTTACTCTTTAATATGTCCAGAAATTTCGGGGGGTATTTCCAATTCCCCTCCCCCAGGTTTTTAATTGGTGGTTCGATAAACAATCTACGATTATGCTTGATTGGTGCCTTGGTTTGCGCCCAGCTGTGTCTTTAGTGATCCAACAAAATGCGAGAGAAGTATCTAATTCGTTAATTCCCCTTTTTTCCAATTTTGTTATTGATCACCATCAACATGACATCAAAACAGTTTCTATCGAGTGACCTGTCTTACTATGCATAGTGCCAACCAACACCCCTTCCCTTAAATTTTCCATGGCCTACAGAGGACCAAAAAGCTGGTGAGCAACTAAGAATTTGGAGAGTGCAGAAAATGTTTCCACTTTCGTGACGGTCATTGATCTTTTTTTGTCTAAAGTTCATGAAACAAACTTCAATTACTTCTAACAAAAAGTTTAGGATAAAACGAATGATTTATATTGTTCATTGATTTTTCTTCATAATTCATTCACAAGCTTGTCATGAATATCCATCATTGATAAGATACTAGAATAAACCCGTAAAAAAATGACAGGTTTATTTTATGTATGGATCGGCATTAAAAAACCTAAAGCAATTTTATTGAATAATTAATTTTTAATATCCTCGTATCGTAATTTTAATTTCTTTCAAGTCTCAACTCATCTCAAGCAGTTTTAATGTGTGATGATCATTCATGAAGTTTCAAGGGTTTCTACGATGTAATTTGTATTGTCATACTATAACAGGAAGTTAAATCAACTAAAGAGATTGTCCCATTTGAGCGCAAACAAGCAAACAAATAAACAGAAAAATTGCGTAGAAGCTCATTATATGGCTAAATATTAGTGCTTTTTTTGATGATGGTGTAAACTAGAGGTGAGGATGAAAATTAGGCCTTTCGCCGTGGTGTTCTGTGCTCATTGATAATACCGACGTGAAACATGTTGGTCCTTGTTCATAATAAAGACCCAAAACTTGTTCGGCGCAGCCCAGGTAGACGTGATGTAATTACTTCAGGTTTGGCTGAATAAAACAAGCAGAAATATAAACAAATCGAAAAACAATTGCTTATAAGCTGCTTATATGGTTAGATTATCATTTAATTCAGAATGGTGCATGGCATTATAATTTTACTACGCGGCATATTTCCCTTCTTGTCTGCGCAGTTGCGAAGCTTTGAGGAAACCCAACGCCTATGTAATCATGTCTTTTATCATGTTTCTTCTC
The DNA here is from genome assembly GCA_963457665.1 of Thysanoteuthis rhombus. Taxonomy (NCBI): domain Eukaryota; kingdom Metazoa; phylum Mollusca; class Cephalopoda; order Oegopsida; family Thysanoteuthidae; genus Thysanoteuthis; species Thysanoteuthis major. Next base: position 78,242,368 of record OY735198.1, read on the forward strand.
TTCAGCATCTTTATAATTTCCATTGTTTCATAATTGATTTCCTTCTCTTTTCCCTTTTTCTTTTCTGCAACATTTCACACTTATCGATTCTGGTTCCATATCAGTGGCTGGAGATTCTTGCTGTCTGTTCCGGATTTCTATTCCATTTTTATCGTTGGCAGAACGATTGCTGGTCGCCAATATGTATTAAATAGTTGTGTCTTTCTAGTAAATTACTGAATTTCTATCCACCCTTTCAATTCTGCAAGATGCAATTGAGCGGTTTTATCGCTATTATGAAAGGTAATGGTGATAAAGAGTCTTCTTGAAAGATGAATCCTTTCATTTATGGCTTCGTCTATACATTCTCCTCATGCAGTTAACTCTGCTCTAAATTCCTTCGTGGTTTTCACCACATTTTTTTAAAGTTATGTCGAACTCCAGTCCAAACCTGGAGTTGAGTATGTTTTCTTACCGTTACAAGAACAGAAACAACAAAAACAATCCTCACCAATTTTAGGAGGCTGAAAACGAACATCCCCCATCGTAATTTGAAATCACGATCAGCCGATTGGTAGTCATGTCTCCTACTACTGAGAAGGATTTCACCAAAGTTTATGTCATAAATACACAGGGGCTCATTTTATTCTGATTGATAACTATATCTGTAAAATTAACATTTCCCTTTCGATATTTCAAATCACGATCAAGGGATTGGTATACTGGTGTCTTACCGACTTAGCTACACTGACAAGTATTACATGTCAACAAAATTTATCGTACTGTCGTACTTCTTTCAAATGAATAAACAGGTTTATATTAAAAGATATTTTTTATTCGTTTACTTATCAAATATACAATACAAGAGTTGCATTATTCGTTTCCAATCGGAATCCTCCCAATATCTGCGATTGTGAGATCATAACATAGTTTTTTGTCAGCTATCTACGATATTGTAAGATCCTTAAAAGCAGTATTCATTCAATAACAACGATGATTATTATTTTAAATGTGATTCTTTAAACCAGTGTATGTTCGAATAGAAGCAAAATTCACACAAAGTTTCTTCTTTCATATGCTGAATAAGAAAAGTATTGTGTAGTCTTTCTGTGCGAATTTCCAAGATGGAATATATTGCCACTAATTTTTTCACTTAATATTAACTGTCACCAAGACTATCGAGATTAGTTTCTTGAGTTTTGAAGTTGGTCCAGCTGGCTAGCTGATTGGCTGGCTGGTAATATATGTACCACGCATGAAAACTGCATCGATTGAGCAAAAGGGCTGGAAAAAAACATTCACTCCACATTACGTCTGGGAAAAAAACATGCCCGCCCCCCGATATGTTTGCAATAGGCGGTTCAGTTTGCAATATAAGTTTATGCTAAATTAATCCCTTGGTCAGTTTCCGTCTGTTTTTTTTTTTATTTGTTTGATTGTTTGTTTGATTGTTTTTTTTTAATAATTAGACTTTTAATGGCCCAACAAGAGGTGAGAAAAGTAACTTATTCATTGATCACTCAAATTTCCAATTGTCCAATTGCTCACTTCTGATATAGAATGCTGCCAAAAGACGTTGGTCACATGACAGTTTCTACTGAGTGACTAACCAGACCTGTTTCACAATTTTTTTCCTCCTTTCTTAAGTACTTTGTAACTTTATATCGAAATTCTTGCATTGTTTTCAAACCCTTATGCTGTTCGAACTCCCCTCATCCTTTGAAAACCTGTCTGACGTGGACAGTGACTTGGGATACATAAGCTAATTAGAAGATGTCGTTCAAATCTAATTACTGTGTTGCGTCTATTGAATGTTGCAATAGAAAAAAAAAATTTTAATAGTGAAAAACTGATCTTTAAAATACAAAGCAAATAATTGTCAAACTCCAAAATAAAGTCCGGAGTTTTTTTACCGAAACAAGCACAAGAAGAACAATGCTGATCAAAATTAGGGGGCGTAAACCGATACATAAAATTTACGATCTCCTTCTCAAAACCAGCTGATTGCAAGGAGGCTGTCTTACTGACTGAGCTAAATTGATAAATTTAAGATATCAACGAATATTCATTATACAGATACGCACGGCCATATTTCGTTCTGATAAATGAATGCACTTATACGAAAAATATACATTTCCATGATTGTCTACTACATGTACGATACAAAAGGTACAGTAAACGTCTTCAGTTGGAATAGAACTCAGGGTGGAGTTTGACCATGAAGCAACCAGTCTTGTCCAACTTGTTTCTATCGTAGTAGTCTGCATTGACCGCTCAGTCCAGAAGGTGGAAATATTCAAAATCGTTTCCTCCAAGCTCCTTGAAGGGCATGAGGTCATGTTTGTTTGAATATGCGGCTCACATTTATGGTCAACGTAGCAGATACGATTAAATGCACTTGACCGTTTATCGCTGACTGTCAATTATGGTTAATGACTGGACATTGAGCCGAGAAGTTTGCGATGTTGGTCAACTGACCATCTATATTAATGTGATGTCTGCATAAACCTAACAAGCTATGCAATTCATGTTTGTTAGTAACGAGGAAAGTCTATGGTGGCCAGAGGGGTCAAACAGTGTTATAATGACAGAGAGACGAATATGAAATTTAATTCAATGCCCAATACTTGCCATGTTTAATTAGTTACTAATAAATAGCAATTTACCAAAAGAGTTAGCCAAGTGGTGAGAGCAGTGGAATAGATCACACAAGGCTGAGGATTTAATGAGCAGATATCGGTGTTCTGTCTAGCCTGCTATATAGTGTACAATCATGAGATGTGAAAGAACATAAAAAGCTTAAACTATGGAGGAGTGGCATGGATTCTGGTGAAAAGTCGTTTCAAACGGCTATAAAATGAAAAAAAACGCTCTTAAACATAATATGAAAGGAGTAGAAGCTTCTACCTAGGTAATTTGCAAATTGGTTTTGTACTTCAAATATTCAAATAAACACTTACGAGTCATAATAAGATCGATGTCAATATCTGATTTTGGGGAAGTACCAAATTTCAAAAAATTATCGCATGTAACTACCATGTAAGGCTACCAATTTTTTTCGGAAATAATTGCCATTTGCCGATGAAAATCATCTAGAAATTAATGGCTAAAGATTGAGACTATGTAAGGTTTATCTGCCCGGCAGACACAAAAGAAAATGAGAAATAAAGGAGTCCATGTTTTTGATATGCCAACGTTATTACCACATGCATAAACACTATGAAAGCTAGAAGTGTCCAAACGAGGAATGATGATGATGATGATGATGATGATGGTGAGGCAATGATTATTAGTAGTATATGTCTAAAATATGACTGGAAAATCACTCAGGGTTATCTAGCTATTAATGACACCTATAAACTGTCAATAAGCCTGTCTGCAGATAAGAGTAACGTCCAAAATGAATTATTCAGAAATGAAATGTTGCCATCTAGTTATTCAATTGATGATAGATAAATAAGACGCAAAATAGAAACAAAATTTGGAATATCCAAGGCAACATATACCTGGAAAAGGTCGGAGAGCCAATAGCGTTCGAAACAAAAAAGGTAAGAGTATTTTTTTTTCACTTCCTCAGATGAAACTCTGTCATTTATTATTATTTTTTTTTACTTTTAGTTTTTCATCCAAATTTCATTTGCCGTTTATTACAGAACTCAGACCCCAATTCTACGTATTTACCAGGCTTATTCTTTGATTCCGATTCGTTTTGATAACTAAAAGCAGTAGAATAATGACCAAAGGATTGCGATAAAAAGCAACTGAAATAAGGATAAAACTAACTGCAACTGGAAAAGTTTGATAATATGTCTGGTTAATTACCAAGCAGAAACTGTCACGTGACCAACGTCTTTTAGCTGCGTGCCATGGAAAAAAAGGTGATGAATGAATAAGTTACTTCTTTCACATTTTATTGTGAAGTGATCACTAAAAAAGTATGGTTCTTTTAGGAACAAGCATGAATAGTGCTGGACACAAACCAAAGGACCAATTCATCATAAATTTACTTTGCAAAGTGAATCTCTCGCTCAAAAAAGCACATATAGGGTAGGAATTTTTCATAAACAAAAAAATTTTCTTGGCCATAATTAAGTGTAAATGTTTAGATTTTTAGCCCTCTTGCTCCAGTGGTGTGACTTGTACGCATGATACATACATGCATACATATATACATAAATAGCACACCAGTTAGCCAGACTAACATGAAAACTGAAGACAAATATGTTGACAGTTTAGAGGACTGTTTTGATCTTTATTTCTAATTACCTGATAGAGAAAAAAACAATATCAGTCTACTCTAAAATGCAACATCAAAACTGTATGTTATGAACAAAAATCATGTATACATTGTAAGCTTTATTGTTTAGAATGACTCTATTGACCTCATATACATACACTTACTTGATTCTGGGATTTATAGTTCAAAACGGGTGTTTATATTAACTAGGTGGCCACATTGAAAAACACTCATCAACAGCCTCCAGGGGCAACAGCTGACCCTGATCCACGTCTAAAAAATCAGTAGCAGCAACTGTATATGCGTACCGAGTTTCATTCTTCTAACACGAAATGCATATTCCCTTCTTGCCCGCCTTTATAAACGAAACCTTTCAGAATATCTGTTCAAACCATTACCTCGCAATACATCAAGGTCCCTCTTCAGCCGTAAGTAAGTATCAAATCTTTCCTAAATCAAAATTCTGCAATCGAATTAAATATGCTAAAACATTTGATTACATGCCGGGTCCGCCAGGGATGTATTAAGCAATATGATATAAACAGAAACAAAAATGCCTACATGGGATCTTTTGCACTTTTTAAAACAGTCTGTAAAGTCTACTTCGAGCTCATCATCAGCTACTTCGATAAGGTTTCCCTAATCTCGTCCATAGCCTTAAAATGTCAGAAGTTGTAAGGAGTTGAATCTCGACTGTAGTCGGGCTGACTAACCAGGGAGATGCAATGTTTCACCAAAGAGAAACCTGCACCTGACGAGGCTAGCTCAGTTGCGAATGCGATAGGCAAACGGTAAACAAGTACACTAAATGGTACACTACTACCGACTTAGAAACACCACCGGAAAGTGCATTTTAAAGCATGTTCAGTAAGGTCTGTTTTGATTGGTCGTCAAGGAATATCAGGGCTGCAGAGCTTGTTCTCAAGATATTCAGAGTGCCATCATGTGACCAAAAATTTGATTGAGTTTTTCGATGTTCTCTTTTAATCATCTTTAAAAAAGGTAAACCATTCAAAAGGAAGCAATACGTTAGTTTCTTTTCAGTAATATGAAAATCGCACGCATGATTCACTACTAGACAAATTTCAAGAGTATGCTAGCAAGATTAACAGATGAAATAAACGCGTCGGTCTCAAAGTTATCGGGTGAATTAGTTTGCAGTACGAATTCAAACTTGGAACAAAAGTGGCAGGAACGGCATGAAGGATACGCACAGCGTTTGATGATTATGAAATTAATAACAATGCTTTCTAAAAGTTATTTATTCCAACAGGAAACCAATCATGCAAAATCGTGCTACGTGAAGGATGAACAGCAAGAATTGTTGATGACGAACTTGGGACTGGTGTTGAATCTAAACAGTTTCAAACGCGCAAGAAGCTTGCATTAAGGTTCTTCTGTAAAAAGCAATGAATGAATAATTCTATAATGAAACAATACGTTTGCACTGATACCGTATCAGGAAAGTGCAAACAAACGGGAAATGGGAACCCGACAAACAGAGAAGAAAACTGCAATAACTTTTTTGGGGTCAACTAATAATCTACATTATGAATGATGAAATTTCATTGATTCAAGCAGAACAGATTCCTGCCAATTGGAAGAGTAATTTGTAAATGTTTTCTCGAACCTAGAAATGCTCGCTGGATTTTGATGATTTAACAATAGGGATATTGAAAATGGTCTAAACAGCAGTAGGGTGTACATCACGGATATCCACCATTTAAAAACAAAACACGAGAGAGACCTACCTTTGCAGGAATTTGACATTTTAAGGGCGTTTTTTTATTTCAAAACTTTTGTAAGAGAAAAATCTATAAAATGATTTATTGCAATAATTCAATTATTTGCATATTTTATATTATTTTATCATGTTTTAATTAATATTTTGCGTTTCTGCGTTAATAGAATAAAACCATACTGATATTGTTTTTCTCACATATTTGTTCTCAAAAGCGATCCTGATCAAGAATTCTATGAATTATTCAGACTACTATCCTCCTCTGTATTGTTTTGATAACTATGTTTCGATCGATGCGTTCTCTGGCCTTTCTCTGCTCTGAGTCACATCAAGTACTTTATAAATAGCCTCGAACAGAAGCTCTTAATTCATTATTAGGATTTGTTTTGTTTTTGCCTTTTCCATTTTGGTTTTTGGTTTTTTGTTTTGTTTCTTAGTTTTTTTTCTCTCCTGAATCTATTTATTTTACGCCAGACATCGCCCAATCTAAGTTCAATGAATATCGCTAGTTTTTATTTTGAGTTTTTTGAGTTTTTTAATTATCAAAACGCGTCAAAATTACTACATAGCTTTTTTCCACCTCTTCCCATCCCTATTCTGCACCTTCCTCATTCTTTCTCTCTTGGTTGTCTTCATTTCTTATTTTCCTTTTCCTTTCTTGGTCTGCTCTCAGTTCTCTCTCAATTTCCTATCATCTTTATCTGTGTTCGTTTGTTCTCTCTCTATCTCTCTCTCTCTCTCTCTCTCTCTCTCTCTCTCTGTTTTTTTCTCAGTATTCTTTCCCTTTCAATCTCTCTGTCTGCTTCCTCTGTCTTCTTTATCACCATTCAATCATTCTGTCCATTCTTTCGTTTTCTAAAACTTACAACAATATATATATGTGTGAGTGTGTGTGTTTGTGTGTTTTATTGTAAGCTTTACAGCTTTAATCATTTAAGATATGAAATGATATTTCAAAATGTATACCATTTCAGTCAAATATTTCCAAATATCTGTTATTCCAATTTGTGTAAGCTTTGTGAGGGGGTTCTATGTTTTACACAGAATTAGATTATATTGTACTTTGGGATCTTCAAGTGTTCACTCTGTAACCGTGTTGGGGGCTTGAAATCAATATATATATATATATATATATATATATATATATATATATATACACACACACACACACACACACACACACACACACATATATATATATATATATATATATATATATATATATATATATATATATATATATATATATAAACGTCTTTTCACCAAGGTGGCAAAGGGCTAAATTTACCCGAAAAAATTGCACGGTTTTGCCCGAATTAAACTGATTCACCCTGATTCACACTATTTCCGAATGAATATCGAAGCGAGAAAATCCCTCACCACGTCGATAGATTTCTGACAAATACAGTTAGGGCGTCGATTCCTGTTAAGCAACCACAAGCCATAATTAACCAATAATGATTATATTAGCCGATCAGCCCTACAACAGTCACATTATTTGTGTAATCTGATCATCGTATTGAAATATCTACTTTTGATATAGATACTTTCATTCTTATCACCACTTCTTGTGGTAGTGGACCTTCACTAAAAGTGATCACTACTCTGATCTCTTGCCAACAAGGTGGGCGTAACTCTCCAGTGTTGGACACGAAGACGCACAGATTCTGCCATTAAGGCAAACTTATCACGTCGTTTACCCAAGATGATTTCTGTCACCAGGACCATTTGTCAGTTCCCTTGCGATCTGTGGCCCTGCCCTTCTATATCACCCAAAAGTGTTGGTCATCTGCCCACACCGAGTTCCAGCGTTTATTGCTGTGGTCACTTATTCACGCTGTCTTTTAGCAAACAGTCAGATCGTTAGACCAAACCGATATATACGTTTTAAAATCTACTTATACCATGCACCACGAGATGGACTGTATTTTCTGTCTGAAACATTTTTCAAGGTACGTAACTTGTAAATGGTAATTGTAAAGTAACCTCTCCGTTTGGGTTCATTCTGATTGCATGTAAACAAGAAAATGCCGGGCAACATAACATTATGTCAAACTACCAAACTCGAAGAACAAGAACAACAAGAACAATCCTCACCAAAATTGAGGGCATGAACTGGTATGTAGGTTCAAATCCCCTGCTAGGATTTAAATTTATTACCATCTGATTGATCAGGAAGCTGTCTCACTGACAAGACTAAATTGAAAAGTCTCAGATATTGACAAAAATAATTTATCATATACGTACGCCCCTGGGATCATTTTATTCTAATAAACAAATATATTGATACAAATTAGGACAACGAATCACATCGAGATCCTCAAAAGAAGAGGAAATCAAGCGAAGAATCACTCTAGGGTGGCAATCCTTCGGCAGAGCAAGCTCAACTTTCAAAAACCAGACAATCCCAATAATCCTAAAAAGATGAGTATACAATCAATGCATTCACCCGATAGTCACTTATGGAGTTTAAACATGGATCCTAACCAAGAGACAGACCCACAAACTGAGAAGCATGCAATGCGTGCATGAGAGAGTCATGCTCAACCTTACATTGAGAGCTCACAATCCAGCACAGTATATTAGGAAGAAAACAGAAGTCAGAGACATCATAGAATCTTTTTTTTTTTTAATCAAATGGCCATGAGCAGGTCATGTTGCAAGAATGACAGATGACCGATGGACATCACAACTCACAACATGGATCCCAAGAGATCACATGCAAAACCGAGGCCGACAGAATACAAGATGGAGAGATGAACTCAACAAATTCAGAAACTACTTGCTCTGCGATGCCCATAATTGAGAATTGTGGTGAATCCTTGGGAAGGTCTATGTCCAATGACGGACGTTAAAATACTGTTGATGATATATATATCCTTAATTCATTACATATATGATACAAAAGTTGTCGAAACCATGTTCAATTGGTATAGAAGTTGGAGTGGAATTTGACAGTGGAGCAGCCAGGCTTGTCTCTGATATTTTTGTAATAGTAACATTTCTTCTCCGTCATTTTTGACAGTGTGAGTAAACTAGTACTATCATAATAGGTATCCAAGACTTACAAGATACTATTACTCTCAACATATTTTCAATCAAGTTTTGTCTTTCAGCCTCTCTCACCCTCTTTGTTTACGTCAATTTTTTTCTCTACTTCTTTCTACCTTTGTACTTCTCTCTCACTCCCTCTTTCAGTCTCCCTTTCTCTTCCCACTCACCTTCTCTTTCTATTTCTATTTATATATTTCCAGACTATCTCCCACTCTCTCTCTCTCTCTCTTTCCTTTTCCATTTTCCCTCTCTTTCTATTTATATTTCTCTTACTTTCCCCCTTCTCTTTCTCTCTCTCTCTCTCTCTCTCTCTCTCTCTCATCTATATTTCCCACTCTTTCTTCCTTTCTATTTTCCTCTCCTTTTCGGCTCGTCATTCAATAGAAACCGTCAGGTCTTATGCAGCTTACTCTAACGGGGCTGATCAATTGAAAACATAAAAAATGGGGTGGTTAATGGACAAGTTACTCTACTCGCCTTTTTTGGACAGTGATCACTAAAGACGACCAAAGTTTCGATAAAAAAGAACAATCGTGAATGCTGCAGGGTACAAGTCTGGCATAAACCTAGATTGAAAATTGAACCCCCAACTTGAACAAACGGTTCTTCTTGAAATTACAAAGAGTAAATATTTAATCCAGTTAGTTCCATCGGTGAGGCATGTTCGCAAAGTATATATATATATATATACAAATAGCCATCCATCCAAATGGACTGACTTGCTAACTGACAAAACCTATGTTGACAGCTTTCGTGACAGTTTTTGTTGACGGTCTCGAACCGAAAGTTGGTTCGAGAATGAGGAGGAGGAGGTTGATGAGATAAGGATTTCTACTAATGTGACTAAAAGTATTACTTATAGTCACCCGACATGAATGAGTTTTCTTGTTTTATCATAGGAATCCGTCAACCAAAACTGGTGTCCAAAGTGTCAAAATAGGTTTCTGCAGTTTTCAAGTTGGTGCGGTTGAATGGCTATGTAAATATCACAAGTACAGGCCGTGCCAAATGGGTTACTGGTCTGAAAATTCAAGCTCATACTCGTTATTATGTCTATGTTTTTCTTTTAAATTCCTTTCGTGGGTTTCTAGAGAGGGGTCAGTTTTTTTGCAAGTTTTTGCTAAATTGATCCCTCTGTTTACGTTCATGCTTGTTTTCAGGAAATTCAGATTTAACAGTGATCATGGCCCAACAAAATGCGAGTGAAGTAACCTATTCATCGATCACGTCTTATCTATTTTTAATTGATCACTCCCAACACTACATACCGCCAGAAAACATTGGTTATGTGACGGTTTCTATTGAATGGCTAACCAGACCTGTCTTACTAGCATTTCATTTTCGGTTGATCCAGTCTTATATATAAATTGCAAGGTATCGTAACGAAAACGCCATTTTGAAGGAGACTGGCACGAGTCACAAGTACCACAGGAAGTTGATATGCCAGATAGCAACGCCAATACTATCTTCCTCAGTAAAGGAACTCAAAGCCTGCTGATCGTTGTATTCCTAATATTTCTACAGTCTTAGTTCGTGCTCATTCTGTAGACTATTTACTAATATTAGTATTAGCAGTTGTATAAGGTTTGGAGACTGAGATAAAAGAAATGTGGAATACTAGGAATGTCTATTGGTTTTTGGCTTTGGAAGAAATAATCAGAATTTTTATATCTCCTCAACTCAGTACATCTGTCTTTAGAGAATGCAAGTATTGTTTTATTTTTAGGATTGTTTTTTCTCGTCTTCTAATAGTAACCACTAATAGCCTCTCGAAGAAGCCAGACTGGACTGCTTTGAATTCCATCGCATCGTTCACAGTTAGGCTGAAAAGAATTCACTCTCAGACTCTTACTAAGAGCTGGAGAATCTTCATTCTTATCGAAAAAAAGATATATTTGCATAAGTGCTGATAATTTCAATTCACTCATTGTTGATTAATTACAAAATATAGCTGAATAATCACGATGGTATTAAATTACAACACTTCCTTTTTCCTCACTTGCTCTTGTGAGGAAAATGTCCAGGAGATCAATAAAAAATCTCTTAGTACTAATCTAAATATCTACTAATCTCAATATAGATTTGAAACATTTTAGTGCTTAAGAAAGGTATACAATTTGTGTGCAAAAGCACGTATCAAATAATTATATTTACACAGAATCTCAGTCATAGACGTAATGTAAGAAACATCATAATTATTTTAAAATTCGTTTACATTCGTTGATAGTACTGAGTGTTATGGTTATCTATTTCATAATCCGAAGACTCAGTAACTAAAAAAAAATTTTCTGATATTCCATATACTTCTATTCACATCTCGCGTGTATGCATGGCCTCTCAGTTCCTTGTATTTCCTTTTGGTTAAAAATACATTAAGATCTGCTCATTCTATACGACGCATAATCATAAACGTTCCTACTGAGTCTCCTCGATTCCTCCTTCTTCTAACAATGTCATAGATTTGCACAATGCTTAAATTGGGAGGTAATATGAACAAGATGATGATGGACCGATCTTCCAAGTATGGAGAGCTCGCTTATTATTGAAAACATTTTTAACATGATAATCATTGTCGATGGAAAATAGATATTTTACAAGAATCCTAAAAGAAGAAAATATTGACAAAATCTAGAACAGCCTTCAACATTCCAAACTCGGTGGATTTACTGGAGAAAAGTTCTTCACTTTGTTGAGATTCTAAGGGAAAATTCGTATAAGAAGATGCTGAAACTTCCACAAACAGTTACTACGCAACACTGCAATGAGTATTTGGCTCGTTTCAATGACATATTGGAAGAGAAAAGATCTTGGAGGGCAAGGCTATCTGGGAGTGATTTTAGTGCATGAAAACACCCATCTCAATGTTTCAAATGCAGCAAAACGACCGTAACATCTAGATGAGACGTTATTCTACATGTGACGTACCTATCACTTTCGGAAAGTCACTTGGAATTCGAAAAAAACACTCTTAAAGTTCTTTAAAAACTTATTTCAGTAACTTGTGGATGCAAGGGAATAGTTACTGCAATGCTTGCCAGTTTTCTATATCAGAACAAGAAATATTCAGCATCCAACAATGCTTCTCGATTCCAGTTCGATTTTCTCTGTGCCTTATTCAAAATGCCATCAATACAATACACCACAGGCGACAAACGATGAATTTGCTACCACTTCTATAAGAAAAAATTATAGAGAGATCCATCACACTCTATCGTACGTAACTATGGAATTAAATCCCATTCGATATTCTTGATAAGCCTTCAAAAGCTATTTTTAGAAGTCACAATAAAAATAGCTTTGAGAAAACTACGAATAAAAATTTGAACCTTTCACTCAATCTGTTTTCTATTCTTTGCATCTGTTTTTGTTTTGTTTTTGTTTTTAAACTTTGGAACTCCCAAGTCCATGGCAAAATTTCTCTTTGTCAATTTCTCTCCCATCTTCCTCTTAATTTCTTCTCCTCTTCCTCCTTATCCCGTTACTATTTTATGAGCATTTTTTCTTTACAAAATCAGTAAGAGATTGACCCTCAAATCAAGAACCATGCAACGTGCACAAGGGAGAATCATACACAACATCACGTGGAAAGATCACAAAACAGTGCAGTATATCAGAGAAAAAGACCGGGGTCAGGGGTCAGGGATATCGAAGAATCCATAAGAAAACTCAAACAGCCATGGGCTGGCCATGCTGCAAGAATGGCAGACAACTGCTTGAGATTAGAACTCAAAACGTGGATCCCAATAGATCATGTGCATACCTATGACCGGTAAAATATAAGATGGCGTGAGGAACTAGACAAGAATAGAAAGTGTTGGCCCCGGGAGGCCCATGATAGAGAGGTCTGGTGGATCCTGGGGAAAGTCCATGTCTAGCAATGGATGCTAAAATGATGATGATGATGATGATGATGATGATGATTGTAATTTATTTATTTCTCTGTCCATGCAACTGTTCTATACAACTCTCTTTTTATTTAGTTTATCCTAATTATTTTTCTTTACTGTATTTTTTCATAGCTGTTATTAGAGTCAGAATTGTTGATAAAATGAAATTTCAATGAAACTGAATTGAGCTTTCTATTTATCCCTATATTTTCTATTCCTTGCACATTGTTCTCTTTACACATCCTCTATATCTCTTTTCGAAGAGATCTCGGACTTTTGAGAGGGTCTGACTCCTCTGTAACATGAACTACGTAATGACTTTGACCTCCACAGGTAAACTCAACATATAATGTAAACATTCTTTTTCAGTAAAGCCGACTCTTTAGATTTCTCGCATTTCTTGTCGGCTTTCTAAGTTTAGAGCTATTAAGATAAGAGCAGAGATGATATTGTGCTCCCAGCAATTGCTAAGTGCCCGCCATTCTCAAGCAGAACTATAATACCTTTTTTCTTTAAATAGGACGAATGTCGGAATCCATTCGTTTTGCTTTGGGCAGATGTAGTAATATATCCCTTGGGAGCTACCATACCTTAATGAGATGAGTGTGTTTGGTGTTCTCCAAACATAAGAGATCTTCAATAAAATTCGTCAGAAAACTTAGATTTGCGCGTGTGTATATGTGTTTGTGTGTACGTAACTGTGTGTACATACGCACTTGTGAGCTTTTCTCTGTGTGTGTGTGGGGGGTGATTGTGCGTCTGTGAGTGTGTACTCAATTGAGTGTACGTACGCCTATGCGCTTCTGTTTGTCTTCATCTGTGTGTATGTGTGCGTACGTATGTTCTTATACATATGTGCGTATTCGCTTCTCTGTGAGTACGTGTGTATGACTGCGTCTGAGTATGTGTGTGTGTGTATACTTGTGTATGTCTATCTGTTTGTCTCTGTCTTTCTGTCTGTGTGTCTGTCTGCATTCTCATTCGTCATAGAGATACACTGTTGGGTTTCTTATTAAGCTTAGAAGCTATTTTATATCCACCACGACCCCCGAGTGATTATTTAATGTGAAATGGAAGAGTGAAAGAACTTATAAAAGTCGATCTGAACAGAGTCGAAAGATATAAAAATGTCGAGGGTGGGAACTTGAGGAGCTTTGTCGGCGCCGGGTGACAAAAACTTAGAAAGAAAAGCAAAATAAACGAGAATCGCTTTCAGGGAGTTTAATTTTTATTCTTATTTTGAGTTTAGATGCAGTCTTCTTCCCTCGCTTAATACCGTCGTCCTTTTGTCTCTACTTCTTTCTCGTCTTCCTTTGCAGTCACCATGAAATTTTCCTTCTCTGTTTTTTTTTTTTTGTTTTTTTGTTTTTTTGTATCTTCTTGACTTCCGTCGAACTCTCTCTTCCAAATCTGCTTTCTCCTCCATCTTTTCATTTTTGTTCGCTCTTGTTTTTCCCTCTTTCATCTTTTCTTTTGTTTGAACCTCGAATCTGTCAGACTCTTTTCTTTCCTATTTTTACTTTCACTTCCATTTTCCCCTTCGTTCCGATTCATTTTGTCAATCTTCAGTACAGAGTCTGGAAATCACTTTTCTTGCTGCAATAAGAACAAAAAGAACAATCCTCGCCAAAATCAGGTGTATAAGCCAATATGTAATGGTCGTGAGTGTAAATCATGTTGAATTTACGGATTCAATATTCACATGTTTGACCACACAAGAGAACTGACAAGGAAAACGAGTCAGGTCTGTTTTCTTAGTCATCGATCCTACATCTACTAGTGGATAATCTAGGTGAGTATGCTCAGTATTTAGAAAAAATAACATTAGTATACATAACGGTATGATAATGCTCTATATGAAATAACAAACTACATACTGTATGACACGGTCCTAAAAATGAATAAATGAAGCTCCATATTAAATCATAATGCTTAGAGTATTGATAAACAGTTATATGGTAAACAACAGATGATCCCAACAAGGAAGATTCACACATAAAACCACATTCTGTGTGAAATATATTTTTTTCTAATTTTGTATATTTCATTAACCGATATTGGAAAATAATTGACTGAAATGACATAAATAGCTGAAAAAAAAGTTCTGTTTGTATATATATTTAGTGTTTAAAGCTGTGAAACTTTCTTGAGTAAATATAATTTTTTATTATATATGCAATACAAGATTTGTTGTAATCATTTTCAGTCGGGATAGAAGTTGGATTGGGGGGTTGACCCTGCAGCATCTAGGCTTATCTGACTATTTTTCATTTCCACTTTTTTGTAACCCTTTTTTCTTAGTCTTTCTTCTTATTCTGTTTTGTGGTCTGTGTCTGTCTACGTCTCAGAACAAAACAGAATTCATTTCTCTATACAATATTATTTCAAAACTACGCATCTAATTCCAACTCCTTCATTAAGAGTTCCTGCTATGAAACAAGTCGACCTGAGTTGAAAGAGTGAATTCACCATCAGTTTTTGCCCCCGTAAATCTTATTCAAGCTGTCTCTGGTTTTTAGCAAGGCCATTGTCATTATTGCAACAAAGGGAAATAAACTCAAAACTCAGTAGAAAGGAGTTTGACAATATTTTTCAGGACAAAAATGCAATGTTTACAAAAAAAATACCGAGAATTTGCAAACGCAAGTGGATACGACGTAACGCCATAGCATCACTCTTCCTTCCTCCTTTTCTGTTTTATTCATGTTTCAAATTCAAAAATCCTAAGTTCAAATTTCTGACCATCTCACGATAATAAAGTCAACTTCAGGAGTTTGACAATAACATGGAATGGGAATTTTCATGAAAAATTCAAATGCATTTGGCCCATTGGATCAAGCATCTTCAGTGAGAAATTGAATGCAGAAGAGGTAAACATACATATGTAGTTAAATATCATAGTCGTTGCTTAAGTGGCTGTAGATGTTATTGAATGATAGTAAATGAATCTCTCTTCATGTTTGATCCTTGTTTGACATGGGATCCGGTCCCCCAAAAGTTGAGAATGGCTGACCCCCACAAAGCAGGTCACTCCCTCTTTTCATTCTCCCGATTTAAAATCTTCATTCCTTTCCATCTCCACTATGTTCCTCCCCACTTTTTTTTCTCTCCTCCAAATTCAATGTATCTTGTTTTCATTCTGGTTTCAAAGCCTCGCGGTCATTTTTCTCTCGCTATTCTGTTAGACATTTTCAACCCATGTCTGACATGTGCTTGGACTGGTTCCAGTGCAGGAAGGCCGTCATAAAACTAAAGCCAATCATTAAATTCCTTTTTGTAAGTAATTGTGTTTTCTCTTTCTGCAGGCCACACAACCACATCCTGTGTTTGAGAGAAACATCAACGGCAAACCTAAATATTTTCCTCTACATGCTTCCAGATTACATCAGAAAAGTTACATACACAACGTTCACGACCAATTCGATACATCTTCACGGGACACCACAAAACCACACATGGTCAGCTCAATCGTTGAACATATATTTCTCACTTTACGAGTAAACTTTCCCAGAGATGTCTTTAGAGACAGACAATCTAACCCAAACCCACTTTTATGTACGGATTCATTTGATCAGAATTATTGCCCATTAAGTTCGTTCGAGTCTTGATTATTTAGTTTGCTTTTTTCTACAAATATTCCCCTGTGCTGGAGAAGTGATGTTCATTACAACCAATTGATGGCTTAAGAAGGGACTTTGTTTTCAAAGGAAAACGAGGGACTTTTTCTCCCAACAGGCAGTCTATCTTGAGGAGTTATGTCTACCTTTCACCTGGCTAACTTAGCTGATCAGAGAGATGGAGAAAGAAAGAAAGAAAGAAAGAAAGAGAGAAAGAAAGAAAGAAAGAAAGAAAGAAAGAAAGAAAAAAGAAGAAGATAGAGTTCTTGAGCACACGAGAGGTTAAATTGACCAAGAAACTGGTGACTACCTTAAGTGGGAACTGATTTAGAAGCCCCCCCCCCCATTCTTTTACATTTTTACACAATTTGAGAAATATGTTACAGGATTTACAGAGTTCACATTGTGGGAAATAGGAAAAGGAACATGTGCAACCCTTCCATTGTCTTTGTAAGTCCAGGATTAATTTGGAGCTTAGCGTAAAATAGAAGAAACACCTGTCTTGATTGATTTACATACCACCGCCTGCAGAATGCAATTATGATTTTATCCACAATGATACCGGTATGTTGGTACAGGTGGTGCAGCAAAAGTAAAATTACTCTCTCTCTCTCATTCTCTCTCCCTCTCTCTCTCTCTCTCTCAGATTTTCGTTCGAACATCCGATCTGCCTTCGTTTCCATGATTTCCCTTGCGTCACTAACGGTCTTGCATCAATGTCGTCGGAGAGTGCGTATAAACTGTGCACCTCTGCAGTGCTATGCAGTACGCGCAACCAGTTCTCGAGATATTCAAAAAAACTGGATACCTTTCTAAGAGACCTCGAGAATGACATTCTATTTTTTCCTCACCTCATTCTTAGATTAGGCTGTGCGGATTGCCTCTTTGTCATCAGCACAGAGAATGGAATTAGCGAACCAAGTTCAAAACACGACAGGGTCAGTTTGCGTTCACTTTGTACTTGTTCTTTTGGGAATGTCATGAACCCACTTCTCCCCAGCCCGAGATATTGGTAAATAACAGGGGAGTTAGATGCCTTTGAGTTAATTCATTTTTTGTTTTTTTGCTAGCATCCCGTCTCGTGAAAACCTATACTCGCTCCATACAATGATTTTGTCTTCGTTGATCGATCCAGAAGTAGGGATAAAAGTCAGTGCCTTCTTCATCGAGTGACATGAGGAACCTTCTTGATATTTTGAATTCTTTGATTCTCCTCAAAAATTGAAGATATTACTATCACAGTCAATAACTGAACAACCGTAGCGTCAAAATTTTAAGTCACGTAAAAAAAAATCAATCGAAAAATAAACATGGTCAGAAAAAATTCTATTTATGACATCATTGGCGTTTTTCACTACAAAAAAAACATCTAAAATAGATTTTTGAAGAACGTCTTGGAACATTTTGCTTCTGGAGAAGCGAAACGTTATTGATGAACCCGTTAGAATAAGTTCCAAAAGGATTTTTTTTTTTTTTCAAGTAAAAAAAAATACATTTTTTCCCAAAAAATTGAAAAAAAAAATTTTTAGAAACAAAATGCTATGGCCAAGAGCGCTGGAATATACACACTTGTGAGCAAACACACGTACATGTTTAAAAAGTGAAGAAAAAAATTTTCGCCATCTCCAATAGCTACGGTTGTTCAATTTTCTTTCTATATGAATTTTATAGATGAAGATGAAAGATTATCATTAAATCTTTTGAGGAGTGAGGAGTGTTATCTTGATAATTATCAGAAATTAACTCGATCCTGAATTGATTGGTCAAAACGCCTGACACGTTGTTTTCAAGGAATGAACCAAGATAAGGAAAAGGTCCTGCAAAGAAAAAACAACTTCACATAATTTGTTTTCGTCTTTACTATTGATTCACGCAATAAAACATCTCTCTCTCCTTCTCTCTCTCTCTCTCTCTCTCTCTCTATATATATATATATATATATATATATATATATATATATATATATATATATATATATATATATATATATATATATATATATATATCTTTCCTTTTTATTTCTTCTTTTTTTCAGCTTTCTTTCATTATTATTTCTTCCATTTGTATTTTTATAACTCCTGTCGAATAACATGTAAAGCAGAAAGCTCGGACATTCTTTATAGATATATTGTCTGGAACGGATTTACACACTGACGCTTATTCACACGCGTACATATACACACGCATCCATATTCACGCGTTTGGGCTCCTACTATGGTGCAATAGCGTATCAATTGGATAATGATGTGGCTTTGTTCCAGGCTAAGTTCCGTTTAGCAAAAAACATAGATCTAACTAAACTTGTGTATGTAAATACAGATTCAGGGTGCGTGCAGTAAATCAATGATTTTGTGACCGTTCAAATACTTACGAATCGTATCTTTTATATAAACGATGGTTTATTCTATTATTTTATTATCATTTCGCAGGAATTTAGCTTTCTGAACCTCAAAACAAGATTAAATGCATACTTTGTTATGTTGACTGCAATTGAACTTGGTTCTTGTGTGAGGTTCCTGTTTTTTATTCTTAAAATCAACCGATCTGAAGCAAAATGGCCGCTGGTCCGAATACTTGTGACTGGTATTGCATATATATATATATATATATATAGAGAGAGAGAGAGAGAGAGAGAGAGAGAGAGAGATAGATAGATAGATAGATAGATAGATAGATAGATAGATATGCATGTAAACACATGTATGCCCTATAAGCACATACACAGACAAACACACACACATATATATATGTGTGTATGTGTGTTTCAGAACCAGAAAACATGATTAAATGCACGGCTCGTTATGTTAGTTGCAATAAAAATTTGTTTTCGTGTAAAGTATTTTTTTATTCTTAAAACAAGCCGACCAGAAGCGAAATGGCCGTTCGTTGAAATACTTGTGACGGGTATTGTATATGTGAATGTGCATGAGTATATACATATATAGAGAGAGAGGGAGAGAGAGAGGGAGAGATGTCGATATACGTACATGAGCATATATATATATATATATCTATATATATATGAATATCCCATATATATGTTCCTATGCATGCGTACACACGTATGCAACTGCTCTAAATAGACACAAATACACACACTCGCACACATATATATATATATGCGTTTTATTTCTTCTATTGTAAAATGCATAAATGTTTAAGGCCTAGCAATTTGTACGCTTTTTATTGCTCATTTATCAACTGTTGGAAGACTCTTGTCGCCATCTTGTGACCACTCTCCTGCAAATCAATCGTGCAGTCGTATCATGTGACCTTTTCCCGCTGAAAATGTCGGATTATCTACTGGCATCATGAAATGCCTAGGGAACTTTCTAACATCCGGATTCTGTGAGTGTTGGTCTACTTTTACGCAATTGGCTGGAAAATAACGTATTTTATTTTTGTCTTTTTACGGGACTTTGGCTACGTCGACCAACCGCTCAATAACTTTGTCTGTTATGAGCTGAATAGATGGGTCATGTAGATAGATAGATAGATAGATAGATCATGATAGGTATCAGCAACAGAAAAATTTACAAGTTAACTGGCCGCTATTCCAATAAGAAGAATATGACACAGCAGCCTTTCAAGTGCAAAGGTTGGTTGGCTTTCTAGATTACCATTTTAAATCTTGTTTTTCTTTCTTTTTTTTTTTTAACCAGATCTTGAACTCCAACCAAAAGCCAATGAAACCCAGCAGGGCTTTTTACTAGGAAGCAAACCAAAACACACACAGATAAAATATGAATGAATAGATAAATACAGAGACAGAGACAGAGATCGAAAGGAAAAATCCATGTAGATTAATGGTTCTTAATTTTGTTTGTTTTATTACTAATGTATACAACGTTTTTTCCCAATAATTCTGATAAGTTTTCACCTTCATCTTAAACTTCGGTTGATTCTTATCACTTTGACTCTGATTGACCCCAATTCTATGGGACTGATCAATCAGAAATAAAGGGGAAGCCCATATTAAGAATCAGACTCATCCCCTTGCCAGAGGGAGTTGAGTATACGCCTGTCTGGTTTACCCATTCGGCCATGGGGACTTTATAGTCAAACAGGAGCTGACTTTACAGCTTAAACTCATCTCCTAACTACCGATTTTCGGCGCTTGCTAATGTTTACATTTGAGAACCCGTAGTCTTTGATACGAGCATTTTTTTTTTTCATTTATTCTTAGAAATGGCTAGAGGGTGTGAGTTCGATTCTCGCCGTGGGCTAATTCTTTTTCTCCGATCACGCTGTTTAATCATTACCGTAGAATTACGCTCTGAGTCAAAATTGAGATAAAAAGCGACTATCACGATGAATGTGAAGAAAGATAGTTGAAATTTACAATAATGTTACCACACTCCATCCAATGATAAAAATACATTGAAGAAAATTCCTCCTTGTTTAATTAGTGACTGGTTACCCGCTTATTATATAGATGATATTGATATACACTTTGCATTTTATCAGTCGGGTTGCTAAATCTGACTGCGGTCTTTATTCTTTAGATTTTTTTCACATCAGTTTGTAGATTTTTCAGGGTCCCACAGATATATTGCACCCCAGATTTACCAAGTACGTGGAAAATAGAGATTAATATTGCCATATGTTTGGAGAATAGCACTCTGTTAACTACGAACGGATTTTTCCTATTACTTTTTCGACTTTTTTATTTTCATCACGTCCTTGAGTCCTGAAAGAAATTCTATTTTACAATGTCACTTACGTCCCTTGGTGCGACAGAAGTTATCTGAACATTGTTGATTATTGTATGCAAGTATTTGAATATTAGTTTTGACAATCATGACTTTCTTTTTTTTATCTTTTAGCCTCAAGATTAGGGACACGAGAAAGATTTTGAAATTTCAAAGGGAAGGTTGAGAACTACTGAAATAGATAGATGTGAACAAAATGAGATAGATTGGTAGATAGTGACTATCTCGAAGATAGAAGAGAGAAAGATATCTGCACATTCAGATGTAGATGATATGCGCTTGGGCTACATACATATCACCCTGAAAGGATCAAATAGCTAAAGACCAGTGACTGGTAGAAGCAATACGTAAGGAAGCTATATCAACTGCAGGTTTCAGTTGAAACCTCTGCAGAAATAGCAAGACTTCGGAGGTGAGAAATCAGGATTATTAGACCCTGATTTTCATTGAAGGCAAAGCAAAGGGATGGTCAGATCCATCTGGTATCTTAGCACAACTGCATACCATGATAGATGCAAGCGTACCATACGTAGGTATCTTCAGCTTTACGGAACTTCGCTAGACGCCATTTTTTCGCTTTTACGAAAAGAGCAAAATGCAGAAATAGTGTTCATTGTTCGTTTTGCAGCACACATTTTCTCCCCCCCCTCTCTCTCTCTCTCTCTCTCTCTCTCTCTCTCACCACCCAACCCACAATTCATCCTAAGATACTATCATCACCATTTTGGGGGCCTGGGATCACTCGAAAAAATTTTGATGTGAACTACTTTCCCTTGAATTAATCTGACTAGCCGAAATACCCATCCATGCCACGTAAAATATTCAATGGGTGAAAAAAGTTTCCTTCCACTTTTGCCCCCTTAATATTAAAAAAAGCTTACTATTTAATTTGAACCCTTAAAAAAAGGTTTTCTTCACTATGGACCCCCTTCTAGGAGAAAAGGCTTCCTTTTACTCTTGAACCCTAAACGAGAGAAAACTTCTGACCACTCAAAGTGGCAGGGGAATTTTCTTGAACTTAGTGGCCATAGCTCTGGCCGTTTTTGAGTTTTATAATCAAAGACGGACTAACGGGCGGACATTTGATGAATTATAACATGATATGATACTCTGACTCCAACATTATTCTGTCTATCACATATGCCAGTGGTTTTTAGCCGCGGAGAGGGTTCATCTCCCAGGTCCCCCTTAGGGAGTCTGAGTGGTGGTCGAAAGGATATTGAGCAGTCGCAGTGAATGTTTTTTGTCCAAGTATACTGGTCTTAATTTTCTTTAATGGTGTTGTTTATTGAAGTTATTTTGAATTTAGTTTTAAAATTAGCCTTTTGTCGTTGTGTTCAATTGGTAAAATTAACTTCGGCGATTTTTTTTCAATTTTCGTAAACGACTGCGACGTTTGGTTCTCAGAATTGATTTTGAGGTAATTCTATTTTAATTTGTAGTGACTACCACGAAGCTTCAGCAAGGAGTGACAAGTCTCGATAAAAACGTCTGAAATTTGAAATCTATTAATTTTATCGTAATACTGCTTACTTAAACGGACGCAGTAAAAAAAGCTGGTAATCCCATCGACAAAAGTGGGAATAAAAATTGAGGATGTCGGGAACCACTGACTTTGTCAAACAAAATATACAGGCTGAGGGTGCCTTATTTTGGAGCAGTAGTTAGCAAGCCCGTCTCGTAGATTATTTGTATTGTAACACTGATTTCGAAATTTGCTTTTGGCTTCCTGCCTGACTTTTGCAAACACTTCAATGAAAGTACGTATGTAGATATGAAATAAGTAAAGGGTAAGGATATATTATAGACTGTAAACCCTGGGCCTAGTACTACCCTAAATAGATACGCTCGTAAAGTACCTTATTAACTCCATGGATGAATGTGCACACAGATCCAGTAAGTCACTCAATAGAAGCTGTGAGGTGACCAATGTCTTTCGGCAGGATACCGTGTTGGGAATCACCAATAGAAAAAAAAATTAGAAAAAGTGGTGATCAATAAATAAGTTACTTCTCTCGAATTTTGTTTGGCAGTGATCATCGAGAGGTCTAAATTTCTCCCCCATCCCCCCCCAAACAAGCAGGCACAAACTGAGTGATCAATTAAACAAATTTTCGTTTCAGATTAACTCCCCCCCACTGAAAATCTAATTTTGAAACAAAAAAAAACATTTGAAAAATATAGTCAGCCGGACAGATCAGCTTGAAAACTGAAAGAAAGCTACGTTGACAATTCGGGTGAGAGTTTTGGCTGATGCTCTCTAATATGTAGGAATATATATATATATATATATATATATATATATATATATATATATATATATATATATATATATATATATATATATATATACGTGTGTGTATTTGTTTACTCATATATATTTACACATACGTATATGTTTTAATACATCTACATGTATGTACATAATGCGGTTTGAATAACAAACGTGCTAATCAAAGAGAGGGATGATGAAAGATGCAAACAAACAAGCAAGCAGAAAGAGAAAGGAGTAGGATCTACTATAAGCAACTATGCAATGCTCCTCTAACTCTGGAATTGAGCACTCTCGTAAAAGGGGAATTATGCGTAAATAAAATACCTCGCTTAATTCGGTCCAACCGACAATCCAATCAGCATAGGACAGGGGTAGAGCATATACAAGACAGACCAAATTAAGGTCAGTAAATATTTCTCAGTAAATATTTCTTTATAAAGATATTTGAGTAGGAATCATATTTCGTCAGGCACTGGTGTTAAATGAGAAGCAAATCGAACTGCCCAAGACCTTATAAACGTATGAATGAAAACAAAAAGAAAGTGAGCTATGTAGTGTGTATGAGTGTGTGTGTGTGTGTGTGTGTATGAATGTGTGTGTTATCTATACTGACAGTGTGCGTATCTCTCGAATCGACACTTCATGTTCACTTGAATTAACATCCGCGTCGGACTAAATGTACTTCCTATTCAAATGTCTTTATAACAATCACATTCTGTGGGACATAAACTGTCCTATTCTACTGACATAAATACTGTCGACATAGGGAACACGCACGTACATACATGATTATCTCGCTCGAATATCGTTACCCCACATGATGAGAGCAGAGCAATGTTTAGGCTGCTTCCTTACTGGACGCAGGTTGGAGTCCAATCTGACGCTCAGTTAAATTTTTTTCATTTAAGCGATCTACGGCAGTTAGATTTACTATTCTTCAACACCGGTATTTAAAGAAATATAGTTCTTACCCAAATGCTTTAACGATTATCACACCCACACATATATATATGAGTGTGTGCGTATATATATATATATATATATATATATATATATATATATATATATATATATATATATATATATATATATATATATATATATATATATATATATAAGGACAAAAATAAAATATACAATAAGCGTGTGTATATGTATTGATGCATTAGATCTTAGTCCCCAAGGGTACTCAAGGCTATCAGTAGAGAAATTCGCTCTATGTGGTTGATAATAACTACTGAATCAATTGCAGTGTCAGGGTAAAACACTGCATTGAAAATAGATATTTGTTGTGCATAATAAATCCTTTTTTCATTATTGTGCTGCGTACTATTTGGTGTGCTCATATATATATATATATATATATATATATATATATATATATATATGTATGTATTTTCATATATATGCGTGTGTGGGGGTGCATATTTAAGAAATGGACATATTTGGTCCGACAGAATGAATAATGAATTGCGTTAAATCATAAATAGAAACTTATTTGAAATGATTTCCCGTCGTTACACGGTTAATATATCATTCAATTTAGATAACGTAAATAGAATGAGCAATTGAATAAACGGTATATTAACCGTGTAATGACGGGAAATCATTTCAAATAAGTTTCTATTTATGATATAACGCAATTCATGATATATATAAATACATATATATATATATATATATATATATGTATGTGTGTGTGTGTGTGTGTGTGTGTTGGGGAAAAAGGACGAAGAGATAGCCAGAGGTAGGCCTTATTCATTCACATGTTTGTGTATTTCTAACTGTCTATGTGTTTCTTGGCGTTTGCGTGCAAATAATCCCAGTAATACGAATGATATGTGTGCATCATCATTACGTTTTCCCTTGAATCAAAACTCCATCAACTTTGCACAACGATTGATCAGGTCAAGGCACTTTCCACTTGTCCGATGCCGTTGTGTCTCCACAGCTATCACCTCGCTGTCGTAGTTTTAGTGACTTATTCTATGAACAGACAAGCTTTTAATGCTTTTGCCTCGAGCTCTGTCTTGACTTTTCAATAACTTCCCGGGCTGAGGACAAATGGTTAGAGCACTTTAAAAGTTTACCTTTTACTTCAGCGAACGTTGCTTTCATCATTTTAGAAACTGTCACCTGAGACTGTCTCCAAAACTGTCAACACAGGTTTCGTGGGTTTTTAATTAGTCCCGCTGGATCGTTTGCTGGCTATATATATATATATATATATATATATATATATATATATATATATATATATATATATATATATATATATATATATATATATATATATATATATATATATATATATATATATATATATATATATATATATATATATATATATATATATATATATATATATATATATATATATATATATCACACGTATGGGCTGAACTAATTAAACTACAGGATTGAAAATTAAAACGTTTTCTTCTCATTGTATCAAGAAAAAAAACGTTTATTATTTTTTTTTTTTTTTCAAATCTACCCGATGGATATTTTTTTTTTTTTTGAAGGAGGGGTTAATTAGCAATTTAAGTTTATGTTAAATTTATCGCTTATTTTGTGGTATTCACACTTTTTATTTTTTTCTTCGTTTTTTTGTGATCACTGCCGAATAAAAGGTTGATCACCCTTTTTCCAATTTTTCTAATCGATCACCCCCAACACGGCCTACTGTCAAAAGACACTGATCATGTGACGGTCTCTAGTGAGTGAATAACCGGGCCTGTCTCCTCTGTTAGCTGCCATTTGTTATTCCTCTCTCAGCCCGGTTCAGTACAGAATCGTCCCCGAACAAAATCGGTTGCCATTAAAGATGACTTCTGCCTTCAATTGAAACGTTGAGTTCTTCATAAAGAGGATTCGGACCGCAAGCAAACAGTCTTTTTTATTGTTCTTGTTCATGTATTGTGGTTGAAAACGTGGGCAAAGTCACGTTCAGGATTCCTTATTTCATTTCCGGTCTGCATCTTGACAAAAAAGAGGTTCAAATTCATATCGTTTTTCGCGAGGGGTTGGGGTTGCTCGCGCAACTCAGGAAAACTTTCTTCAATAGAGAGAAAAGAAAACGTGAACTTGAATTGCAATAGCGTTCCTTCTGATAGTGCCTCTTCTAAAAATCAAACACCATAACAACTTTATTCTTATTTCTGCCATATGTTGTTGTTTTCCCCTTTCTCTCGATATTATTCACTTTTTTTTCTCCCTCTTTCCCTCTATTTTCATCGTTTGTCTTTCTCTTCTTATCTTCCTCTCTCTTTTCATTTCTCTCGATTTTCTGTATTGTTTTTATCTGTCTTCCTCTTCTTTCATTTTTGTTCAGTTTTTTTTGTTTTTCTTTCCTTGATACTCTCTCTCTCTTCCTCCCTCTCCCTCTCCCCCTCTCTTTCTCTTTCTCTCCCTCTCTCTCCCTCTCTCTCTCTCTCTGTTTTCCTTTTCCTCTCTCCGTCATGATTTTTTCCGTTTTTCTCATATCTAACCCTTTATTTACTAACCAACGCTCTGTTTTCTCAGCATCTCTTTGTACCCTGATAGAAAAATACTGATGGCATCGTAGACACGCATGCACACACACATACACACTCACACACGCACACAAACACACACACACACACACATATATATACATATATATATATATATATATATATATATATATATATATATATATATATATATATATATATATATATACTAGGGATTAGATAAATGTTCTAAGAGTGAAATAGGAAACCGGTACTTGAGCTAACAAATAGAGTTTATTTCTGCACTAAGACCGTTTTTAATACACCCCATTTTCTAGCGTTGTTGATCTCTGATCATCACGCTCGTAATTAACGGCGCGTGGTCCTTCGTGTCTCATTTTACAGTGTCCAAAAACATTTAAAATTTATTCCAACTATTCACAACCAGCACACTCGTACATTGGAAAATTTTCTGACAAATTTCCTTTCGTGAAATGTCTATCGAAAAAACTTCCTGGTTTTATTTCAACAAAAAAAAAAACGACTGCAAAAGCAAACAAACTTAGCAACGCTGGGGTCAAACACCTTTGCTTCATTGAAATCTATTACGTTAACAAAATAGAGAGCATTGCTTTTCTCAATATTATTCCAAAACTAAGTGCCCCACTTCAACTCTTCCAATAATAGTTCCTGTAATAAAACAAATCGTGATGAAGAGTGATTCATCATGACGTCACTGTTCTGACGAAGGAGAATAAAGTCAAAACTCAATTGTAGGAGTTCGACCATATTTTTTTTTAAACAGAAATTCAATGTTTATAAAAAAATACTGAGAAGTCGCAAACGCAAGTTGACACAATATGACATTATGACACCATCCTTAAGCTACCTCTCTCTCTTTTATTTATGTCTCAAATTCCAATGTCTGACGAATTCACGATAATAAAGTCAACTTTAGGAGTTAAAAAAACAAATTTAAAACTTGATCTTCAACTTCTTCATGTTTTTCCATGCATCCACCAATTACGGCAATATTCAAATTTTTGTATGTTTTTTCTGTAATAAAAGTTCTTTCTTCTTCATCTTCTTCTTCTCATCTTTCTTCTTCTTGTCCTTCTTCTTCTTCTCCTCCTTCTTCTACTACTTCTTTTTTCTTCTCAATCTTTATCTTTCTTTTTCTTCTCCTTGTCTTTCTCCATCTTCTCGTCTTCTTCCTTCTTTTTTTGTTTCTTCTTCTTCTTCTTCTTCTTCTTCTTCTTCTTCTTCTTCTTCTTCTTCTTCTTCTTCTTCTTCTTCTTTGTCTTTCTTATACTTTCTTTTTTTTTCTTTTTTCTTCTTCTTCTGTGTCTTTCTCTTCTTTTTTCATCATTTATTATTCCTCCCATTTTCACATACTCCCTTCCCCTTCATTCCATTCATTTTACCCCTCTTTATCATTATCGCCCTCAGTCTTTTAGAGTGTGTTGTCGGATGTATACCTTATCAAGGATTCATCAGATCCCTCTATCTCGGGCGACTGAGAGACAATACTTGTTTTCACCTTGTTTACATCGTTGCGCTATCTCATCTTTTTCTGGTCACAGTTTCGCATATGATCTCTGGGGATTCATGTTGTGAGTCACGATATCCATTGGTTGTCTGGTGTTCTTACAACATGGTCATCCCATTTCCATTTGAGTTTTTCTAACGGATTCTATGCTATCTCTGACTCTGGTTTGTTTTCTAATAAACTCCGATGTCTCTTCGTTCTCTCCATATGATGTTGAGCAGGATTCACCTCAACTTCCAAAGAGCTCCACAAAGAACCTTTGCCAAAACCTCACCATTTCCATACATTTCTTCCCCGTCTTCCCCACACCTTTACACTATCATCATTGATAGTCTATATACAACATAGCTGTATATGTTGACTCATTAGGTGCGGATGAGGGAAATTTCTGTCATTCGAGATCTATGGCTGACTCAATAAATTTCCCGTTTTACTGTGATTGATAGCAACTTGGTTCTATCTGTGAATCAGGGGTTTTCACATAGCTATGGCTAACTTTGGAATTAGCCATTTTGCAATAGATAAATTGTAATGGGTTATCTTGCAATGGACAAGGACTATCATCTTGTAATGGATTGCATTACGCTCGTCAACTTCGCAGTTGATTGGTTAATAGCATTCTTGTTTCCTATCGTTTTCACAATGTTCTTGCTTGGCCAGTTCTCCTCTGGGACATCCATACCATCACCTTCCTCGTTACCTCATTTCGGCCATAGCTTCTTTTCCAAACCAAACCTGCTAGGTTATCCTTTGGCAAGTCTATGCCACCTGCTATCCAACCCTCAAAAAGACATATTCCAACCTCCAACTAGTGTATGACTATTCTTTGGGAATCGTCTCTTCCAGTCACCCCTTTCAGTGTAGCGTAAATCAACTCAATTACAAAAACATATCCAATGCAATAGAAGATATTCGCACTTTTTCAATGGCATCCACATAAATACAAATACAAATACATTCCATCACACATACGCACGTTTGCACTCACACACACACACATACACATACACACACGTGTCTGTACAGGTACGCATCTAAGAGCACACTTGAGACACGAAACAATACCTTTTATTTCTTCATGTAAAAATGTGTACTTTTGCATGCTCTTGTTTGTTATTTAGGTGTGTTTTATGTTTTTATCTGTATGGATAAGTGTGTTCACACGTGGGATTGCTTGGCTCTGACCACTTGCCATAACACAATCGTTAACCATCTCGTCTGGCAAGCAATAACTATTGTCGTGAGTTTGACCCTCAGTAGATGCTTAGCATTTGTAGACACGGGCATAACTGATTGAATCTCAGTATCTCGACGAGATTTTTTTGCACGTGTTTATGTGTGAGTATCTGTGTTCATGTCTATGCATGTGTAGATGCCTGTATCTTGTATGCGTTTGTGTGAGTGTGTGTGTGCTAGACTAGTATTTTCTTCGTGAACAATTTGTGTAACAGTAAATAAGACTACACGAGTACCAAACGCATGAATGTGTTAGAGAATATGAGTATATGTGTTGATATTTCCATCTGTGAGTGGGCAAGTCTTTGTGGGGGGGATTGGTTGCGAATGGGGGCTAACAAGAACTGCAAGAAAAAAAAGATGGTTATTTGGAAGTGAGGAAAAAAAAATTTTTTTAAGTATTACGCACACATGGACGGAATATTTATCAACAGAAAAAAAGGAAAAAGGGAAGAAAAAAAGAAAGAAAAAAAGAAAGAAAGAAAGAAAGAAAGAAAGAAAGAAAGAAAAAAAAGAAAGAAAGAAAGAAAGAAAGAAAAAAAAGAAAGAAAGAAAGACAGAAAGAAAGAAAGAAAGAAAGGAAGGAAGAAAGAAAGAGAGATTGAAAGAAAGAGGGCATACAACACAAACTATAAAAGAGAGACTAAATAAAACAGAAAGAAAAAGAAAGAATGAAAAAAAAGAGAAGAGGAAAGAAAAAACAGGCAGAAAAAAAGGAAGGAAAAAAGACAGAAAGGGAGAGAAAAGAAAGAATAGAAAAAAGAAAGAAAGGCCACAAACTGAAAAAGAAAGAAAGAAAGTAGAATACAACGGAAGGAAAGTATGGAAGAAAAAAGAAAAGAGCGTAGGAAGGAAGGCAGAAAGAAAGAAAGAAAGAAAGAAGAAAGGCGTCGCACGCTAGAAAGGAAAGAAAATTGAAAAGAAAGAAAATTGGAAAGAAAGAAAAGCTAAACATGAAAGAGAGACGGGGATAAGGGAAAGAAGAAAGAGGGAGAAAGGAAAGCAAAGAGAAAGAGAGAATATTGAAAAATGAAAACTTGACATATTCGGGGAGGGGTCGTGTATTGAGGGGTGGATGAATCGATGGATGGGCCAGTGCAAATGGGCCGCGTGTTCTCTCGTCTGATCGCGTGTCCTCTCGGGCCGAAATCATTGCCAAAACTATTAGCTCTTCCTAGAATCCACTTTGTCACACTATTCACACGAGAGCATCATCCATTTGCAAGAGTATGCGAGACGTCCAACCAGTCCAGCCATGTACCTTCTGCCAATAACAAGACAGAGTAAACGACGAGGAGCCAATCGCACTTTTAGCGCACTCTCTCTCTCTCTCTCTCTCTCTCTCTCTCTTTCTCTCTCTCTCTCTCTCTCTCTCGCATATGTCGAACAGTGTATAGCTTTCGACTAAGCAGACGACAATTTCGAAGTGAAATGTCTGGCCGATAAGAAGATGACTGTATTATTATAGCTAAGCAGAAGTGTTTTGTGATTTAGCCAAGATGCAACTCAAGATACGCCTTCTTTGTTCTGACTTCGACCCGACGCCGATTATAAAGATATCAAGCTATGAATTTGTGTTTCTTTTCTTGTTTTGCCTTTTTTTTTTTTCCCCCCCTTTGTCCTCGGTGGGAAAAAAGCAGGGGACTATCATTCGGTATGGTAGTCCGTTGTAGACTCCTTAGTTTTCGATGTTGTCAACGTATTTTCTTTTCTTTCTTTTTTTTCCTCTATTGGATAACTTTGTCAATTTCATACATACTTAAATGACTTTCCTATGTAGAGAAATTCTATCTGAAGGGGAATGGTGAGTTAGGGCTGATTCGATTATTTGTTTACATGTTATGAGCATAAACGTTTATATTGTTTATTATTGGTAAATCTTCTCAAATCCTCACACATTTTGTAAACGTTTGGCTATGATGGATTTAGCTATGATGCTGATAAAAATCCAAAGAATTGAAATGAAGGGTCACGGTTGATCTGATGGTTTAGATTTTATTTGTAAATAACTGTACGTCAACATGCGAAAATCTTGCAATTAATGGGTCTGATAAACAACTAGTTGCTCCTCTCCCTCCCTCCCTCTCTCTCTCTCTCTCTCTCTCTCTCTCTCTCACACACACACACACACACACACACACACACACCTCTGTTTTCGGAGATTTTTAAAATTTTTGATAACTGCCGTAGTGAGCCTGATACTCCCAAGTTAACCTCCACGTGGCCTTGTGCTAGTCTAAGCTCAGCTCTGTAAATAAATATGGATATAAGGTTTACTAGGTCGTCTCTCAGAGTTTTGGGTGGGCTCGATTTCCAATAAGTTCCTCATACGTGAGACCTTATTCCGTCTCAAGTCAAACTTCATAAATTTCAATAGATGGACACCTCATAGTGAAGCAACGTTAAGAAAGCTTGTCACGCAGAACCAATACAATGGTATGGTCCCCAAAGTTGATAGAGTTGATAGAGATGCTCTTGAACAAGTATAGAAGAGCCACCAGGCTAGTACAAAAAATCACACACCTTCCCTACTCAAAAAGATTTTAAAAATCTGCAGCATTCCACCCCTGAGGAATGACGGTAGTAACCTCAAATAAATTGAGTAAAGTACCACAGACAATTTCGGGTATGTGGAAATGGTACATTAGAAAAACACTCAGCATACGAAATAGGGACATGAATGGAAATTACAGATACAACACCAACCAGGACAGAAGAACTCATTCATTGCAGACAGAACAGCCTGAATCGGGAAATAGTTGAAACGCCATCAATAAACACGTTCAGGCTAGGGAAGCATCTGAAAAAAAAAGATTCGCAGTACAGAGATTGCTTCCCATACTGAGTTCTAAAAACGATAGGTTAAGAGTCTAATTACGCTAATCGGATACCAAATGACCTTTACCAGAGATAAATTACAACCAAAGTGAGTTCGATCTTCACAGCATGGCTTTGTGTCGTATTTGGATTGAAAATTGGCACCAGTACTCCACAAGACCAATCTAAAAGGTTTTGTTTGTTTTTCCATTGTTTTTGTTTGTTTTTTGTTATGTTTTGTTGTTCGTTTTTGATTTTCAAGAAAAGCGTTTCTGACCTTTGGGGGCCTTATTTTGATGGGTTCAATAATAACATCTTCATTCTCTAGAAACTAAACATTTCAACGTGTTTTTTTAATGCAATTGAATCTATTCTGATTTGTTCTTTAATGGAATATTTTACATGTCTCA
Organism: Thysanoteuthis rhombus; assembly: GCA_963457665.1. Classification (NCBI taxonomy): domain Eukaryota; kingdom Metazoa; phylum Mollusca; class Cephalopoda; order Oegopsida; family Thysanoteuthidae; genus Thysanoteuthis; species Thysanoteuthis major. Next base: position 78,275,358 of record OY735198.1, read on the forward strand.
AAACTTTGACACTACGATTCAATAATTGACTGTAATGGCGATTCTCTCTTAAATCTTTCCTCTTGTCAAACTCCCACTATTGAGTTTCCACTTTATTTTCGTATGCAATAACAATGACACATAACAATGACCCAACCAAAAAACAGTGGTGTCATGCACAAATAACAGTGACATACTTCGAAATTGATGACAGATCAATTCACAATTCTCAAGCCAGACTCAGGTCGACTTGGTCTGCTCAAGTTTTCTAATCGCATTTACAAGAACTGTTAATAAAGGAGTTGAAATCGGATACGTAGTTTTCGAATGATATTGTAATGAGAAACGAATTCTGTTTTGTTTACCTTTTGGATTATAATGAAACAAGACAGTTTAACCCTAGCACAGCCAAGCTTGTTCTTTTTTTATTCATTCACTTTTCTTTGTGAAACTTCTTTCCGACTGTTTGCACTTTTGAACAAAAAATCATTGTATTTGTTCATCTGTATCTGTTTTCCAAACATTTTATCTTCCAAGATTTTCTTCTTTTTCTTCTTGGTTTTCCCGCCTTCTCTGCGATTTCTCCTGATTCCATTGATAAAAAGGTTTTATTCAGCCAAGAAAAGATAATCTTGCACACTCAATATTTTTTTTCGATGCAAGCTAAGCATTTTCAAACAAAAAGGTCACTTGTGTGCTGTGATGAAGAGGTGTGCCAGAAATCATTTACTTTTTTTGAAATATCTTCTTTTTCTATCAGATTCCCTTCCCCTCTTCTCATTCTTTTTTTTTTCAACCAAATATTCTTTCTTTCTTTCCTTGCCTCTCTCTCTCTCTCTCTCTCTCTCTCTCTCTCTCTCTCTCTCTCTCTCTTCATGTATATATGTGTATGCATATTTTTGTTTTCAAATAAGTTTTTTTTTTCCGCTGCGTTACTGTCAAATGTTTTTATTCAAGTCTACGTAATCCAGCAAAAAAAACGTCTTTATCGCAAACAAGAAAAATCAATGAAAAAACATCCGTCGTGTTTAATAAAACTTGTTTGAAAGAAAAATGTGAGTGTGCACACGCGTGTTTGTGTGTGTGTGTGTGTGTGTTCTTTACATTTTTTCTTTTTCTCACTTTCCTTTAAACTTCTTTTTTCTCTATTTCCGGAGAACGTTGTAATGAAATATTCTTGGCGTGGACTGGACACCTACTATTTACCGTGGCGTGAACGTATTAGTATCCGATTGATACTATAACAAACAACGTCTGGTTACTTGAACCATAACTACAGTCTTCCACTGTGTATCAATCACAATGAGTTTGTCTTCCGTACACAAATCCAGCACTATTGACTGAATACTTACACATCCTGGCCCTCGGCTGAACGGAAGTAGAATGAGAGAATATTATAATTGCAGTGGTAGCCTCCGTCCAGTTATCCAACATCTTTTTTTTTACATCAGATTCTTCCTTTCTTTTTTTCTTTCTTTTCTCTTCATCTTTCTCTTTCTCCTTCCGTCTTTTTCTCTCCCTTTTTCTTCCCATCTTTCTTTTTTCTAATCCCCTTTCTTTTATACCTGTGTGTGTTTGTTTCTTTGTATGTCCAGCACTGGCAACGCAGGGTTGTCTACAGACTCGAAAATTGGCATCGGTACTCCACAAAATCCCTTCTAAAATCTCGTTTTTAATTTTTGATGGAGGCTTTTTTTTATCTCTTTTGTGCCTCATTTTAAGAACTTTATTGATATCATCTACAATCTCCAAAATCTTTATTATTTTATGTTCTTTTTACTCTATTTTAGATGTTTTCATGTGAAAAGGGACAATGACGTCATACATGGATTTTATTCTGACTATATTTATTCTTCGCAAATTTTTTACATAACTTCAAATTATGATGCTACGGTTGTTCGGGTATTGACTTTGATGGCGAGTACATACACACACACACACACAAATATACATGCATAGATGTATATCTACTTACACATATACATATGCACATGCAAAAAAGTGCATTCATGAACCCATATATATGTGCACACACACATACATACACCCAAATGCATACAGACATACATACATGGGCACTCATACATACATGAATACATATACATACACCTGCATAAACACAGACATCAATCGGCACAAACATACACATATCCATATAAATACATTCAATACTATATACATAGATGCACATATAAATACGTTCATGTTCATACATACACACATATATACAAGCGTAAAAAGCAGCATAAACTCACATACATACCTACACAAACATAAATATATACATTCGTAAAGAAACATGCGCGCTCATCCATACAGAGACACACATACATGAATAGATATATACATACACAAACATAGACATACGTATTCACATTTTTTCGCGCTAAATTAACTGCTAAATACTGTCAAAAAACGCCTGAAGATACTTGAAGCACTGATAGCCATTTTATGATCATTTAAAAGGCTAAAATGGCTAATGATAGCGTAAAAAATGATGTATGCTGGGAGGTGGCTGTGTTTTTACAACACTCCTATTAATGTCAGCTGTATTTTCACTTGTCACGTGACGGTTTCTACTGAGTGACTAACCGAACCTGTTTTTTGAAACACTGCAATTTTCTCTTTCACACTTGAGTATTTGCACTCCTTCCATTACGTAAACATATCCATTAAATTTCATTGTTTACATAGTTTGCGCTCTTTCTTCACATATACATAAGTACTCACATATAAATATACTTATGTATGTGCACACACGCACACACACACATACACACAGAAATACGCTAAAATGAATATCTACAAACACGCGCTCATACGAGTGGGGGAGGGGGCATTACTTATGTTCAAATATTTATCAACGTCTATTTACCGTCTACCTTTCCGCTTGATTTGCTCGTTCGTTCGTGTGAAAGTTTATTTCGCCCAGAATAGGAACTTAGAAAACCATTTAGAAATCCCGCTTTGCAGAGTGCACACTCAAGGATATGTACCCAGTACTACTGAGAAAACAATTATATTGATTCATATACATAAGCAAATATGTGTATCTAATACATCTATCTATGCGTTGGGTACTTCAGATCGAAGTGGAAGGAAGATTACATACAGTGTAACCCATTTGGGCTTCATTTTACCATAATCTTCCATTTTGGCCAGACATCTTGGAAGATGGACGAAGGCATGCTTAGATGATGCAACCGTAAGATGGTTGATTCATTCGATTGGGTGCACAAGGAAATGTATCCAATGGAGAATTTCCCACGCTCTTCTCTCGTTCTAGGAATCGAACCCGTGACCTTCTGCGATTGAGGTGAGGCAGACGTGTAAACCATTAAATCGTCCGACGTGATAGATAGATAGATAGACATACAAACAATTTTGAAAAAAAGTGGAGCTGCTGCTCTTTAATTGCTTATTCTATTCACATTATCTAAACCAAATGATACATTTACCGTGTAATAACAGGAAATCATTTCAGATAGTGTTTCAATATAATTTGATGCAATTTATTATCATTCTGTCGAATCATACATCCATTCATTAATTTTGAATATATATATATATATATATATATATATATATATATATATATATATATATATATATATATATATATATATATATATATATATTACTACGTGCACACTTATAGATTTGTATTCATTCGTACAGGATAAACAATTATATTGATTCACATCAATATTATCATTAATAGGTCGAATACTTCAAAAGAAATCGGAGGGAAGTGTACATCATAAAGATAATTACATACAGACTTTCTTGGGGAGTGACTGAATATACACACACAGAGCACGCACACACACACTCACACACACACACACACACAGAGATATATATATATATATCCGTAAGCGCGTAGGTACATCAATACGTCCATGGCCTAATGATAAAAAAGAAATTATTTTTCACCACAAATATTTATTTTTCAAAATATTCTTTATAAACACACACACACACACACATATATATATATATATATATATATATATATATATATATATATATATATATATATATATATATATGTATCAATTGTAGCCATAGGAAGTAACAATTCCTTTGTTGGAACTCAAATCCACTTATTTGTTAGTCCGATTATCCATCCAACCATGTGAGCACTACGCAAGTCAGTGGTCCACCGAATTCAAAGCAGAAAAAATTGATATTTTTCCGAAAGAATATACATAAATTAATGTGAATCAATTTAAAAAGAGGACTATATGAATTAATTTGGAAAGGAAAAAGCCAGAATATATAAATATAATTCCTATATTTGGTTGCGAGAAGCACCCAGAAGGCTGATACGTTGAACGTTGAAAAATAGATCTTCCAGTGAAATTTCCTTTCATGTGATAGCAGTTTCGGAGAATTTAAAAACAATACCATTACTCAGCCTTATATATATATATATATATATATATATATATATATATATATATATATATATATATATATATATATATATATATATATGTGTGTGTGTGTGTGTATGTATATATATATATATAAATATATAGATATATATGTGTGTGTGTGTGTGTGTGTGTGCGTGCGTGTGAATGCATGTGTGTATGCGTTTGTGCTTGTATGCGTGTGGCCAATGACGCTCGAACATAATTATTATCATCAGTCTTTTAACGTCCGTCGTTGGACATAGACCTTCCCTAGGATTAGCCACAATTCTCTATCATGGGCGCCGCAGAGCCAGTATTCCGTGAATCTGTCTTGTTCATCTCTCCATCTTGTGTTCTGTCGCCCACAAGTTCTAATGTGATCTCTGGGGATCCATGTTGTGAGACGTGATGTCCATCGGTTGTCTTTTATTCTTGCAACATGGCCTGCCCATTGCCATTTGAGTTTTTTTATAGTTTCTGTGATGTCAAGGACATCCGTTTTCTTCTTTATATACTGTGCTGTCTTGTGATCTCTCCATGTAAGGTTGAGCATGATTCTCGCAAGTGCACGTCGCATACTTCTCAGTTTGTAGGTCCGTCTCTCGGTTATGTTCCATGTTTCAGCTCCATAAGTGACTATCGGGAGAATGCATTGGTTGTATACTCTTCTTTTTAGGATTATTGGGATCATCTGGTTCTTGAAAGTTGAGCTTGCTCTGCCAAAGGCTTGCCATCCAAGTATGATTCTTCGCTTGATTTCTTCCTCTTTCGAGGGTCTCATGGAGATAGTCCGGCAGCTTTTGGCCCAACCTAGGTGGAAACCACACTTCGAAGCTACAGACATAACCAAACTTGAGCAAATAAATTTCATTGCCTGTCTCGGATGTTTTGAGTATATCAGCAATTTCGGCGTCATATAACGTAAAATATTTCCAGTTGATATTTTGGGCTGATCACTTATAAGCACAACTGGTTTACCAAGCATAGGGAAACGTTAAGCAAGAAATATACAACACAGAACTTTGCGCTCCACTCTTGACACGTTCGGTCATTTGCTGGACCTTTTCAATAAACTATACGAATATTTTCTTCTTTTGCACATTTTACCATTCTGGGATTTGAAAAAAGAAATTCTGTTGAAAATGTTACTTATTTTCTTCTATTCAATACTGAAATCAATAAGCAAAAATAATTCAATTTGGGGCATTTTAAAGCACGCTTAATCCCAGGAGAAAAGGGCAGCAATCAATGTATCTCTCCGATAGTCACCTATGGAGCTGAAACATGGTACCCAACCAAAAGATTGGCTTCATACTGAGAACCATGCGTAACACACAGGAGAAAATCATGCTCGGTATCATGTGGAAAGATCACAAGACAGCACAATACAATGGAGAAAGACAGATATATCATAGAATCGGTAAGAAAAATCAAATGGCAATGGGCTGGTCAAGTTACTAGAATGTCAGACAGCTTGACATCGCAATTCACAGCGCAGATTCTCAGACATCGTATACGGCACAGTGTCCGGCAAAAAATATGGCTTGATGAACTAGACGAGTTCAGAAGATACTAACCCCGTGATGTCCATGATAGAGAAATCCTGTGAATCCGGGGAAGGTCTGTGTGCAACTACATACGTTAAAATGAGGAAAATGATGAAGGGGAGGGGGATCTGAATACGATCTTTCTGAATGATTTAATTTAAAGCTAAATGCTAAACGGTTTAATTTAAAGATAAACGCACAAAAACAGGACGAATTTTTTGACCAACGTAATACCTATCCATATAAGAAAGGATAAAATATCTATACGATTTAATAAATTAAATTTGTATTATACATGGTATGCAAGCTTGTCCTATTATGTCACTTTGCTAGATTAGGGTAAGTTTGGGAGATATTCGTTAATACTTGAATATTGCATATTGTTTGAATCAGTTAAAATTACTGTCGTTGAATGGATGCTTATGTCTGGGTGTAATGGAAGACAGGTGAGTATATATATATATATATATATATATATATATATATATATATATATATATATATATATATATATATATATATAAGAAATGGGTATTTTGATCCGACAGAATGAATTATAAATTGCCTGATATTATACAGAAACTTACCTGAAATGATTTCCCGTTTATTCTATTTTATGTTGTCTAAATTGAATGATATATTAACTGTGTGACGACGTGAAATTATTACAGATGAGTTACTATATAATTACAATGCAATTTATAATTCATATACATATATATATGTGTGTGTGTGTGTGTGTGTGTGTGTGTGTGTGTGTGTGTGTGTGAAATCTTCCCGTGCGGATGTGTGTGTACATATGAATGTCTGCATTGTACAAGTGAGCGATCATTGGCTTTTCTTAAAGTCATTTTTATCATCTCAATCTGTTGTTGACACAAGCTGAAGCAAATAGTCGTCCAGTCATCCAGATGAATCTTAACGACTGTTTGCTTACACCCAGAAAATCTTGGGAAGAATTAAATCTCAGACTCAGGACTCACAGACAGAAAGAAAAATAACAACCAAAAAAAAAAAAAACAACATGGAGACTTGGACATCATTCAGAAGCCCTGACTTAGCGAAATACTATTAGGCAAGAACTGTTATGAATAACTTGGTTGCGAGCATTAGAGAGTATGTTTAGATGGTTTCCATCAAATATCATTTTTTAATCATTTTCTTCTTTAGTCAACCAAGCCAGGCGGAGAATCGAGGCTCTAGCTGGGCATAAAATTCGGGTTCTTTGTGGAATTTACCGAACCAGTTCATAAACGAGAGTAAATAAAAGTAAAATGCGTTCGGACGGATGTAGTGCAACGTAGCAGTAGATATTTTCTCTTCAAATTGAACAGTTTTGGGTCTCCATTACAGAATAATAAGTGATGTAAACAGATTGGGGGCACCTTCTATGGCGTGACGTTTGGCAAATTTGTCTCGCTGATCAAATCGCTGGTGTGGTGAACTTGATCTTTGGTCTTTTTAAGTCCCCCCTCTCCGAAAAAGAAATTTCGTCCAAATAGGGCCGTTGTCCAAAAAAAACAAAAGTTCGGAATGAAATACTTCCAGACTTAAAATGCCACGAAAACGTAAATACTTTTCAACACAAATACTCTTACGTGTATTACTGAATCCGATCATAAAACGTGTATATCTATAGTTTTCTTTCTCTTTTCTCTTTTCTTTTTTCTGAATGATCTTATATCTCACCTCTCTTCTCTTTTTACATCTCTGAAGGGACAATTATAGAAAGAAAGTCTTCTTTGTGCTTTTTAACGTTATTCCTGCCATAGTTACATTTTTTTTTAATATATACTTCCAAATACTGTCAAATAGACTTATAAGATGTTATAGTTATTTGTTTCTAACCTAGCCCCTGTAAATTTTTACTTTTGACGGCGGATTGATACATACCTACTTACTTTTCCGTTAGCCTTTCTCAAAAGCTTACGTCCAGAATTCCAAAGTATGGAAACATAAAGGGCAAAAAAACGAATAGGTTGCATCGTCTTCTTGTCGAAAAAGACCCAAATTACTGCGTCATTTTTGTTAGTCCCCATCAAGAGAACTAAAACCCTGATCCTAAAGCACTTAGCGAAATAAACTTGACAAATCAAATCCCATTGGTTACGAATCTATTCGTTTGGAAGGGACAAACGACACTCAAAATGCCTTGCCCGATATTAAGCCTTTTTTTTCAACTTTTGACTGCATTAGACTCTTCTGACATCTTGACTGATCAGGAATCAAACATGGAATATATACAGAACTAATCCAACCGGCCATTACTGTTGTATAATAGATTTAATCTTCATCGGGTGCCCCACACCTGTCACCTTGTACCAGGCTTATCCAATGATGGACTTGGACACCTTGTCGTACGTAAAATAGTAATAGGCAAGCCGGTGCCGTAGATAATTACAACTTAATAGTGAGGTAGTATTCTAAACATTGGCCGGAAATATTTTCATCCTACATTTCAAAGGGCAACATTCTTTCATCTGCAGTTCAAACTAATTATCAGTCTAAAAACTTCTTATTCGTTTTTCTTATATCATAATAGTAGTTTCATCTGTGGCTTATGCACGACATCAATAAAAAAAAAAACTCAAATGAAATGAAAACGTTAAGAGGGATTTTTTTCAAAAAGGACCAATTTTTCTCGCTTGGCACTCCGTATAAACTTGGGAGGTGTCTCTTCTCTCAGAGACTATAGAGACCGACGGAAAAAATATATGGTGAGATCGATACAGTGCAAGCTCCTCACACTACTAATAAATTCACGAACCAGATAGAATCACCTCCCAAATGAGATCTAACATCAGATGCTGAATATGTGATAACCGATTCAGCTGCACTTGGTTATCTCAAATATACATTTGATCATTGACGTCATCGCCAACTTTCCTGATCATGTGATCGTCATACTCCCGTTTGTTTGGAAACCGTCGTCAAAAACTGTCAACAAAACCGTCAAAATAGGTTTCTTCAGTTATTTTGATAGATCCGTCTGTCTGTCTGGTTGTCTGGCTGTCTGTGTATTACGCGTACAGGCTGCATCACTATTTTCATTATGTCTCAAAAAAACGTTTTACTAATTTTTCTTTTTAAATTAACCCCTTTGGTAGGTTTTTGATGAGGGATTTAATTTGCAATGTAAGTTTACGCTAAACGGTCCTTCTGTTTGAGTCCAGTTATGTCCAAGTTTTTTTTTCTGAAAATTCAGACTTTTAAGTGATCAGTACCTAGCAAAAGGCGAGAGAAGTAAATTATTCATCGATCACCGATTCTTCAAACTTTCGCTTGATCACCCTCAACAGAGGCTTCGAGTTGTGTAACGGTTTCTATTGAGTGACTAAGTAGACCTGTCCATGTTTTATTGACTGATTCACTCCATAGAGTTTTGCTGCCGAAGTTTCAACCCATGAAACATTGCGTTGCTCCTAAGCCTGACATGAATTGTTACTTCTCCTTTCAAAAGCATTTCGAACGAGATTTATTTATTTATTCATTCATCTTGGATTCATTGCGTTTACTTATTTATTTCGCACACAATTTTTTGGTAGAACTTAAATATCAATCATCAACGCACAGAATCATTAATCTAGTGGTATGAATGGAGCGATGAATGGGGTTCTTTGACAAATCGACTCCTATATAATGGTCATTTGTAAGGGCACTTCGCCGTTGGGTAATGGTTAACGATCTTTACTAAGTGCCCTGCACTTGTGACTTGGTGCCGAAGACAGTGAAGCTTGGTGAGTAACTGAAATAGTCATACGAGCAGTAGTTTTGGTATTCTAATAGATTTATGATCGAAATTCAAGAACTAATATGGAATTTTTCTTTGTTACTTTCCTTTCATATATATTAAATACATTTCAGATGTTTTATAATATAACTATATGTAAATATATTTATATATCAATTTCTCGTGAAAATGTCTGTTCAACTACCACGCTATTCAAAAACTATATATAAGATTAGTTGATACTACAACGACTTGATTATCCGACATAGACTTTAGTATTCCGATGACATTCAGTGATGAATGACAATGTAAAAGCTAAAGTATTACGTAGGGGGAAGCGGATATCAAAGTTCCGGAGGTCGCTACACAGATGACCTATTTTTTTTTTAAACAAAAATTTGTCACTGGAAATCTTGGGTCAGTCTGACAAGCAAATTACGGATAGACTGAAAATGCATACAATGGGGTTCGATTGCAAAATGTCTATTAATCTAATAATTAGTTTTATTGATTTGATACTTGATATTTAAAACAGTATTTACACGTCTACAATGCAACTTCGGATAGAATGTGACCTACTTTTTTTCTATAAACAATGAGCAAAACACTGATCTGGTGAATGAGTATTTGTTCATGGACGTTTCGTTGGTCGTGAACCAACATCATCAGCGAGATGAAGAAATGAAAATCAGTTTTTTTATCTTAAAGATGAAGATAAAGAAACGATTTATAATAAAAAATTGGCTGTAAAAAAAGCTTTCACGACTATGACGAATATAAACATCTAATGATCATATATATATATATATATATATATATATGTGTGTGTGTGTGTGTGTGTGTGTAACACTTTATAATGGTCACATATATACTGTACCTTATTTACTCGCTTTCCCACAAAAGCAAGACGTGACACTAGGTCGTTTTTAATGTGGGGTCCCAGTTATGGGATAGCTGTAAAAATTGCTCCAGCCCCGCAACTAGTGTTGCAAAGGCGTCAGGATAAGCTCGACGAATCCCCTTTAGTACGATGGGACGGTACTACCCCTGGGTGTATTGCCAACTCTTAGACAGAGTTCGAGTAATTTGGGGGGGCCTGAGGACGTATCCTAGGCCTCTTGCACTTGACAATAATAAGCTGCAGTAAGCCATCATCGGCCACAGTATTACACAAACGCAAAACCAAAGCGTATTCTATGCACAAATACTGCACTCTGATCCTAAAAAGGGGAGCGACATTTTGATTGTAGGCAGAGTGCAAAGATAGCCTGATCCTACATAGAAGTGCTGAGCCATACATAATAATCCCGCCATTTTTATGTACACTATGCTAGTATGATATATAATATACTTTTTATGTTAGGAATACGCTGAACGTAATGAGCAGTTCAGACTATTCAAGCATAGAACAATGAACTTAGCTCAAACTTTCTTGTGTATTTATTACGGTGTGTTTGTGATGCAGCGCGTTTAAGTTTCGGTGAAGTATATTCTTATCATCCCAAATGTATAATTCAACAAAAACTGTCTTTAAAACTGTCACCAAAATTGTCAATATAGGTTTCTTCATTCTTTAAGTTCATCCACCTGGCCGGCTGACTCTGTATAAGCCACACCAACAGAGCTAGAACGACTAAAATCCAAGCAGTTTCTTTTAGTTTTTTCAAAATCCAACCTCCACACGCATCCCTCAAAAAATGTTTTTTTTTTACTGGGTGGGATCAGTTTACAATGTTCATCTTGAATAGGTCACTAGTTTGTGCCCGCTTGTTTTATGTTTTTTTTGGGGGGGGGCTGAAAATTCGAACCCTTTAGTGCTCCTACAAAAGGCGAGAAAAGTAACTTATTCATTGATCACCCTTTATTCAGAATTTTTAATTGACAATGCTGCCAAAAGACGAAAGTCACGTGACGGTTTCTATTGTCTAAATGTTTTGGTTTGGGGGGGGGTAATTCTTTTCAAAAATCAATTTTGTAGACTATTGCGGTTTCCAGGCACGTCAGAGCACACTCACACAGGCAACAACCTGCTCAACGATCACCTCTACAACAGGGAAACACTCAAATCTTCGGAGTAACGTTTGAATGATAGGAGGCTGTCATGTCTATAGGATATTATTTATTTGTTTTCATCATTTGAGACAAGATTGTATAATTATATCGCGTTCGTATTGCTGATTCGTCTACTGTTTGATTGGCTAAATATGTTGCGTTGTCATGATTTGTGATCGTCTGGGAGATAAGTGCATACCGTGAAGTTTCAGCGAAGAGTTTCTGAGAGACAGAAGGCAATAAAGAGTAGAGAGGGGAGTAGAGAGAGAGAGAGAGAGAGAGAGATCTGATGAGACGTACAGAACTATAATTGTATTAACACGCTCCGTGCCAAGGGATGTTAATTAATGTTTCAGCTACTTTACCCCTTAAGCTCTAAAGAGAAAAACGTTGGCGCTGAAGGTGTTGATAATCACACTAAAACAAAACCCAATGTATATAAAAATATAGGAACTCGTTAGTGCAAAAATTTCAGAGGCCCCTCAATTTAACACAACAGAAAGATCAATTATCAAGAGCGTTAAATTAGCCAGTAGAAAAGACGATGCTGACTTGGTCTTTTTCTAACTGGCTTGCTAAGAGTTTTTTGTGTATATAAGAGACAAGCGTCGAACAGAAATCTATCCTTTTCATTGATAATTTCCTTAGGCAAGTTGTTTGATGTTAATACTCTTCTGGCTACAATTAATCTCCAACATGTTATTCATTGTACGAAATATTTAGGTTTGAATTTTCAGAAAGCATTTACAAACACACACACACACACACACACACACACACACACACACACACACACACACACACACATATATATATATATATATATATATATATATATATATATGTATGTATATGTATATATCATTGCAATTCATATAATAAAATGCTCATTATCTTTGTAGATATGGCTATTATAGTGATGATATAATATCGTATTATTATCAGTATATATATATATATATATATATATATATATATGTGTGTGTATATATATATATATATATATATATATATATATATATATATATATATACTAAAGGATTCTTGTAAATTTTAATATCATTGTGTATATAGATAGATAGATGGATGGGTAGATAGATATACTCGCCATTAAAGTCAATAATTGAACAACCATAGTGTCAAAAGTCATGAAAAAAGAATTTCAACGAAAAATAAATTCCACAAGAAAACATCCAAAGAGTAAAAAAAAAAAAAAACATCTCAAAATATCTACATTCTGGAGAATCCTAATGTTATTTCCTCTAAAAAAACATCCAAAATAGAGTTTTGATTAAAAAAAAATCAAGATCTTATTAATAAGCTCAATATTTGACACCCCCCCTCGAAAAAAAAAGGTCCAAAAAGCTTGTTTTTTTTTTAATTCTAAAAGAAATCCCAGAAGGAGTCTAGTAGAGTACTGATCCAAATTTCCGAATCTGTTGACAAAACGGTATGGTCAGGTGAGCTGAAACCTTGAAACACACGCACACATAAAAAGAAATAGTTAAATGGCAGCTCCTCCTCAGATGCCTGCTCGTGGGAATAAAATGGCTGCTTGTTGTCAACGTTCTTCCCACTTGATATCGCAACACATGAACCAAAGAAGTGCTTTTGCTCTATTTCGCTATCAAACACTTCTCTCACCCACTGAGATCACCTCATCATATTTACTTTAATAGAAACATCTTGCTCATTAAATATTTAGAAGCGTGGGCTGTATTCTATTGACAAGTTTTTTTTCTTTCAGCTAAGAACAAAAGAATCATATTTTTGCTCAATTTGGGGCGTTTTTCGTCCTCTATTCAATCCCCGAAATCTTAAATTGAAGTTCCCTGCAATAAACAATGTTATTATGTCATTTTTCATCATTAATCGCACTTACTGGCAAATTTTCAAAATTGTCAAAAATGATTACATATTTTCCAATTTTTGGCAAAAAAAAGCTCGTGTTGGGTGCGTTTTCTCCCCCTAATTACCAAGGCCGGTGGTTGAAAAAAAAACTGAATACATTTTTTTCCTGATTCTTACGCACTAGGTTTTCACAGAAACCGATTGCTTGTGAGGAAAAAAATGCATTAAATTTTGAAGTATTCAGTGCATTATAGGTGGAGAATTTCAGAACGATTATTCCATTGGTGAATATTCACCGCTGCTTGCAACCTCGTTGAATTTGGATTTAGTTTCAAAGAATATTGTTTGTTGGCTGTAGATATTGACGAAAAGCTGTGATATGAACCTCTTGCACGGATTTACAGTCAAGAAACGGAATCTGGATGAAAAGGAAGGAAAATATGTCAAACAAGACGAAGCAGCGGAGAAAGACATAAAATAACAATTAAGAAGCTGTCAAACAAAAACCAGGACACACAATTCTATAATTGATTGATGATCTCAATGTCCCCCTTCGAAAAGGTTGACTCGTGCCCACATCTACATTCAGATATATTCTCCAAAATAGACGGACACAATTTAGGCACCAAAAAGACGCCTGTAAATATCGATTCCCTCTATGGCTTAAAATGTCTAGATCTTTTCAATTTTTCATTTCCAGTTTACTTTATAGCTGTTAAATAAACCCGAAAAATCTCACGAAGGCTCTTGGAACGACATGCAAGTTATCTCCCTTTACATAAAAAATGTCCAGATATTTTCTCTGATTTCGTTTCCAGCTAACTCCACAACAAAAATTCGCTTGGAAAAAACATACGGAAGCTCCTGAAATGTTATGCACAAAAATTCACATAAAGTTTCAAATACGTATAATTATATAACATATTCGGAAAAACTTATCTCCCTTTATAAGATTTTTTTTTAACTCCATCAATTTTTTTACTGAAAATGTTGAGTAAGCTTGAAGTTTCATGCAAAATCTCCAAAAAGTATGATTGTACCATGTATTGATCAGATATTAACACAATAGTGAAATCGAGCAAAAAGAACACTCGGGTGGGGGGACAGGCTTTCGGTAGAGCAAGCCCAAACTTATAGAACAAGAAAATCCTGCTAGTGCTAAAAAGCAAGGTATACAGTCAATGCATCCCCTCGATAGTCACCTATGGAGCTAACCAAAAGAATGACCCGCAGACTGAGAACACTGCAACGTTCACATGATAGAATCATGTTCAACACCACATGGAGAGATCACAAGACAACACATTATATTAAAGAAACAAATAGGAGTCTCATATATCATAGAATCCATAAGAAAACTCAAATGGCAATGGGCTGGTCATGTTGCGAGAATGGCAGACAACTGCTAGATATCTCAAACTCTTTTCCTCCACTTATCCATGATTACCAAGTCTGGTCTTCTCCCTTAGATGGGGATGGTCAGTTTGCATGTCAAAGTCCCGGAGTAATTTGTGACTTCTATTTTCAAGGGCTGTCTCCGGTTCGTGCCGATACCATTTGTCTGCGTGGTCAAATCCCACTCGTTTGCTCAATTCCCAGTGTATCACTGTTGCTAACCTGTCTTGTCTGTTGCTGTTTCTTCATTATTATTATTATTATTATTATGTCTCTTACTTGAAGGCAAGATTTTTTTGCGATAGAAATATTTTCTGCCAATCATTTCAAACAATATAACTCTGCCGCAGGAACGATTCAAGTATTTTCTTTTCTGAAATAATGTATTATAATTTCAAATATATCCGTATATCTTTTCACGGAAAAAGCCTATTACCGATACAAACAACCACACACACTCATAAGTACGCAAGCACGCACACACACACGTAGTGAAAATTGCACCGTATACAAAATTCTGGTACTTTGAGCCGCGTCTAATTTTGTATGTTTTGGTACTCGCTTATGACTCGCTTGATTACTTGCCGTTTTCGATGAGAAACTTTGACAAACTAATCATTTTCTTCATTTGCACTGACAGTTATGGCAGAGGGAAAATATAAGAGCAAGTATTCTTTTGCAGATTGCCTTCTACGTGATAATGACGTTTATATGACTCCATAAATATTGGTTGCCTCAATCGGGGACAATGACAGAATCAACGACCACGCACAAGGCGGATACAGTTGAAAAGAAGCAACTTTCACAAGACAGAGCGAGACATTGACTCAGTAGAATCTACGATAATAATTCAGTGCGAGATTAGGGTGTAAACGAGAATTACGTATAAGTCATTCAGAATATATAAAATGGCACTACGGTAATTAGACAACATAAGGATACAAAGAAGATGAAGATGAGAAAAGAAGAGAGAAAGGAGGATACGATATCACTTAAAATATTTACAGCGAGCTTTCAAAGCATCTTTCGGAAAACTGACTGGAAGGGAATGAGAATACACAGACGGGCAATATATGAACCGATTGAGATCTGCTGATAACGCCAGAAGCATCGAAATGATTACAAAACAGGTTGGCTGATCTAAACAGGGGAAGTTTTTAAAAAGACATTGAATACACACCGGCAAAACATGTACAAATACGTTTGGTAATTAAAAAAAATATCATTCTCAGTGTTGTCTTGGTAAGATTTTCAGAGTTCCAAAGTATGACTTCGCCCACTATTCACCTTGATGAGATCTGTTTCTCTGTTCACTAAAGACTCTACGTGGGAAAGTCCATGGATTGTCTCCCAAGCATGATGTGCTTTTCAATCCTCATACTTTTCTATGTCAAGTTGGTTCTCGATATTGAGAACATTTGCATTAGGTCGATTCGTAAAAGATGTTCAATTATGAATGCAGATGACAGAATCTATTTACGTAATGCACTAGTGTAGCCCTGCCCTGCTTGCCTATGCCCTATTGTATTGGCCTTGCAATGGTCCTCAAATCCAGATTCTGCCAATATTACCCTGGTGGCTCCACTGAATGACACAACAGAGCGAAAAAATCCTATTCTAATAAAATGTTTTCGTTCAGATTTGTGATGCTCCAAAGTTTGTTTCAAAACCTGATATCAACCATATATTTTCCAGCCCCATACTTGTATATAAAACAGGAAACCTGATTTTTATTTAGGCAGGGGCGTAGCACTTGAGGTGGAAACATTTTGAGATAGCCTCCCAGGCCCCCTAAAAAGCTTTTTGAGGACTTAAGCTTATAACACAAGTAACATGAGTCTGTAATCACCAGGTTAGGAACGACTGCAAAAAATGTTTGCTTGCAGGGGGTAAGGGCCAAGGGCTTGTATCTTGTCTTAGACACGCATACCCATCTCTATACTGAACTCGATCCCCTATTATCACC
The DNA here is from genome assembly GCA_963457665.1 of Thysanoteuthis rhombus. Taxonomy (NCBI): domain Eukaryota; kingdom Metazoa; phylum Mollusca; class Cephalopoda; order Oegopsida; family Thysanoteuthidae; genus Thysanoteuthis; species Thysanoteuthis major. Next base: position 78,292,299 of record OY735198.1, read on the forward strand.
ACAATTAGGCAAGACCCATTTGGTTGTTTTACTCAAAAACCTATTCATGGATTTGGGGGGACTTCTGACGTTTTAGGACCAATACCCCATTCATAACCAAGAAGTAACATCTTGAATCAAAATTGTTCAAAGTCCATGTATAAATTTCGACCAATTCTACCGGACTCGTATTGTACCTACTGCATTACATCAACTCTTTTTTTCCATAGTATACTATTTATTCATGTAATTGCATCGCAAACATCACAACAAAATACAATTTCCTCCACATCAAAGATTAACTTTGTGTGAGAGCATCATACTGGCACCCTTAACAGGCCTTAATTAAAGTCGTAACTATTTTTTGTATATATCTCTGTATACTTTCCACCACAGCAAGCAAACACCCACGAATATACAGGCATGCACTTATATAGGAAAGCATATAGATATATATGTATATACGGGTGCTTGGGTGTGTGTGTGTGTGTGCAGCGATCATGACTGTCTCAGCACCTCTCCGGCATTCTTCCAATCGATCTTAGTTAATGAATATATTTAGCTACTAATTATGCATTTGACAGACAGCAAAGACGCTGTTCTAGATATGTTCCATCATTTCAATTTGTTTTCTTCTTAAACTGAGTTCCTATCGTTTTGTTGCTGTTTTTTGTTGTTAGTGTTTTTGTATCTTGCTCTCTCTTCAGTGTGTGTCAGCGTCTGTCTGACTACGTTCCCTTCAGACTTCCTTTTCAACGTTTGTTGATCAATCTATCGATTGAGTAGAGTTTGTCTATGTATCTATCAATCTTTACTTTCACTTTCATTTTTATTCTCTTGCTTTTTCTGTCTTATGGCACCAACAGATGTGACAATCACTATCTGTCCAACAATCTGTGTATCTAGCTATATCAATCTGTCTATTGTCAATCTCACGTACGAAGTCTGGAGTCGACAGAAGAACAACAATGTGGAATGTATACCGATTTGTAAAATCCACATTCTCCTACCGTGATTTGAACTCGCGACCAACTAATTATCGAGAGGGTATCTTACTGATTTAGTTCGAATGACAAATGTTAGTTTTACTCAAGTCTAACATTAAAAATGTACCTAACCAGATCTAATATGATCATTTGTCTGGTTGTTTATTTGTCTGCTCGTATTTCTGTTTATTAGTTTGGGCTCAAATGGCATGGTTTATATACTTTCTGATCATGACAATAGAAGTTAAGTCGTAGAAACTCTTAAGACTTTATGTCTGATCCTCACTCTTTAAAACAGCTTGAAACGAGTTACGATATTTGAATTATTAAAAAGAAATATCCTAATGAAATAGTTTTAGGTTCCTTAGTGCTGATCTGTACATAAATAATCCCATCATTTTAGGCGGTTGGACATCACGACTTACAACATGGATCCCCAGAGATCACATGCGAAACCGAGGCCGATATAATACAAGATGAACTAGACAAATTTAGAAAATACTGGCTCCACAACGCCCATGATAGTGAATTGTTGCGAATCCTGATGAAGGTCTATGTCCAACGACGGACGTTGGAAGACTGATGAGGGTATCCTAGTTTATTCATCTGTTTTTACTTTCAATGTATACAATATAAAAGTTGCAGTAATCATTTTCAGTCGGAATAGATATTGGGGTCAGTCAGGTTTATATCTTTTTCATTTTGTTGGTGTTAATATCTGCCTTGATACTTATATTTATTTACCCGTTCATATATGTCTAGCCAAGTTAGTTTATATCTACTCCAATCTGTTGATTATTATGAATGTGTCTCTTCAATCTAATCTGTTCCAGTCTGAATCTGAATCTCTCTCTCTCTCTCTCTCTCTCTCTCTCTCTATATATATATATATATATATATATATATATATATATATATATATATATCAGCCTGTTCATATCTATCTACCCATGTACCAATCTGTCTCATCAGTTCATATCTATCTCAGTCTGTTTATCTTTCCGTGTTTGAACTCCGGCAAAGCAAATTTCTCTCACACATTCTTTTTCTGTCTTATTATCTATTCCATCTATCATTTCAATACAGTCTGCAATTGTCTATCGTTTGATCGAGCAGTCGATCGATCTGTCAGTCCCCTCTCTGTTCGATTGTCAGACTGATTACTTGTACACCTGGCGTTTGATATGTTTAATTTTACAAAGTTAACTTCACGAACGATCAGTTTAGAAAAAGACGTTCTATTATTCATGCGTATGTATGTGTGTGCAAATGAACGTGTGTGTGTGTGTGTGTGTGTGTGTGTGTGTGCTATCATACATATTCATGTACATGTCTACGTGTGTGATTATCTCTTCTGTTTTGCACCTCTTCCAATATCCGTTAGATTCTTGTTGATAACACAAACATTTTGCGCATTTCTAACAACAGAAAAAGACTTCAAATTCTGAAGGCTATCTTTATCAAAGCCAGACAGTCCACCATTAATGAAATCTCTTACATGGCGGGAACTGGTATTTTGAAGTGTCGATAACCGGATGTTACATTCATATTTACACGTGACGCAACTTACGTATAAAGAATATAGTTATCCTTGAAGCTATATCTTTTCACTAAAATATTACTATAATCGATATTCATTCTATTTAAATGTAATGTCGATAATGACTTAGGATGGTCGCAAGCGCTGTAGGGACAATTCAATGAACTTTGGACAGCCCCTTTACACTTGGGATCGCAGGTTTCTTCAGTTGTATATCTTATTTACGTTGTCCAGGCTTAATGGTACATTTATCGTGTAATAATGGGTCATCATTTCAAATAAAAGTTTCTATGTAATATAACGCAATTTATAATCATTCTATCCAATAATATGTCCATTTCTTAATACCATACACACACACACGCACACACACACATGACAACACAATTTACCCACAATGCATAGCTCCTGATAGTGGACTCGGGTTCTACATGAGACCTTTTAACTCACACTCACACAGCACACACCCCTGATGATGGGAAGAATCCCGAAACATGTCTGGAGAATTTACATATAAGGATTAATAAACCTTACCTCTAAACACCTCACTCCCGAGTCTGTCTCACTCTCTACAGTACACATCATATATATATATATATATATATATAGATAGATAGATAGATAGATAGATAGATAGATAGATAGATAGATAGATAGATATAGTAGAATGTGGATTCGCTACACAAACTAGCTCATGTTTGTGCCCTCTCCGGACCTCGTCATCTGAAATAAATCCATTACATATCAGAAGTTGCTTTATAATATTAATATATTATACTATGTTATACTGCGAGCCTGATCTGTACCATATATATATATATATATATACATATATATATGTGTGTGTGTGTGTGTGTGTGTGTGTATAGTTCACTGAAGGCATAGAGTTTTTCAAACAATCTGTCTCTAGAATAACGTCTGAGGTCGCAATGAGGTTTAGCTTATTTTGTCATTTAGTTCATTCCGTCACTTCTTTTTATGAAGAAAAAGTTATTTTTGTTCAAAAAAGAAATTAAGTGGTCAGATATGATTGATCAGTCTTCTTTCTCACTGATATTTTCATTGATACGTTTCGTTTTGTTTTAAGAAAAATGTATTTCAAGTCCTTTTGAACAGTTTCATAGCCGGACCAAAACAGCGAAGCGGTCACTTAACCATTCATTTTCCTTCTTCATCTTTCAGTGTCATTCTGCATTTTTCTCTCCGACTCCTAAACTCTCAAATCATTTTGACTCTATTTTTGGATGTACGACACAGACTGGGGACGATGACCAGACCGGTATCTGTGACGTTATTCACGAATAGACGCAAAAACTGATGACGAATTCACTCCCAGTTCTACTCAGGTCGACTTGCTTTGCTAAAGTTTACAAATCCCACTAAGAGGAACTATTAATAAACGAGTTGAAATGGTGCACATAACTTTGGACTGATATTGCCAAATATCAAGTTCATTTCTTACTTAAGACAATTCGTTTTTACAAGAAACCATTAAATACTGATGATATAGAAATAACACCTACTGTCAACACCTGTCAATTTGAATATTTGAATCTAATTCTATCAAATTACTAGACAATCCAGTGACTTATGGTATCACCTTTGAGAGAAAATTAATGCAATTTGTTGAGACCAGAATAAACACCAGTTTTTACACAATCTCAAATAAATGAGTAAAGGAGACTAACCTATAATTAGTATTCAATTATCACCCTTAGCAAATAGGTCATTATTACATTGGTAAGGGTTTAGCAAGAACACAGATCCAACACTATTATGATGAATATGGAAATCGCCGGAATTTCTTCTTTTCATTCTTTAAGTTAATGGATTTTAGATGTAGTTTAATTCAATGCATCGTTTCAGCAACATCTCAAATAGATAAATAAAATCAGACTTTCAGTATAATATAGATATTTTGTATTAAAAAAAGAGTTTTTTATTAGGAAGTAAAGGAAAAGCATTGTATCCTATTACAAATAACATTTTATTGTCCCACAACAAAGACAGGACTCTTTGCTTTATTAGTTGTCGTCTGGGAACAGTAATTGGGTTTAATATTATCGAGCAGATATTTGGATGCGGTAAACGACTGGAAATCTAAAGCTGGGAACAACTAGTAATGATGAAAGATTTGTGACCGATAGCTTGTAGCCTATGCAAGGTTTCTCGTTTGAGTTTTCATGATAAATTCGATTAAGCACACGTAAATATACGTGGAACATTTCAAAGAAAGTGAGAATATCTCACGAAACTGGGGTACACAGAGATTGTTGTAGAAAATTGGTTTTATCGATGTAAAGTTGCTTCTGAGCTTCCTTGAGAGAACCTGAAAAGGTCTATGCATATATGTGTGGGGGTTGCAAGGGAACTGGAAATGCTCATGACATCGGCAGACATCTACGCACACATGCGAACGACACTGGAACACATATAGAAAAACACGTAAAGAATAAATCACAGAATCGGGTGAGATTCTATCGTACAATTTTAGCAAGAATCAATTAAATCCTCCCAACTAAATCTTACTTCTCCGTTTTGCGTCAATTTCTAATTCATTCCATCTTGCTACTAGTTTTTTTGCACATGAAATATCGTTTTTTGCATCGTCCACATATATTATAGTGACTGGAGTAAATTAGCAATGTGCGGGTGTCTTCGGTAACGATAGTGTACATAACTGAGGTAGTTGGAAAATAACTCCTTTGCGTAACTGATGTTGTAGAATAGAATCTCGCTACGTCTAATGATGGAATTGAAATGATGAATTCAAAAAAATAATGAGAATGAAAAAAGATAAAAACATATTTTTTTTTTAATTTGTAAGTGGTTAAGAGAACGCTAGCAAGCTTAATGCAATTCAAATCTTTATTACCACGGATATAGAATTTATTGTATATATCCATATATTTCATATATGTCGTCACTTTTGACGGCACGGATAAAATAGAAGGTAATTATGCTAAAGGTGAAAGATTTACCAATTCAATTACATTTTTTCTGCAGATTCAATGTGAATGGAGAAACGATTCACTTTTATTGAAGGTTTTTGAGTCCTTAACAGCATTGATGTCAATGCAAAACGTTGGACTAATGTTAAAGAACAATCTCAAGTTATGGTGATATCAACAGAACATTTTGAGTGAACGCCTATACAGTGCGAACTGTTCGATATTGGTGCAATAGACTCGGGTCTGAGAATATATGGATACCAAACTTGTTCTTAGTTATGAAGAATCATCGACAGCAGTAGCCAACGACACACGAACAACGACTGAGCAATTTCTGGACACTTCAAGACTTCAAAATCGACCATATCATGCCATCTCAAAAAAACAGGAAAAGTTAAAATGTTTGAGAAATTGGTTGAACTGAATGTAATGCACCATGACAGACTCTACACTTCTTGCAGCAGCTTTCATATTCAGCTGACATTTTCCCCAGTAATATATTTTCAAGCATTTCGAACTTCGTATCCGTGATAGAAGAATTCAATAATAAGGAAGCCATAATTCGTACTTCTACTGGACACAGAAAATTTCATATAGGCATGGTATATTGTCATTGGCAGAGAATCGTAAAGAGGTTATTGTTTCAAACAGGTTATATTATGATTGAATATTCGCCCTTTCATTGTTTAAATCATTTTTCATTTCACTATCCAAAAGTGACATTTCATATTCAATAACTCAATATAAACAACTTAATATATATATATATATATATATATATATATATATTTATATATATATATATATTTATATATATATATATATATATATATTTATATATATATATCAATATATATATATATTGATATATATATATATATATTGATATATATATATATATATATATATATATATATATATATATATATATATATATATATATAAAACCCAATTTCTCTATATTTTTCTTTTTTCTTTTTTCTCTATTTCTGTCTCCGTTTCTGTCATCTCATTTTTCTCTCGCACCTGAACGTTTGCAATAAATTTTCTTCTATTCATTTAAAAGTTGCTCCCCATTACGACTGCGAGTTCAATACATTTAAAAACAGGCAAAGACACGTTTCCTCTCATTTTTTAAATTTCTTATGATCGAGTGTACGGACCTCAGGTGAAAGGTTTTCGATGACCTAGTATCAGCAGCAGCAGCAGCAGTCTTTTAACGTCTGTCGTTGGACATTGACCGTCCACAAGATTCGCCAGACATCTCTATCATGAGTGTTGCGGAGCCAGTATTTTTTTTAACTTGTCTTGTTCGTAACATTTTTGCATATGCTCTCAGTAGATCGACACTTGTTGACCAGCGATTGTCTGACATTCTTACAACATGGCCAGCTCATTGCCATTTGAGTTTTCGAATGGACTCGTTAATATTTCTGACTCCTGTTTTTCCTCCAATATATATATTCTCTCTTGTAAAGTTGAGCAGGATTGTCTCATGTGTGCGTTGCATGGTTCTCAGTGTGAGGGCTAATCTTTTGGTTCAGCTCGGTGACTTTCAGGGGATACATTGGTTGGATGCTCTTCTTTTTATGACTAAGGGGATGTTTATCGATTTTGAAGGTTGAACTTGCCACACCGAGAGCTTGCCAACGTAGAGTGATTCTTTGCTTTCATTAATTCTTTGATTTCATGGAAATTTGTTGTCGTAGATGTAACTGTCTACCTTCTTCATTTCTGCGATTTTGATTTTGGTTGTTGTGTCATGGTCACCAACATTTTAGTTGTACCTAACATTTGCTTTACTGAAGTTCATGTAAAGGCCGAATTTATTGCTTTCTCTATTCAATTCGTATGGCATTATTTGGAGATCATGATGATTACCTGCAAAAAGGATGATGTCGTCGGCAAATCTGAGGTTAGGTAGGTCTTCGCCGTGATTCCTTTATTTGCCCAGTCGGAAGATAAAATGACTTAACGTCATTTGCCTTTCGATGAATCGCATAAGCGGCTTTGTTAATCACATTATCAGTACACTATATACACAGAAATCAATTCTCTTCTCCTTCTGCCATATAACTTTCTTTGCGTAATTTTCTCTTCCGGCTGTGATTTCATTACCTAAATGTTGTCTTCAGGTTCTTATTGATTTTACGCCAATTTGATTTACGCCTACTGAAAATCATGGTTCGATGAGAATTAACTCTAATTTCGTGGCCCCGTAGGAATCACCTCGAGTTAATCTGGTAACTTCTTCAATCCAGCATCTGCTTTAATCCGATAACCTCCTCAATCTACCAACTCCTTTAATCCGGGAAAGCCCTTTCAAGATCAACGAAAAAAATTAATTTCTAGGATTATATACTATTTTGGCGACAGCTACAGGTTTATGTTCTGTATAGCAATCTTCGATCATTTGAATAAGATTTTTTCGGAATCATTTTATGATTTACAAGCATAAATGACGTATTCTAAAACTTTTTGCTCAAAAGTTTCTCCCTTTTTGTATGCGTAGATCAGCTTAAATATGCTATTTCCTTGTCTCCATCAATTATTTGTTTGGTGAATACTGAGGGTATACAACCAATGTATCCTACTGATAGTCATCTATGGAGCTGAAACTTGGAACCTGACCAAAAGATTGAACTGCAAACTGTGAATCATGCAACGTGCACATGTGTGAATCAACCTCGAATGAGATCATAAGACAGTACAGTATTCCAGAGAAAAAGACAGAAATCTAAGATATCATAGAAACAGTTGGAAGACTCAAAATGCGATGGGCTGGACATATTGCAAAACATCACGACTGACAACGTGGATTCCCTTGAGATCAAATCTCTACGGCCGATAGAAAGTGAGATGGCGTGACAAGCTAGAGAAATTTAGAAAGTACTGGCTCCATGATGCCTATGATAGAGGGGCCTGGCGAATCTCAGGGAAGGTCTATGTCCAACGACCGACGCTAACATGATCATGATGATGATGATGATGACGATGATAAATGCTGTTTTGCGTGCTATGAATTTTCTGTAAATATTCATGAAGCTATATTGTTTACCAGTTCGGTGAATAGTTAAGCATCATCATCATCATCATCATCATCATCAGTCCTTTATTGTCCGTCGCTGGATCTTTCTATCATGGCTGTCAAGGAGCCAGTACTATCAGAACTTGTCTAGTTCATGTGATTGTTGCGTTGTGAGTCGTGATATTCAGCGGTTATCTACCATTCATGCAACATGACCAGCCCATTGCCATTTGAGTTTTCTCGTGATTCCTATGATATTTTGGACTCTTGTTTCTCCTCTGATATACTGTGCTGTCTTGCAATTTTTTCATGTGAGGTTGAGCTTGATTCCCGCCTATGCACATTGCCTAGTTCTCCGTGTGAGGGTTAATCTTTTGGTTAGGTTCCATGTTTATTGCAATATTAATATTGTATTATCTTTGTAGATAAGCTCACATTTTGTTAATTATGCTACTGTATTGATTATTCTGTCTTCTTGTATGCTTCATTAGTATTCCATTGCTTGTGAATTAATTCGTATCGACCCGATCATTTTCTGTTATTAAATTCTCTTGTTATTTAAATATATGCATGGAGTGCCTTCAACTGGGTAGGAATATATCATATTCAGTGACAATTGTACATTCTTCAACATTACAATTAGAATCAAGCTTAAAAGAACGAGGCTGAACAAACAATTATATGAAGGCCTGATCCAACCTATTATAGATCTGTTATATGTAAAGTCGAGCTTAAAGAATATTTAGCTATATGTTAATCATGGCGTATTTGCTTATACTTAATGAATTTCAAATCCTGGGCTGTAGTAACTTTAATGAATGAAAAAAGAAGATCTTGGCAGTGATATCTGAACTTGAAATGAACTTGAAAACAAAAAATAACTGCGAATTGATTTCTCATGTCGAAATACATATAATTAATGGTAATACACAATAATCTAGAGTCACCAGAGGAAATGGTAGAGAAATGAGATTGACTTTTTTCGGTGATGGCAATATTGGATTGCACGCCCAGGCCTCTACAGGACGACAGAGATTCGTGGTTTTTGTAAATGTCATGGTCATATCTAACATCACGGCAAAAGATTGGCACCAAGAACAAGATTCTTATGAATTCTCTCAGCCAACAATTTGTTCACTTTCTTTCTCCTTGTTCTCTCCCTCTTCTCTTTTTCTGTTGAAGAGATACAGAATGGTCAAAGAGAAAGACTCTTCTCATGAAAATGATTTATGAAAATTATATATATATATATATATATATGTGTGTGTGTGTGTGTGTGTGTGTGTGTGTGTGTGTGTGCACATGAGTGTGCATGCGTTTGGATGGATGAGTGTAAGTGGATGCATTTATATGTATAATATATATCTGTGTGTGGGTAATTGTGCGTGCGTGTAGATGAGTGGAGTTGTGAGAATATGTAGATAGTGCGTGGCTGTGTATATTTAAGTGTGTGTACAGTCGTGTTTGCATGTGTGTTGCGCAGTGTGGATGCTTGTGTATGTATGTATGTATGTATGTGACTGTCGATGCATGTGTGGATGCATGTAGATATGCTAGTACGGATACGTGTGTGCGTGTGCACGGATGTGCATACGTATGTAGATAAGTCTATGTTGCGTCTGCTTGATGGCTCCGTTAATTGCGTCAGTGCTCGTTAAAAACCGGGGATTCAATTACTTATTTTTCAAAGAGGGTAAGTATTCTCCCACACGGCTGACAGGTGCGACACAATCTTCTCTACCACACTCTATTGGGCTCTGTGCAACACAAGACTTGGCAGTAAAAATATGTATGTATAAATAGATTTTATACGTATTTGCTATGTTTAAGTATTTCTAGCAAGAGCCCACAAGCGTGGCACACCCTCTGGGAATCGAAATCACCTTTCACTTTCAATTCACTCGTTCTATATTACCTTTCTCTCATTATTCACTCTTTTTTCTGCTTTTACTCCTCTCTCTCTCTCTCTCTCTCTCTCTCTCTCTCTTTCTCTCTCTCTCTCTCTTTATCTCTCTCTCTGTATCATATTTTTCTATTTTTTCTTTTGCTCATCTCGTATTTCTACCCTCACTTCATTTTTATGCAACAGTCATTAGCCTTGTTTATTCCACAATCCACATCCTACCCATCCCATTCTGTACTCTTTTTTCTTTTTCTTCTTCTGTACATTCCCTCTTTTTTTCTTTCTTTCTCCCCCCCACCCCACCCTCTTTGTCTCTCTCAGGTTTGCTCCCAATCTATTTGCTACCAATGAACTCTGAATGTTCCATATTTCCCCATTTTTATGAATGACATTTCCTATATTTCATTCTAATCTGAAGTGATGGCTGAACACAGCTACGCTACAATCAACTTCTTGGTGAGCGAACTGCCAATACCCTACCCCAACCAGGACTGTATAAACGCCGTTCCTACCATTATTATCTTCAGGATTAGACGCAGTTACCTTCATAATTGCCAGAAATATCAATTCATTCAACTACCAGATAGATCATTGGACAGAAAACCACATAGATTATGATTTTATTTGTGATGTTATCTGGATTAGCTTTGTCACAGTAGGTCAATGATGGAAGGCCTATGGCACGCGTCTCTACAGAGTTTTCAGGTGACATGCGATGGACTTATCTTTAATTCATTTTCGATTCCATTTTATCCTAGTTTTACAGGCATACTTGAAATCTCAAGTTAAATTCCATTAAACTTCTAGTTATATAAAAAAAAGGTTTAGATAGGCCACATATCTTTCACCACTTACGTAAAATATATGTATGCACGTGAGTGAATACAGGATTTTTCAGATCTTCAGAGAATTGGCAAACTATTTCCCTCTGTCTTGAATATAATCTCTGGGTGATCTTTGCCACGTTTCCGATGTATGATGAAGAGGTGGAAACCAATTTCTGTTATTTTCGAAACCCGTGCGTCTGCTGATGGTTACAGCTGGTATCATGCTTACGGTATTATAGATAATCTCAGACAACCATTTTTTTTATAAGGATGAAGACTGAATTCACTAACAGAGAGAAGGGCCAGCTGGCTAATCACTGGATTACAGCAGACGTTTCCAAGTATAATGGGAATAAATTGAGCGCCTTCCCGTGGAGAAAGAATTAACAAGCCAGTATTGGAAGCCATTACTACTGAAGTGAGTTCGATGCCTCATAATTTTGACGTTCTATGCTTTAACGATCGGGTTTGTTTGTGTGTATTAAATAACGAGTCACGTTGTCGGTATTTAATGCTAGGTAAAGTGATTCATTTTTGTAAATGGCCTGGATAAGCCAATCGAATCACTGACGTCTTTAGATAACAAGAATTATTGGAGAGGCATATTAAGAAGGAAAACCCCAACTGAACGCTCTCCCTTCATTCGAATCAATTGTTGACGCCACAATATGGCATCCTATCTAGACGGAACGAAATCAATAAACGCTTTGATGGGTTCTTAGCACCATGAAGAGCAAATAAGCGAAGACAACTCCTTCCACGCGCAAGGATAATTTACCATTCCAACAAATTGCAAACTGTGTATAGAAACCCGTAAGAGCCAGTTAAACATCCAGTCATTGATTAGAGGATCTCAACGAAGCAATGGCCATTGGTACTACTCGAAAGTGGAATAATGAAGCAGACGACACCTTTTGAGCAGTTTGATAAAAAAAAAAAGATCAAAAACATAGTCACTTCTATCGTTTCCTTTCTATCTTCATTTTGACCAATTAAGCAATTTATATACAGATTATTGATCAACTGACTTCCCATCGGGCATTTGTGAAAATTGTCATTGGCCTACAGCGTTTTTTAGTTTGTTTGTTTTTTTGTTTTTTTTCAGAAGTAATAATGACACTCAATCACAGTCAATAATTGGACAATCGTAGCGTCCAATTTTGAAGTCATATCAGAAAAATTCAACAAAGGATAAATATGATCAAAATAAATTCTATTTATGATATCACTGGCGTTTTCCACTGGGAACATCTAGAATAAAACTCAAAACATCTAGAAATATCAGCATTCTGGAGAATCTAGATGATATCAACAAGCCCGTCAGATTAAGGCCCCCCAAAATTGAAAAAAGCTATTTTTCTCAAAATCAAGATGCTGATTTTCTAGTCTGTGAGTCCAACAAACAAAAACATGAACATATAAAAAAGAATAGAATCGTTTTGAAGGCTACGGTTGTTCAATTTAATATCTTTATGAAATGAGTTCATGTATCCTCATCATCATCAGTCTTTTAACATCCGTCGTTGGACATAGACCTTACCCAGGATTTGCCACACTTCTCTATCATGGGTGTCGCAGAGCCAGTACTTTCTGAATTTGCCTAGCTTGTCTCTCCATCTGATACTCTGTCGACCTCAGTTGCGCTAATGATGTCGGGGGATCCATGTCGTGATCGCGTCCATCGATTATCTGTTATTCTTGCAACATGGCCGGCACATCGCCATTTGAGTTTTTTAATGGATTCTATGAGGTCTCAGATTTCGGCCTTCTCCTGGATGTATAGCGCTGTCTTGTGGTCTCTCCATGTGAGGTTGAGCATAATTCTTTCATATGCACGTTGCATGGTTCTCAGTTTGCAGGTCTGTCTCTCGGTTAGATTCCATGTTTCAGCTCCATAAGTGACTATTAGGAGGATGGATTGGTTGTTCTCCCTTCTTTTTAGGATTAATGGGATCTCGAATTATTCCAAATAAAATGTCTTATAACGATTGAAACGACTGTATTCAGCAGCAGCAGCAGCAGCTGGGTCTTTTTGTGTTCGTCGTTGAAAATAGTCACTCCACAGAAAACATTCATAATGGTCATCTTGGAGCCAATAGTCTCTAAACTTGTTAAATTCACCATGACATATTTTTCAGAAATCTATCGCATGAACTACAAGTAACCTTGAAAAGTAGGCCACAATCTTCCATGTTGGAAACTGAAATTTTGCATAGCAACACATCTTCTCGCGACGGAGGAAATGGATTGTAGGGGGTCTAAAAAGTTTTACAGGATAATTTGATTTTCAAGGAAACTATAAATCTAAACTGGATCCCAACTTTTCCATTCCGGAAGTTTTCACCGCACCTGCTTTGGCTGATTCACTTCCGGTCCAAATATAGGTTGGCCTGACACTAACCCGCCAGTCTGTGACAAGATTTCTATTCACCTGAGCGAGTAATATTTTTTTCATTGAATTCTTTTAAACAAAACGATAACTTTTTAATTGTAATATTTTTGTTCATATGCTTAAATTTCACTTTCTCTTCATAAAAAAACTATTTTGTCAGTTTTCTTTTGGCATAGAATTTATTCAGGTATACTTTCAAATATACATATACAAATGTAATATTTTCTTAATCAGGGCACAGACACTACACTTTAATCTAAGATAGAAGACCATTAAAAGGAGAGCGACTCTTTAATCGTAGAAAGAGCGGATGGATACTCTGATCCTAGTCAGAAGGACCGATCAATACGTGAATTTTTTACTTGCACTATATTATTAATGTATATAATAGCCCTATTCCTGTCCACAACAACACTCCTTTTCTTCCCGATTCCAATATAAAAATAATAAAATAATTTACAATATATTTGCATAATACGCATGCTAGTACTATTTTGTAAGTAATGCGGGCAGCAATTACTGGCTACGAGAAACCCATTTATCGCTTGCATTCAATGTATTCCTGAAGCGGATACATTAGAAATGCATTTACATTATAAATATAATTCTATCGGTAATGTTCGCCTTAATACAAGGCCACTGACAACCCCCTCCTGATTCTCACTGCATTTCTATTGTAAATTCATTAGCAATGAATTCGCTCTATTCACCCTGCTCTGTCAATAACGCTCGCTATGATGTCTGACCAATGACACTTCCGTCCTTCCTGAATCTCTAGTGCACAGCGTACATATTGAGCACCGAAACGCGCGGAAATAAATTCAAAGTAAGCAGTCGTAAAATCGAATGTTTAACCATCAATTTTTACCTACTGTCAGGAACACTTTTAGTGCAGAAAATGATTCAAACTAAACTGGGCAGGAGAATTCTTGCTGGGTAGCCGTAAAGCTATTTGTCTGTGGTGTTATCTTTGCCCTCCAGTATGAATAAATATAGAAATATTTCCAATGGGCCAATCATACGCTTTGTTTGTACAGCATATGTTAATGATCAACAAGAATTTTCTTCGGGGCTGATATTCAATCAGATCAGCTTTGTATGGCACAAGGCCTAGGATGGAAAAATCGGAAACTTATGAGGATTATGTTGAATTAATGTTCCAAGTTCGGAGGGCCTATCTGTTTGCCAGAAAAACCAGTCATATCTATATCATATCATTCAATATCTGCAGGGGGAGATCCGATCAGGATCGAACCCACAAACAACAGCCAACCAGATTTACTTGCTTTAGTTGAACTGAATCGCATCCCCCGATTGATCTCTAATGGGAACATTAGGGAATATTCTAGTCTGGCTACACTATGAATATAAAAATCACTAACAGTGATTATTGTAATTTTTCAAGTCATAATTTCTAGTTGAATAAAGTCATAGGTTATAATGAAGATTTCCCTTTTATTCATAACCAGTATTTGAAATCCTGACTTTTTGTTATGCTCGACCGTAGATCTCTGCTGCCACTTCGTAAATATTTCAGAACCCATGATATAGGCCATAATCGGTTATGTTGACTTACTCTTATGCTCTAACTCTAAAGTACATACGTTTGGACAATAACTATGGAAGAATAGATCGGAAACATTATCTTTTTCTTGAGATATAGAATCTTATTAATATTGGTTGTAGGAGTGGTGGGTGGGAGCGTATATATATCTTATACTGGTAAAATCTGCTATACTCCCGATGTACATTGATGAGGAAATAAGTCGTCCTAAAGGCCTGGACTTTATCAATTCGTTGTTTTTTTTTTAAGCTAAACACTTGGCTGATTCGCTTAGAGCTGGTTTGCTTGGCTTGGAAGGTAGCCAAAACTAGGAAAACCGATTTGAGAAGGAGAACAAGACGTCGAAAAAGTTTATGCCCAAGGGAAACGAAATGGCATATGGTGACAAGCTAAATTTGCCAATGATGGGAACAACTTCCTTTTTAATCTTTCTCTGAGAAAGAAGGAAGCTTTTATTAACTTGTTTTTTGTTCTTTGTTTTGTTTTATATATATATATATATATATATATATATATATATATATATATATATATATATATATATATATATGCTCTTTTTCCTATTTCTTGCTTTGACGCCTGTCGCCCACAATCACTCGAAAACTATACGAAGGTTCTGACCGGGAAAGGATGTCCGTGAAATGTGTTTTCTTTCATCCCTAATCTCCGTCTTACAACGGTACTATTCACTCCTTCGTCTCATCCACAAGTAAATCTCTATGCATTACTCCCACTCACTAAGAAAAGGCCATGGAACAGAAGAAAATAGACAAGAGGACAAAAAGAACAGAAAGAAAGAAAGAGAATAAGAAAGAGATAAGAAAGAAGACTACGTTAATCCATCATTCACTTTCTTTTGAAGCGCAGCAGACTTACAGCCATCATTCACATGACCGACTGGCACGTACCGACCGTCCACTCACCACTTGCTGCGCCCACTGTCGCTGACCTCTGCTCACTAAATTCTACACCACGTAATTAGCCCTGGGTTCCCCTGCAATGCACAAGAGGTTTTTGAGGAGGTTCCCTGTGGCTAGGTCTTGACTGCGAGCCAAAACGAAGAATCATGAATGTATCAAGTCTCACGGAATAAATGGATGGTTTGATGGGTGATTGGACAAGCGAGTAGCTAAATGTTGGGAATGGCAGACGACTAGGACGGAATAAGAATATGAATTAGATAAGCGCGGATGCTGCAGGGTTAAACTCTAGTTTTATTTCTATTCTGACTGAGGCTGGTTATTGCAACTTTTGTGTTGTATACATGGTTATTTTTTAATATCTTTAGTATAAATGTATTCATTTGTTAGAATGAAAACAAACCTGCATATTTCTAACATGAATTTTCGTAGGAATGTACGACCTGTCAGTTTGTCTCAGTTGGTCTCCGGGCCGCCTACCAATCACTTGGTTGTGATTTTGAATCAGGAAAGGGAACTGTTGATCTTTAATAAATGTATTCATTCATCGAAATGAAACGAGCTCTTGCGTATTTGTAACATAAATTCTCGTAGATAGGTATTATTTGATAGTTTGGCTTAGTTGGTATGAGAGCCACCTACCATTCACTTGGTCTTGATTACAAATAACGAGAGGAAAGAGTTAGTTTTGTGTATCAGTCTGGGTTTGATGTGACAGGAGAGACAAACATTGAAGAGTTCACTCCTCTATATTTGGTGTGTTTTTGTTCTTGTTCTCGTTATGGTAGGAAGACAATGTCAACTCCAACTTCAGACTGGATTTAGCAAAAACTGACGAGAGAAAACAAGAGAAAGGAAACAAAGATATCCTTTTAGAGCTCAGAGACAGTCTGATAATAATGGTGCAATATTAATATATACCACACGATACAAATCAGAAATGCAGTATAATATAATATAATATTCGATGTATGATGGCTTTGTTTTATAAAGTGCTCGATACATCCAACATCAAACATTAAGTTTATTTAGAGTAAAGCTCAAAATGTAATTCATCTTATAGAAAAACACTTCCCCCAAGCAAACAATTGAGTAGAATATTTAACAAAAATAAACTGAAATTTAGCTATAGTTGTATGGAAGATTTATATAAACCCATTATAAAACATAAAATTGAATTACTATAAATAATACCAACAAAGAAAGTATAGATAAACTAGATTGCAGTTGTAAAAATAAAAACACGTGCCCTTTGCAAAACAAATGTCTCGAATCAAATACCGTATACCAAGCTGAAATATCATATCGACCTAAAAGAACCCCTTAAAAGTGAAATATTATATAAGAATATCAAAAACACCCTTCAAAATAAGATTAGCCAACCATATATCATCATTCACAAACGAAAAATATAAAAATTGTACATTGCTGTCGACATATCATTGGAGACTGATTGATAGCAATCTCAAACCAACAGTAAAATTGGAAATATCAACAACAAAAAACTTATGTCAAAATATTGAAACGCCGTGTTACCTACGTCTGAATAAGGAATTAGAAATCCCCATTTTTGCCCATAGACAAAAAGAAAATTAAAAAACAGAATTAGTAAACAGATTAAATGAAGCAGCATTAAAATGCCAGCATCGCTCAAAATTGCTATTACCAAACAAAACTCAAAAACCCACTTATAGATATACCGAAAATAACTACCATAAATGTCTTATTCACATAACCACCTTAAACAACAATCCAATCGCCATAACTATCATAGACATGCAGAAACAGGCGAAACCCCAAATAACCAAATTAATAACTCAAATTATATGAAAGGGAAACATATCTAAGTGAGAATGATACGCTTTCTCAGAGGAAACATATCACAAAAAAACTGATGGATCAACCACATACAGATAACGAGAATACATAAACCATACCCTCCTGGTTTGTAATTTATTACCACCAACAAGCATAACATCTCATTGAATAAAATAGAAAACACAGCGAGCAATGGCCAACCGCTACACAAAAACATATAAATCGAATAAAAGGAAGATCGTACCACCAAGAAAAAAAGTAGGACTCAAAATAAACCGAATCATTCGCCTGAAGAGGCCCAAACAGGATAGAAACATAAACGTGTTTGTATAGCTAATCCTTACTCCATTTTATATGTAAATATAGCCTCGGTCTGCGCTAACAGATTGTGTTCTCATATTGTCACCTACTAATATCCATTACTTATCTTATCGTCGACCTGTAATATACGTGGAAATACACAACCAGTGACCCTACTCTCCGGATTTGGCGCCTGTTGACTTCTTTTTCTTCTCAAAGCGGATGTCCATTTCATGTCGATTTCAGACAATAGAGGAGATAGAAGAAAATGCACCTGAGATCTGCGCACTATCCCACAAAACGATTCCCAGGAGGAATTCTAGACATGGGAAGAACGCTGGAAAGGGTGCATCAGTACTGAAGGCGGCTATTTTTAAGCAGACAGGTCTCGTATAGCTGAAGCAACAAAATTATTTTCGAAAAAAGTTCGATTTCTTTTTGGAATTGCTTTGTGTACGTGTGTGTATAATCTGATACATCCAGTTTAATCAAGTAACAATATGCAGATAGATAGATAGATAGATAGATAGATAGATAGATAGATAGATAGATAGCGGACAATACGAAAATAGGAGTATTGAAATCAATTTTATTGTACTAACATGTTTCACCTTTCGGCTTCGTCAAAGTAGTAATTTTAAAACAAACAATATTGAAAATTACTTCTTTGACAAAACCAAAAGGCAAAACCTTATTTGAATACTACTATTTTACGTTTGTCCACTTCATAATATTGCCGCATATCATATCTAGATGTTCTTCATATATAGATAGATAAAAGCAGACCATGATAGAGAGATAAGAACCGATCGTAGATAGATACGAATTAAATAGAACGAATAATGAAAAGGAATATCATTTAACCTGAAAATTCTCTTTTCTAGTATTATTGAATAGAACACTTGCGAGTTTAATTCCACCTTAACTTGCATTGCGAATTTTCAATTAAACGATACATAATCCATTCTGAAATCGATTTCAAACTAACAAAATAGATTCCACGACTGTAATTTGAAGGATTTGAATTCAGCACTTTACGTTAATAGTATAATTAGGATAAATTCTTGTGCAATTCTCAAAAAAATTCAAATTAAAATGTCCATCGTTTCTTGATTTTTTATTTCCTTTTTCATTCATCAATTGCAAATAAGGCTGTATCGTTCGGTGGAAATAAAGCTTTGAATTTCCTTCATTGGGTGCACAACAGCGCCAATTCAATTCCATACTGCAAATTAACCAAGTAGACGTAAGCAAAATCTAAAATATATGGTTGCATCGAGCGAAAATATTCGACGAGTAGATTAACGCAGTTTTTTTTATCAATATTTCAAGAAAAAAAAAGTTCAGAACAAACCTTTCAGTGCGTAAACAATAATGTACTCTTCCTCTCGAAAATGGTCCCGGAACTTAAAAACCATCCCATATTAAGACAGTCTCCAAAAACTAAAAATAACTACATTAAGATGAAGAAAAAGAAGGGGGTGTGCAATACTAACGTTAAAAATAATAAAAGACATAGATAAAAAGTTCTTTACAATGAAAATAGGAACGACGACAAAATTTATGAAGAACACTGCAAAGAATACAATAAAAATCTCAAAAAATAAGTCCAGTTCAGCATGATCGAAATAGACTAATAACGAAATCAGTAAACAACTTGAAGAATAAATACGAGTAATAGACAACACATAAACAAACACATTTGAAGTTAAATGATTTAAACAGGAGTGAGATGCAAGCATAAATATATTCATCATTGTCACCTGCGACATTTCATGTGGTCTCCTTGCGATATTATTTTCCCTTCTGCTAGTCCAATCCTGATATTTTTCATCTTCAATATATATATATATATATATATATATATATATATATATATATATATATATATATATATATAATACAAATCAGGAATACAATACAATATAATGTAATACAATATCTGTGTGATGGGTTTATTTCAGTGTGCTCAATACATTAAACATCAAACATTACGTTGAGTTAGAGTAAAATTTGAAACATTATGAAGCGAAGGATTCGCTAGAAAAACACGTTTAGGTATCTGCTCTGTTTGGTCTTTCCCAGGGAATGATTCGGTTTATTTTAGATCCCAGTGGCTAGAAGTATAAGTTGTTGTAGCTATTATTATTATTATTATTATTATTATTATTATTATTATTATTATTATTATTATTATTATTATTATTATGTAACTCCAGCCACTTTGAAGGACAGCCCAATCACCATAATTATCTTAGACATGTTAAAACGAACCAAGCCTAGAATGATTAAATTAACAATTACAGCCATATAAAAGTGATACAAATAGGAATGAAATACACTCAGAGAGGAAACATATCAGAAAGAGCTGATGGTTTAACAACATACTAATAAAGAAAATGCCCACATTATCTCCTGCATATTCATAATATATAACTACCAACCAGCACAGAAACTCCGTTATATAAAACAGAAAAAGGCATAACAAGCAACGACTGACAAGTAAACGAAGAAGGGGTAAAAGAAATACAAATAGAATAAGACGCACATCTTACATCCTAGAAATGAAGATAACACATCAAAAAAGTCCTTAATAAGGATCTAAAATAAACCGAATCATTCACCTGAAGAATTCTAAACGGGGTAGAAACATTAACGTGTTTGTGTAGAGAATTCTTTACTTCATTATATATATATGTGTGTGTGTGTGTGTGTGTGTTTATGTATTTATGTATGCGTGTATGTGAGCGTGTATCATTGGGTGGTTTATAGATGCGCTGAGTGAAAACACCAATGTATGTAAAATCTAATAAGACATTTTTTTACTACTGTATAACGGATGGAAATAACCCCGAAGAGTTTACTTCTAGTGAATCAATATTTCAATAATAGAAAAGAATGTGTAGTTGATTTTCATAATATTTCAATACTTATTCATATCATTATTATTGATTTTTTGACTTATCTTCCTACCATCATATTCTGTTGCTTGTTAACGTCTAGTAGTAGTATTAGATGCAATGCTCCTAAGTTGACCGAATTTCTTATTGTCATTTTTATATTTTTTATTTTGATCATTTTCTAATAATTTTTTTTCTCAGTTTATTTCTATTGCTTTCCCAGGTCGTTATTAAATCTATTCTACAATTATCAAAGAGGAAGTATGGATCGGGAACGAAGAAGTTTTCAACGAGATTTGTTGTAGTAGGACCAAACTCTATTCCAACATCAATTACGACTAAAGGTGATTACTGCAACCTTTCTATTACATATAAGATATATTAAAAAATTATTAAAACATACATTTTGAGGAGCTTCTTGGCAATCAGTTGGTCGTGAGTTCAAATTGCCATATGAGGAATGTGAACATTTAATCAACGAATGTTAAGCAAGGAGCACTGACGAGGACGGAAGAATAAGCTTCAAGCGAAATTTGAAATCACGTTCCTTATGGTTTGGAGCCTGGCCATTTAGGTTAAGGAAACTAACCAGCAGACGTCAACCACATTCAGCCATATTCTTCCCCACCCGATTATACATCGGTTATACCTCCACATATCGGTTTACAACGTAATTTTGGTAAGGATAGTTCTTAATGTTTTTGTTACGGCAGAAAACTCGACGGAATAGAAAATTACGGTAGAAAAAGTCAAATCCAGTTTAGGAGTTTGACGATAAGACGGAATGGAAGCAAGCAAAGAATCAATCAGAATGACAATGTTTCATCTAAGAAATTCGGACAACTCAAAACTATTACATCTAATTTGACTAGAGCAAACAAACAATATAGCGTGGAGGTGTAAATAATGTATAATCGGATGGTGAAGAATACTGCTGAATATGAATGTCGCCTGCTGGTTAGGTTTCGTAACCTGATTGACCAGGCGCCACCCCAGTATGACAGGCTCAAAACGATAAGGAACGTGACTTCTAATTTCACTGAAAGCATATTCTTCTGTCCCTGTCAATACGGCTTGCTTAACATTCGAAGATTAAATGTTATATGACTCAATCGTTCCGATAGAAAGACATGATTTATAAAATAAATGAAAAACTAATCGAAATCAATGAACATATTAACACATTACAACAGGACAATTACAGCGTCAAATTCTGTTATAAGAAAAGCAGACGACAGAGAGTGGGCAAAACAACAGAAAGTTCATAAAAGGCCGTACTTAAGACGTTTTTCATCAAGGTTTAGAGGGGGTTTTTTTTCATCAAAGTTTAGATGGGGTTTTTTTTTTTCATCTAGGTTTATATGTTTTTCATCGAGATTTAGCTTTTTCATTTACATTTAGATTTTCCATCTAGATTTAGATGTTTTTCATCTAGATTTAGATTTTTTCATTGGTTTAGATGTTTTCATCTAGATGTTTTTCATCTAATTTAGATATTCTAGGTCGCATCTAGATGACAGAAATTTTTATTTATATTTTTTCATTATGTTTTTTAGTAAACCTGACAATAAATCTGGCGTTAAACGTGGTAATGAATTTGGCATTTTATCTTAGTGAACCTTTGGTATCAGTTGGAATTGGTAATAATTCTGCAGCTACTTTATCAAATGTTAAATTTCTCTATCTATAAAAATTATATACCTACCAAAAATATTCTAAAGTTTACTGACACTGCTTAGTACATATAGCAAAAATTATGCAGCCAAACCTTCATCTATCAATGTAGGTAGCCTCAACCCTCGCGGGAAATTTGTGTATTTTGAAGTTTCTACCTAATAATGCGAGTACCTCTTCAAATAAATATGGACAACTTTTGACTATTATCAATATCAACTTCAGAAAAATATGTCTGGGAAATGTGTCTTCTGTGGGACCTGTATTATGGGACAGAAGGCCGAAGGTTTTTTGTTGTTTTTTTTTCTGACGAAAGATATCTAGAAAAAAATGCAAATAAATGGAAAGAAAATTTAAAATGCCACCCATCATAGCATGCTATTAATGGAATCGCAATCAATGTGACTGACAATGGGACCGAACGAAGAATGGCGTAGATTAAAATCGTTACCAAAGCCATTGGAACAAAAGTGGCTTTAACCCGAATTCAAATACGGGTTGCTGATTTCATTGCCAGCGTTGCAACCCTGTCTGTTGTTCACAGCTCTTGCGAATATGTATGCCTTTATGAAGTGATGGGAACAGCTAACGAAAATGCCAAGTTTATAAACTGCTAAACATTTAGCGGAAACAAAGATAACCGTTAACTTTTATCACATAAGTTTTGCCTCGGTTCGGTTTTTTGCACTAAAACCGTCAAACCAGACCTGGAGAGCTGAGATTGTGATGTGTTGTAGTTTATCGAAAAGGTATAGCATACCAATATCAGATGATAAAGATGTACTTGAATAATTAAATGAACAAATGAAATTAGACCTTAGTTTACATAAAACATACAGTTCATTTGAGGCTCTATGTATAAACTACAACATATCAAAATTGTAACCCTCATCATCATCATCATCATCAGTCTTTTAGCGTCCGTCGTTGGACATAGACCTTCCCCAGGATTTGCCACACTTCTCTATCATGGGCGTCACGGAGCCAGTACTTCCTGAACTTGTCTAGCTCATCTCTCCATCGAACATTTTGCCGGCCTCGGTTGCGCATGTGGTCTCGGGGGATCCATGTTGTGAGTCGTGATGTCCATCGATTGTCTGCTATTCTTGCAACATGGCCAGCCCACCGCCATTTGAGATTTTTTATGGATTCTATGATGTCTCTAACTCTTGTCTTTTCCTGGATGTGCTGTGCTGTTTTGTGGTCTCTCCATGTGAGGCCCAGCATTATTATTTCATGTGCACGTTGCATGGTTCTCAGCTTACGGGTCTGTTTCTTGGTTAAGTTCCATGTTTCAGCTCCATAAGTGACTATTGGGAGGATATATTGGTTATACACCCTTCTCTTTAGGATTAATGGGATCTTATTATTTTTGAAGGTTGAGCTAGCTCTGCCAAATACGTCAGTTTTAAAGAGCACAAAAAACAAACCAAAGCTAAAATCATAGGATATAAGTTAGCGCTAACCAGTTATCTTTGCTTTCTTTGAGTTTTTAGCGGTTTATAAGTTTAGTGTTTTCATTAACACCGTCTTTACGTATACTCTTATGAATTTATGTATGAGCAAACTAAGTTTATATCGTGTATATACGTGCATATAGTCGTTGTTGCGTAAGTCAGGGGTGAGGTCGAGTATTTTTATCTGGCCCCAAAAGGTCTCTCACTGCAATGATCATTTTTATTATTCTGCCATTTTGAGGCACCAGGTTCTCTTTGGCTCCTGATAAGCTGAATTGCATGGAAGTTTTACCATCCACTCCCATTAAGATCTCAATCGGTTTATCTCCACCCATTCCGAACCTGTTCCGAAAAATCGCTCGCATCTGCAAAATGTTTCGTCCGATTGCAAGGAGAACACGCATGCCCATCCGCCATCTTGACTAATTTCATGCTGAACAGAAAGCACAGAGGTCTTGATATTGGATGGAATGTTGCGATGGCCAGCACCCGAGGGGGGTTGGGGTCGCACAACCACCACCCATCTCAAGCCACAGGCAAACTGGTGGAAACACCGGATCGAGATAAATCAATAGACACAATAGGAAACAGCAACAACAGCAACAGGTCTGCCTAATCACTCAATAGAAACTGTCAAGCAACCAATGCCTTTTGGCTGCATGCGGTGTTGGGGTGATGAATTAAAAAAGTTGAGAAAAAGGGTGACCAATAGTTAAGTTACATCTGTCGGCTTTCAGAGAAAAGTGATCACCAAAAAGTCTCTTTTTTTCAAATGCTGACGAAACAGAGGGATCAGTTCAGCAGAATCTTACGTTGTAAATTGAACCCCCCAGCTAAATGCCTACAAGTTAGTTCGAATGTTCACCCCTCTAGCTCTATTTGTGCGACTCGTATGTGTGATACATACACATCCAGTCGGTCCAACCTGAAAACTGAGAAAAACCTATGTTGACAGTGTTGGTGACAGATTTCGTTAACAGTTTCTAACAACAACAACAACAACAACAGCAATGACGACGGCAACGATGAGGATGAGAGGTGGATTTGTTTAAAGGATGAAGGGGACGGTAAAGTGAACATTGCGTGTCTTCAAGGGTAAAAGATATCTGAAAACACCAGGCGGAGAATGCTGGATGCATGGTCCCATCTGAGACGAAACCGAAGCCTACATCTCCGATGGGCTGACGTAAATGTACTTTCCAAAAGATTCCGGCACCTTTTAGTGGTTCACACCCAATTTTCGAAATATTTACTTTGAGCAATCATGCTACAAAAATTGATGCTGAACCATATGATCACCGGCATATTTAAATTCTGATTCTGAACTTGGTCCAAGGGTTGTATTCCATCATTATTTAATATTCCAGGGTAAGTCCAAAAGCATTGCTACGAAACCTCTATCATACAAAAATACCAATGTGTGAAACTGTCGTTTCTCGACATATCCTTTATTTAGGTGCACACACACGTGAAGTTGGTGTTTCCATCTCTAGACGAATTCTGCGTTCTTCGATTCACACTGAGCCAAAACGGCAGTTTGGATATCATCGAGGAACGCAAATCGTTTCCCTTTCAAATGTTCTTTGAGGTTTGATAACAAAAAGAAGTCTAAATGAGGCAAGATCAGGGCTCTATGGGGGATAGGGTAAGGTTACTGAACGAAATTCTCGTACGAAAGTCCTTGCTACCCTCGAAAATTGTCGTGTTGAAAAGAGAATCCTCAGCGCTACTTAACTGCCCTTTTGGTCGCTAATGCAGTTTTGAATTTTTACTAAATGCCTTTAAATCCCCATTTACACAAAAAAAAATCGGTATAACCGTCTGAGCTGACCTTTCTTAATTGGATTCACTTGATCAGCCTATCCCCTTTGTAAATTACAGTTTTGTTTCGACTTTGCTCTCTTGGTCATGAAGAAGTGTTGTTCCATGTGAGGCACCAACCCCATAAACTTGTTGCAAAGATTTCCACTTAAGTTTTGTTGAAAAGTCAAGGTTAGCTCTGACCTGAGGATTGTTTTTCTATGACATAAAAAGTATAACGAGACGAAAATAAGTATTAATGAGATAACATGTTTGCAGTCACTCAATGAACCGATAAACATGTTTAAACCTGTATATGTTTTGATTTGAATAAAGTTGTCCAGGTTTAAACAGAAATACAAATTGAAATACCTCTTGACACTAATATATGTGTGTGTGTCTATGTTTGGCGCGATATAGAGCTGTATATTCCTATTCGGATAAATATGTATATTTGTGTATGTGTGTGTGTGTGTGTGTGTGTGTGTGTGTGTGTGTGGTGCGATATAGAGCTGTATATTCCTGTTCTTATAAATATGTACATATATATATATATATCTGTATGTGTTTGTGTGTGTGTGTGTGTGTGTGTTCAAAAATTGAAAACCACTATATGCTTCTCAACCACCAAGCACTGAATCCGAACAGGATTACTGACAGCATGGATAGGTACACTTTTCGCTCGCTGCTAGAGCAAATTTTGATTGATTTGATACTATTGTTAGGTACTAAAATGAAAACGCCGTAGAGAATTGGAGCGGAAGAGATGATTGATGATTTGAATGAATGGCCTCTACGGACAATGGAAGGTCCCTTTTAGCGCACATGCCGAGAAGAAGCGCATGGAGAACCTGGAATGCCCGGTCTTCAGAATCTCCCTCTCAAGGTTAAGTGAGAGATGCGTTTGGCATTAACTTGGCTGCCAGAGCTACCAGAATGGCCTCAGATCGGGCATCAAACCGCCTTAAAGGGGTTCCGCTGCCTGTTTTGGTATGTTCTAAACTGCTTGCCTTCCGTAACACTAGAGATCCCAATCTGCCCCGCTATTTTACCAATAGCTTGGGAGAGAAGCGATGGATTCATGCCTTTCCTAAGGCCATTAGTTCGAAGTGAATACAAACAGCCCCGACCGGAGTTTGATTCGATTGTAACCGACTATGCCAAACGCAACTCCATGAATCATCAGAGTATCGTCGGAAGTGAAGCTCCTTCATTACTTCCGGTTTCGGGTTGTGTATATCGTCCAAAGGTGCGGTGTTAAAGGAAAAACATTGTGAGATAAGGAAACAAGTAATTAGATGACAACAGCGAAGATGTTTCATCGAAAAGCAACATTAATATCAAGTTAAACTAGTAATAAAATTGATACAATTATGAAGAGTCATAGTAAAAGTTGAATAATATATCGACCCAAGGAGTTGTGAGAAGAAGCAACAAAATTAAGATCGGTTAAAACTAGTATTAAAACCAATTGTAGAGAAATGCTTTATCCAAAAGATTTTCATAAAATAATTTGGACTTCCCCCGGATATTTCATTATATCCCACGAGAGTGTTTACTTTTTCCGAGCAAGACCAAGTTGCCATAACCTTTTTCGCGTTGAATCGATTAAGATACCTCTCGTTGAAAACGAAATTAATTCAAATTTTGACACCTTTCTGTAAACGGATAGACACGCGAGCAATCTTCGAAAACAGAATCTCTTTGATGAAAGAATTGTATGGTTAATTATTAGTTGCGTTTCCAGACGAAAATACTCAAAGGAATTCATTTAGATTTACTGAAAATAATCTTGAAGTAAAAATTCACAAAAAGAATTATTGAAACAGATCTCGGTACATGTTCTTCTGTATTACTGATGTGATTTAGATTTGTTTGATAAAACGATAACCTTTCTTCATACCGATGAAAAGAAACATATACGTACTATAATTAACTGCTTAATCCGTCAAACCTAAAGACACAATCGATGTGTTGTCAGTGCTACAACGCTCCAATCTTATAAACAAACTCGAGAATATTTTAGAAATTATCACTTTTAATCTTTATTTATCTCATACATACACATGTACATACATAGACGTGAACTGCTGTAAATATTTTTCTCTGAAAAAGATGGCTGTCATCCGTCGTAATTCCTCTAAATACACCCTAGGAATGAAAGAAATTGAGATGTAACACTTATCTCTTGAGATTTTTTCTCTTCACCTCCCAATTGTCATTTTCATCAACATGCATACACGTATATATGAGGTGAATTCGGACAATCCTTACCTGAATTTTTACTCGACTCACGGACTTTGTTTTCCAAGCTGATAACGATTACATCAGTCAACGTCTCGTTGTATCACTAAAATGATGATAAAATTCACACTGATCTGTTATAGGTATCCTCTGCCATTATAGAAGTTCGGTTTACGCTGATCTGCTTTTACGAAAAAACATCATTATTACAGCTTTCCCCAACGTCACTCGAAATGGCATAAAACAAAGAAGCAATTACTATAACTATATAGTGGAAAAAGCCTCTGGGCTTTCATAGACCTAAAATGATGACCTTTTTCTATATCTACCTGCATTGATGTTGAAGATCGGGGTTCAGAAGTAGTTAGTGAAGAAATCTTGAAAATGCACCCTTTCAAAATTATAGTCACACTTTTCTGAAATCATTGTTAACTGTCAATCGTAGCTTAATAATTGTTTTCCCGGTAAATTAATGGTTATTACTTTACGGTATACGTTGTCTCAGCTTATTAGGGGTTTAATAGGAATTCTCAAATTTCGGATCGCGAGGAAACCAGTACTTGATAAATTATTTTAATGAATGCATCATTTGGGTATTTGGGAACAGAGTTATCAAGAATCTTGCTTTAAAGAGGCTGGCTGATTGATTTCTGGGTTCTTTCTCAAACCCGAATCTCTGGTCACGAGGGTCACTGTGACTTGCACATGACAGAACTTTACATTTTTCAAACGTTGATCTTTTGTGCTGCCGAGGAAAACGAATTATCAATTGAACATAATTGCATTGGTGTCACTTAACAGCATTCCAAAAAAACTTGTTTCATGTTATTAGAAAACAGTTTCCCGGTGTCATCAAATTGCGCTAGCATCCTAGTCATGCGTTTTCCTCCACTTGAAGACCGAACCTAAATTAGACCAGCGTAATTATACAAACAGAAATATGAATTGACCTTCAAAGATAACCTGCTACCACCCCAGTTTGGAATTATATGCGAACGTAAAAGGATAGTGTGAAAACATGGGACCATCGCACTTGGATGATTATTAATGGATCTTTATTAAAAGGTAATTAATTGCAATGCATTTTTTAGTTGTTTTTTTATTTCATTTGACAGGAATCGGCAATTCTATGCGCTATTTTCTACAATCTTGGTCCTCCCTTCTGACTTGTTCATGATCCATTGTCATTTTTTTCCTGAAAATATAACAAGGTGCAACGTGCTCATCTGGATAATTTGTGAATGTTTCGATGGAGGAAACTTTCGTGATGTCAAATAGAAATATCAACCAGCTAAAGGAGAGGAGGTGTAATTTTCTCTTCTCATTAATCAGGTTGTGAATTCGAATAATTATTGCATAAAGGCGTAACCCCTGTAGTGCCTTTATCCTTCGTTCATCAGCAGCAGCCTCTTAGCATCTGTGATTGGACGTAGATCTTCCCAAGAATCGCAAGACCTCTATATCATGGGCGCCAAAAAGTCAATACTCTCTGAACTTGTCTAGTTTATGACTCCATTTCTTCCAGTTTCAGTTTCGCATATTATATCTGTGGATCTACATTGTGTGTGTTGATGTCTAGTGGTTGCCTGACATTTTAGTATCATAACCAGCCCATTGCCATTTTAGATTTCTAATGGATTCCATGCTATTTCTGACTCTTGTTTTTTCTCTAATATACTTTGCTGTCTTGTGATCTTTCCATATGAGGTTGAGTATGATCTTCTCCTATGCTAGTTGCTTGGTTTTCAGTTTGAGGGTCAACTTTTTGGTTAGCTTCAATTTCTCAGCTCCATAGGTGACTATCAGGGGGATCCATTGGTACTAAACCTTTCCATTTGCGACTAATAGGATTTTCTTGTTCTTGAAGGTTATATTATCATGTCAGAAGATTGAAAATGAGTTTCTGATCCTGATATTTTATCTCTCATGATATATTTGAAAATTTGTTCTATAAGGTCTCAAGATGATTGGCCAGATATTGCATTGCCTATGTCACCCTTATTGAATCAGTCGTGATCGAATATTTGATTCTGGGCAAAAGCTAAAAATCAAATGAGATTAAATGGAAGGATGCATTGATGTTGCCAAAAAAAGGTTGAGAGATGACAGGACTATAAACGAAGTGTGAGGAACAGAAATCTCCCATTTTTATTTCTTGGCTAACTCAGAATCGCGACAAAACAAATTCTGGATCACAAGCTCAGCAGAAGCATGTTTGTTGCTTATCAATTGTTCCTTTGTTTCTGGTCTCTGGCACTGGCTCTTGCTGCCGGTCTCTCCGTCACTATCTGTTGGTTTTTCGATCAGCAGCCTCTTCCGGTCTTGCTCGATCCATCCTTCCGGTACCACACAAGAATTACAAAAATTGTGAATAATGAATCTGAGGATCATACTCATAATCACTGAAACCTTAGGTACAATCCCAAAGACTCAAATTTAAAAAATACATATATAATAAGTAAAAACTGGAAATTGTTAGAGATCCGAGGGAAAACTAGGATGATTCACATCACATAAATCCAGTCCGCTTCAGGTAAGTGAAATGGATGGGTGGACACCTGCTGTCACTTGATCTCCAGTGATGGTCAGCAAATTAGTCTGGTGTAATGATGTGGAAATGTTTTATCTATATAGAATTATAGTGTCACGTGTACAGGTTGCCCTGCTGGAGCTACAACCCTGGAAATTCATTCATCAGCTCTTTTTATTTCTACAAAACAAACGTTGTTTTTATTTTTTTGTTTGTTTGTTTGTTTTTTGAATTTGTACCCCATAAAAAGGCTTTTAAGTGGGTGTTTCAAATTACAATGTTTTTGCTAAATTGTTTATGCTATTGATCCATTATTTGGTACCAGCTTGTTTTTGTTTGTTTTGTTTTTTTTTCTGTTTTTGTTTTTTTTTTTACTGTGTTTTTGTTTTTTGTTTTTTTGAAAATTCAGACTTTTTAGTGATCCCTGCTTGAACAAAAGACGAATGATGTAACTTATTCATTGATCACACTTTTTTTCCTGGTCTTAATCGATTGCCATCAACAAGACTTGCAGCCAAAAGACGTTGCCAACGTGTTGGTTTTAATCGAGTGACTAACCAGACCTGTTTACGATTTAATCATTCAGGAAAAAATATGTTTTTATGAGTTTAACATTTCTGTAAATTGAAGGAGGGAGCAGAGTAAGGCATGAAACCACCTGCGTCTTAAAAATTGAGATTATTATGCATCGTTGGTAGAACACGTACGTTAACCACTATTCAGCTGTAGAGGGGTAAGCCTGCGGTCTTTCAATTCATTGGGTCTCAACTGAGATAATCGATCAGGTTTATCGATCGTCGTTTTGAGAAGCCGTTAGCATTTCTAACGATCTCTTGTCGCCAGTATTAATAACTGCGGGGCGTCGTCTATTTTCACATGAATAAACAATGAAGGCGATAATGAGCGACAATAGAATTAATACGAACGTTATTGCTGAGAAATGTCGGAATTCCGACTGCATTTTTCTTTGAACATTTTTCACATAAATAACTGGAGGTTTTTTCTTTCAATATTCATTGATAACCAGACAAATACAATCATGAAATACAATTGTTTCGCAACAGTTTTTGATCTGAGATTGATTCGTTGGTTGATAATATCAAAAACTACCAAAATTCTTCAGCGGCTAAAAAATTGACCAATAGATGGACAGATATGAATAAAATGAGATGGATAGGTCTGGTTAGTCACTCAATAGGAACCACCAGGCAACCAACCTATTTTGGAGGCATGCTGTGTTTAGGGTAATCAATTAAGAAAAAATGGGAAAGTGGGCGATCAATAAATAAGTTACTTCTTCCGCCATCTGTTGGACAGTGATCACTTAAAAAGTATTTAAAAGATCGAGCAAACACAAACTAAAAGATTAATTTCGCTTAAATTCACATTGTATATTAGCCCCCTCCAGAGGAAGGGGTTATAAAAGCAAAAACAAGTTTTTGTAGTCATGATTAGGAGTAAATGTTTGAATAGTTATCCCTCTAGCTCCACTGGTGTGACTTGTGCACGTGATGCATGCATGCATACATGTATATCCAGCCAGATCAACTTGAAAACTGAAGGAAACTATGTTGATAATTTCGCCGACAGTTTTGGTTGATGGTTTCTGATAGATAGGGGGAGACCAACAGACGGGCAAAATTCAAAATGCTAGTTATGTATACCTTACTATTTTGAAGATTGAGACAACACAATGTTCATAAACCATATCCCCCGCAGTCTGCTCGGATAGTGTAATCGTTAGCACGTCTGCTTTCCGTGCAGAAGGTCCCGGTATCGATTCCCTAGTATGAGTGTAGAAAACTTTCCCGTAGAACGAATCTCCCACTTCACTCATCGATAAATTGAGTTCACTCCAGGCTGTGTGATAAAGATGGGTGGTCATGAAAACTTGTTGGAATAGAGCTCTGGTCTCAACCGGACATGAAACTTGCAATGATCTCTAAGCTGACACATATAATAGAAACTTAGACTTCATCATCACCGGTTGTCATTCTCAAGAAGTTGTCTCTTAAGAGATAGGACGCTTTACTTTTATCACTTGTATTTCCCAACCCAAATTTTAGGCTTGCACCAGATAAATTTAAGCCAAGCAAATATCAATAACATACATAAAAAGGGTGAGTTAACACATTGAGCACCAATCGACGTTAATCAACGTTTTCGCTACTTTACCAGTTAAGCATCACATGACATTGAATATGTAACGTCCATCTTCTTGAAATTTGCATCTTGTCTTCATTTTGTCCCCTGCACACTGCTGTGACTGATCCCTGACTCCTAGCGATGCTATTTTTCTGAAAAATCCCCATTGTTCTACTCTTGTATTGGTCGGATAGTAGATAAGGGAGATAACTCTCTTTTTATGTTTTTGGTGCAAGTGACCTAATTTTGATAATTCTTCTTTCCTACCAACAAAGTTTTGTGCTCTTTCTAGACTTTACGATTTCGACAGCCATCTTATCAGGTCATCTCAAGGCAACATGAACGGGATGAAATGCTCCCTGGCAGTTCCATACATTATACCTTCCAACAGACTGTACTCTAGCTTAAAGAATTAAGATATGGGATCATGAAGCATCCTCCGAATCCTCCGATATTTCTCCGATAGATCATTATCTTTTCTAGCTTTAAACTTCAGATCAAGAAAACGGAATCCACAAGTTGTACTTTTACTGGATTTGTGACCACTATAAAAGATTTTATAGATAAGGCAAATCATTCGAGATCATCGGAAAACGTTATTGCTTCAAATGGATTATCTTTTGATTAGATATTTACCATTTTCCATTGTTTATACCACTCTTCATCTTATCATTCAATGAAATGAAATGACATTTATCTGAAACAACGTGATATTTAAGCCAAAAGTCAACTCAGAATGTTAATGATAAACGCTGTTTTGTCGTCAGAATTCTGTTCACTTTGTTCGTTTGACGTATAACCAGCAACATATAAAAAAATAAGTTAACACAGTATAATATATAACCTTAACCTTATTAGAGTAAGTGTTTTATTGATTTGTGTCTCTGTTAAGGTGTCCCCCATCGATAATAAGCACATTACAATCTTCGTTTTAATGAGACACAGCGATGCTAATCAATCAGTTCTACTGATTATCGTTCTATGGAAGCGTTACCCTTTCAACTGGTCTCTTGTTGCTAATATTAACAGAAGCACTGCATGGCCTATCTGCAGGCGTGTGTAGGCGTAAATTCTTGGAGATACCATCAACATAACAGAATAATCTTATTCATTGGCTGTAACGAACTATGTTTGATTATGGTTGATTCTAATTTCTACAGAAGAAGATAACACCAAAATCATTACGTATAGGTGTTCAATTAAGAGTTATGCCAAGCTTGGATTGGCATAATGGTTTCGGAAAATGGAATCGACAACCCAAGTTCAAACTCCTTTGGTACTACTTATTTTCACTTCGCACGGATGCCCCTGAGAAAGGTATGAATCCACTTCCTCTCACGCAAGCTATGGGTAAAATAGTTGGCAGATTGTGTTTTCCTTGTAATACAACCAGTCTAAGAGAAGACCAATGAATAGATCCTCTGAAGATAGTTTGTCGCTCAATTTGACGCCTTTCCGGCAGCTCCTGCAGCCAAATGATGCCTGACATATCACTCCCTGCTGTCCTCTAGACTACATCAGCAAGGCTGAGAGAGGGATTTTCATAGTTTGGCATCCAAGAATCTCCATACGCTTCACTTAAGTACGCACCCTGGATAACAATGTTCCATTGTCTGTAGAGACAGAATGCCGTACATAGCAATGATATCCGAATGCTGATATGAAGTTATGCCTCCATTTCTCGAAATATAGCTCTCGATTGCTTTTTTCGCTTTTACGAAAAAGGGTGAAAAGTATTTTGTCGTACATCGTTATAGATGGGGTGTATACCCTCTCTCCCACGTTCCTTGCTCTCTAGCACACTTCCAGTCCTCTATATCCCCTACCAACCCAAATTCCGACGACTCAGCCTAACACACCATCAACTAAGTTTTGGAGATCTGGTAATGCTCGAAAAACATTTCAAATATGAATTAATTGGGATAGCTTCTTTGGGATACTGCAAAGGCAGCCAAAATCATATTTACCAACTTGAGCAAGAATACAATAGATGGCAGAGGCAAAACGATTGTCTTCCTCAAAAATTGTCAATCGAGCTCCATCAGTCGAAATCACATTTCTCTCCACAGATTTCTAATCATCAGTGTGAGTATGGAGGGTGTTCCCATCTTCATGCGCGTGTGTGTGCGTACGTTCTGTGCATTGAATGTGTATTGGTGGTTGTAGCACATGCATACGTAGATGAGGACTGGAGCACTCACATAAACACACAACCATACATGCTGATGTGACACTATGGAATTGAAGGGTTGATTAGAAAAATGACACGATGAAAATGAAGGGTTACTTGGAAAAATCTGAAATTGGAACTAAGATAACCTCCCGAGGTTGAGTGTACCAACAAAAAATAACGCTTACCGAAACGGGTTTCCGAGAGAAAACAAGTGGATAAGGAACAGATGAAGATCTAAAACTGTAAAGTAGTTAATATTGAAGCCTGAGTTTTGAAAATATTTTGCACTGAGTGTCAGACGAGCGAGGCCTTGGCAGAATACAGGTTTATAAATAAAAGCCTTTGTTTGAGAGGTTTAAAATCCATAAGTTGGGAAAATATTTTTGCACAAAAGTGTCGGGCAAGCAAAGCCCTGGACAGATCACAGATGTTTGAGTATTAATTGCCTTTGTTGGAAAAATATCTCTAGTTTCCGGGCAGGTAAATTGATTGCCAGAGGACCTAGCCCCGCCCATTGCCCACGCACATTTCGAAAAAGAAAATTATGAATTCCAAAATTTGGAGAGATCAGAATGAAGATTGCTTGGGCTAGCATGATTTCAATATTTCCCAGCTGAGAAGAGAAGAAATCGATCATAAACCCTTAAGCCATCGGCCCCGACCACAAGGGGAGCCAGCTATTATATAAGCCACCTATTTTTGAGTAGACAGAGTAGGGTGCAGAGAGGCGCTGAGACACTGCATAGAATTCCACGTTCCTTGTCACTACGATATCCTAACCCTCAGAAGATTATATCTTTAGTGAAGCTATAACAATAGATATACCAAGAGACATCAAGTGGATTTTCTGAACGACTTATAGTTTTGGCACGAGAATTTCGTTGGGGCTATACCAACAGACACATCAAGAGATATCAAGTAGATGACCCAAAAGACAGATAGATAGTCATTCCATAGTGTACTCGCCCACATCAGCGTATATTTTGACCAGTCAACCTGTCATAATACAGACATAAATCTTGTTGCAAGTTTAGTACCCAGTGTCGATTGTTCTTTTTTCAACTTGTGACGCCTCCGAGGGCCTTTGTTCCAGCGCTACAGAGTCTTTTAGTCGACAGTCGCACTCCTTCGGATCTGAACACAACGTGGGCGAGGTAGAGACGACTTGAGGCAGTGATACAGTGACTTGTCAACTGCGGCTTGACCAGCGTCGATGTTTACCGACCGTGGAGGGCTGCAAAGACCAAGGGTCCCGTTACACTCACAAGTCCACACATCCACAACTGCTTATCCACATATCCATACGTTTGTATAATTAGAAACTGTCAACTAAAACTGTCGCTCAAACTGTTAAAAAAAGTTTCTTCAGTTTTCAGGTTGGTCCAGCTGGATGGATGAATGCTTTGCCGGCTGGTTATGTATGTATCATGGGTACTGACCGCTCCAAGGAAGTTAGAGGGCTGAAAGTTTCAACATTTGCTTCATATTACGTCTACAAAAAAAATTGTTTTTTTCCGATATCCAGGATCCCCCCTTGAAAAAAGTTTTAGAGTTTGGAATTTCAATTTGCAGTATACTTTCATACTAACTTGGTTACTAGTTTGTGCCGGCTTATTTTGTTTGTTTGTTTTTTATTTTGTTATTTTTCCAATCTAAACTTCCTTGTAATTCACCTTTAATTTCATTTTTTAATTGATCAACCCAACATAGCATGCTGCCAAAAGACATCAGTCAAAGGGTGACTAACCCACCTGTTTCAGACATGTCATTCAGAAAACGATATCCAAGGCCGTATCGTTTTCTTTCTTGTCATATCAATCGTTTACTCGAATTCCGGTATCAAAACAGATCGCCATTTTCCTTTAATGTATTTCTTCTCTTTCCTGAATCACCTCCATAAACATAAACGGAAACCGATTCGACTCGACGCCATTTTGACAGAAGCAGCGTCTGCACTAACAGAATAAGTTTTTTTAAAAAAATAAAATAAAAACTTCTTGCATACATTACAATCGATTCCATTCCAAATTTTTTGTTCGTTACAAAACACGTTTCTTTGACAGGTGGAATGTTTAGATTCAGAGAAATTATTAAGTGAGAAGTTTTTATCAAGTTTTTTCTTTGATTCCACACCAAAGTTAAAGTTGAATTGATGCATTTGCAACTGGAGATTAGTTCCTCTCCCATGAATTGAATAGTTCCCGTATTAATTGTTGTAGAGTTCAGATAGGAATTACTTTTTCTGCATACTGGGAAGAAAATTTTTTTTTCTTTTTCTTTCTTTTTTTTTTAAATAAAATTCTGCTACTGGAAAGTTTCCATATCAATATTTTTTTCTGACATGTGTATGTTCGTGTTTATTCCAGAGTCTCACTCTGTGTATGCGTGTGTGTGTGTGTGTGTGTGTGGCCTTAATCTGTGCATAACTACACCAACACACGCATACATACGTATATATTTGAAATACTATACAAACGTTCGGGATATTTAAACACTGCCCGGTAACTGAATGTAATAAAGGCTTTGGCCACTACCCTTTGAGAGCAGGGTTTTTTCCGTGAGTTGGGGACTACTTCGAGGGAAACAATGGAAAGTAGGGGTTAATGTATATTCATGATCGAATTCCCCAAACACTGGAGAAGCAACTTGTATGTATATAAACAACATTTTCTTTTTTCTCTTCATCATGAAGGGACATCCTCCTTTCTAAAATAATTACACCTTTCTTTTTTTTTGACGGAAACTTCCAAAGGAAAAAACTATAAAGATTCAGTTTGCTATCTAGATAAATTTATCTTCTGTCGTTAAGTCCTTCTGCTCTTTCTAGTTCATGTTGTCGTCTGCGTCCCAAATGGACACTTGAAAGAATTTATATGTATACGAGGTCTGTCCAGAAAGTATTCAATCATTTTCTCAAGAACCAGTTGTGTGACTTCCATATACACTGGTAACCATTCAGAAGGGATACTACTGTGCATGCATAATAGGTACAGCCCATTGGTTTATTCAGTCGTCAGTAAGATTCTATGGAGTGAGCCTGTGTATCACGTGACCGTCGGATTTGCAATCACTGAACATGCCGATTATTCACGACCCGTGCAGGTTTTTTTGGCAAAATAACGGACCACCTAGGTCTCTAAGACCCTTTTACACAACCTTGCGGTCCAGATTTTGGGTCCCTGCGACTTTGGGCCATAACCAAAGCAAAAAATCGCTGTCGAACGAATGCAATGATGCAACTGATGATGATCCCGAAAAAGAACTTTGAAGACTGTTTTGAAATGTGAAAGAGACGCCAGGATAAGTTTTTGTGTTCCCAAAAGGAGAACTCACAAAAGGTTCAAGGCGCCAAGGCCTGTATGTAGGCTTTTTTTTTAACATTGAATTGCCTGATACGTTCCTGACAGATTTTGTATTTATTCACAAAAGCTGGAAGAAGTACACCTGCGTTCTTTCGATCTTGATCCAATAGCCCCATTCCCTATCTCTCTGACCTTCTCCTCCACTAAGCTTTCGAAATCGTTATTCTATCCTGATGCTTCGAGCTACACGGCATAATTCCGAAATAACACAGCAATAACTCGAGCAGTGATTCTCAGAGTCCAAGGTAACATTCCTCCCCATGGGATCCCAGGTTTCCACATCCTCCCCACCCATTTTTCCCTTGCGATCCCAAGTTTAATCAACACCTCTTCCATTTTCTCCATGAGATCCAAGGTTTTCTCAATCCTTCCCTCGCCATTTTCCTCCCAGGATCCAAGATTTTCTCACCACCCCTATTTGAATTGTAATCTGGAATTTTTTTTCCACCATTGTACATTTATTATAGAGGTAATTATTAAAACAATCTATTCCTCACCGAAATTCCTTCCCTAGCTAAGATTAATCCCCTTGAATCTGAAATTGCTTCCCTCAGAGCCAAGTTACTCCCTAATAAGAATCACTGGACTATAGGGAGAAACCTCAGATTTTTTTTATTAACAGAGCATTTTTTTATGGAAGCCATAAAAGCCTACTTTTTATTTTCTGATCTTGAACACATTTTGTGTGCGCCTTGAGAGCTGCCCAGTACTTTCTGTTGCAAACATGGCAACTGTCGATAAACTATGGAATCCGTGAAGGGAATAAACGCCAGCTTCCGCTCTGTCTAGACCGATGCCATAATAGAGAAGAAAATACGACACTTTGTTTGCGCGCTCAGAACCGATATCGTTGCTCTTTTCTTCCCCTACCAGCATCAGTAATGACCCCTGAATACAGAGAACAGAAAATCCTCGTCCGTATCATTAGATTAAGAGTTGATTAAAACTAAACATTGAAAATATTAATATCGACAAAATGGAATATCATCATTCAGGAATATGAGCCACCGATTCCGTTTCTTCTAGAAAGCTGTAACTGATACCTCGGCAAATTATTTTATCTATTAGAAAACACCAACCAAAACTGTCTCTATATCTGTCAAAATAAGTTTCTTTGGTTTTGAAGTGGGTCTGGTTGGATGAGTCGCTGTATATAAGTATCAAGCGTACAAATCGCACCAATGAAGCTAAAGGGCTGAAATTTAGATATTTATTACTTATTTTGTCTTGAAAAAAACTTGGGTGTGTAGCAAGCCTTATCATTTGTTTTCAGTCAGGGGTTCAATTTACAATGTAAGTTTATGCTGAATTGGTCACTAGTTTTTGCCCACTTGTTTTTGTTGTTTTTTGGAAAATTCAGACTTTTTGGTGATCACTATCTAACAAAATGCGTAAAAAGTAAGTCATTCATTGATCAACGGTTATTTCCAAATTTTTAGTTGATTACCCCCAAGATGGAATGCTGCCAAAAACATTGGACGCGTGACGGTTCTTATTGAGTGATTAACCGGACCTATTTTTTTTATTGCTTATATGGATTGTTTGTTTGTTTGTTGTCTTTGGTAGTTTTTATGTATTTTCTTTGATTTATGCTCTCATTATATTAGTTCTTTGCGTGGTTAGCCTCCAGTGCCGGCTGTTCATTATCTAGCTATGTTAGATGCCTCCTATTGTTTAATGATTTACCGCAACAGGAAGAGTCAGTTGAAAGTAATATGCTTTTGACTAACGTGCATGTGTTGTTCTTATTGTATCTCTGGGGACTTGATACGCAGACTTGGGGGGGAAATGTTGTATCAGCTCTCCACTCCTGTTTATATCGGTCGTAAGTTAAAGCAGCATATATTCGAAGAATAGGTTGCCACCTAGTCTTGAGCTTCACCATCTATCGGCTGGCTGTTCTGAGACGGGCAAAATTAACCAAAGTATGGTCCCTGGAGATCTGACTCCGGTAGTACTTTCCCATTGCACTAAAAAAAGTAGGGTGAATAGGCACGTTCAAACGCCAGCTGCATTAAAGAGAGGGTAATGAGCATTTTTTTCAACTACCTACATTCTTACGGGGTTTGCTAAAAAATTATCCAACCATTCGGAATTCAATAAAAAAAATAGCCTACCAAAGGCGTTGATGCGCTAGTCACCTTCAAAGTACTTCCTCAAAGTGGACCTGACACACTCATCTTGTTCACAGTATGAAACCTATTTTGAAAAGCTAGGGGTTGCGCTGGGGACACCCTGATAGTAAAGAGGTTAACAGTTCTGGATAATGCGATGTTTTATCATGAATGATTCGTTTAGTTATTGTGAATGTGAAGGAAACTTAGTATACAAGATCATGCAATGGCATTTTTACTGCGGATTGATTAATTCCATGGGAAGGCGTCTGTTCACATAAGCCAAGTAGGTTGTACGTGAGCGTTGATTTTCAAGGTAGGCAAAATGATATTTCATGTATTAGAGCGACTCAATCTTTCTCGTCCCATTTTCCTCGGTGATTAGCAAATTTATTTATCATTCTTTGTGTATTTCAAACTATATACAATATTCACGCATCAACGTCACCACAAATACAAAATTCGTAGAAACGTATTCAATGTACAGAAATACCAACATCATCTCCAATTTAAAACAATTCATAGATCAGAATCTCTGGGATATCTCAAAAGATATGTCTTTGTAAACTCATTCTCTTTCCATAATATCTAAATTCATTTTAATTATTTTTTTGAAGTTCTGTACACTATTGTTATTTTTAACATGACTTAGTAACCAAAAATATGTTACCCTACCAGAAATAAATCTCATATCTTTGTAGATTTAGTTTTTGAAATCCGTCTTATGTATTGATTTCCAGTTCTGAGAGTGATATTAAAGAATGGCGTATCATGTTAAGAAATTCCAATAATAATTTTGAATATCTTTTGTGATAGCAAGAGGGCGCTCTTTGATCCTAGATGGGTGCACCCTCTCTTGCAACTTAGAGCTAAATAAAAGTGAGCTTGGTATAAGTTTATTGGTTGTTTAGTTGAATAGTTTCGTATTTACCATCGGCTGTCAGTAGTCGATGTCCGAGCTTTAGTGAGAGGCCAGGATTCAAATCAATCACTCAAGGATTTTTTAAAAATATAGAACTATAGAATAGAATATAGAATCTTGAAATTGCCGTAATTAGCGAATGCATCGTATTGGTTTAAAGAAGATGAAACAAAAGTTTTAAATTGTTTTTTTTTTTGTTTGTTTTTTTAAATGAATCGTTAAAAAAATATTTTTCTCTTAATTCTCATCCTCCTCCTCCTACTCCTCCTTTATGTTCTATGCATCTGCTGATATCGGAAACATTTTTTTTAAATACCACTAAAATTTGCAATATATATTGTAAATAATTTCATGTTTGTAAATACGCATATATGATTGCATCAATGACCTTGGGATTTCCACTGAGTGGCTAGAGGCATATCATCCTCCCGATAGATACCTATGGAGCTGAAGCATGAAACCTGAATAAAAGATCAGCCTTCCAACTGAGAACCATACAACGTGCACATGAGAGAATCATGCTCAACACTGCATGGACGGATCACAAAACAGTAAAGTATATTAGAGAAAAAAACAGAATAAATAGATATCATAAAAACATTAGAAAACCCGAGTGGCAAGGAGCTGGTCATGCTGCCAGAATGTCTAACTACCGCTAGATATCATGACCCACAACGTGTATTCTCTAAGATCAACGACAATTTTGTGACCAGCATTAGATGGCGTGATGAACAAGACAAGTTCACGAAGTATTGGCTCCGCTACGCCCTCGATAGAGAATTAAGTGATGGGTTTTTTTTGTGTGTGTGTGTAGTGTATTCGATCCTAATTCCTATTTTTGTGGTGCTAGGCCATACTAGTCGAGTTTGATAATTATCTACTTTCATCCGTACAATGTGTGCTTGTCTTGTTCTTGTAGGTGTCCCCTGGAAGGGGAAAGGGGCATATGCTACCCCTTGATCAAGTCTTCTCGCTGAGGGTAAAAGGGTTTAAACATTCGAAATTTATAGTTAATAAATCGTAATGGTGCAGTACAATTTTTCTATGTAACCCTAATGTTCACTGTTAATATGGTTGCTGCTATATATAATATATATGATAAGATATATTCCGAATATATCCTTTTGATCCTTTCTATTCTGGGAAATGGTAGAATGGTCTTTTCATTTTCTTTATCTTTCACCTCTCTCTCTCACCTCTCTCTCACCTCTCTCTCTCTCTCTCTCTCTCACACACACACACACACACACACACACACACTGGGTCACATAAATCTTTGCACATACAGGCAAATGCGTTGGAGCACCTGCCATAAAGAAAAGTGATTCGCGAAATCGTTTCGAGTTCGTTTAACACTTGTAGTATTAGATGTAATAGTATTTGAATGTATTCCTTCTCCCAAACGCTAATACGTTACCGCCTTTAATGTTTGCATTTTAATCTAGTAGAATTTTATTTAATCGCATTCCGACTTTTTCGATGAAGCGCTGTCAATTATCATTATTATTTGAATAGTATTTTTTTCGTCTCATCCCTACACTTAATAAGAAGACTGTTGTAAAAATCTTACTGATTAATTTTTTTTTTAATTTATCGCTACTGAAAGTAATACAACTGTTCACCCCTGGAGACACACTTCAGAAAAAAAAGGAGTATTTGTCTTGGTTTATGGGTATAGAAATTCTGATAAGCTTTAACTGATTTTGAAATATGTTTTCGGAAATTGAGAAAAAAATTCGTTTGAAACTAAAATGGAAAAGCTTGACAGTTTGTTTTCCATACATTTGTCATATTTATCAAACCATCATTTTGGAATTTATTCATCTGTCTCATTTATATATATATATATATATATATATATATATATATATATATATATATATATATATATATATACATATATATATATATATATATATATATATATATATATATATATATATATATATATATATATATATTGAAAGTTTGATAGCACGAAAAAGGTAGAAAAAAACTTTAGACTGATAAGTACATTTCAAATAATCTATTAAAAAATGTAATAGCTCTCGTACGTTTCAATCATCGCTGGTTTCGTCAGAGCTCTGAAATTGGAAAAGCTCTAACGGAACCTGTGACGGGTGAAGCGTGCGTAAACCATTACACTCCTTAATTAAAAAATAAAAAATAAAATATACTAAATTGCCTCAAGTACTTTTTTTCCTTTCTCCATCGAATTAACTTATCTACATCGTCGGATATACATCCTTTCTTTTCTCTTACTTCAAGACTTGATAGTTCACTACTCGAAAGGTGTTAATAAAGTGAATCAATGTTTTCCTGCTATCAATTTAATCTGATGACTCATTAAAAAGTGATTTAACTCATTTGAATGATGGAGTCCATTGTTTCAATCGGTGGTTAAAGATGTTTTTATTAGCATTTAAGTATTTGGCGCCGCTTTTACGTAGCGTTCCTTTTACCATTGAGCTAAACAGCTAAGACCCAAATAACTGCTTTAATTCTATTTCAGATAGAGTTTATATATATATATATATATATATATATATATATATATATATATATATATATATATATATATGTGTGTGTGTGTGTGTGTGTGTGTGTGTGTGTGTGTGTGTGTGTTTTACATAACAAGAAATATAAGTTCAACATTGCATGTTCCATCCGCGGTAAAAAGTAGCAAGAGGAAGGAGAGAAAGATGATGGTTCACCCGAAGTTCTGGACCAAGTTTCACATCAATCCAAAATGATGGTACTGAGGAAATCAAGAAAATATAACATTATCAGTCGTGGTTGTAGCATCAGAGGGAGGATGAAAAAGAGGAAGAAGAGCCTGAAGTCTGGCCCCAGTTATTTAACAGCGTCTTATACAGATGCCTGGCTGCATCTAAAACCGTATTTCGCCTCAGTTGAAAAAAAAAGGTCGATTTATTCGCTGACGTGTCTTTTCCTATAACGACCTCCTAGTAATCTTTATGGCTCTCTTTTGGCGCCAATTGTAAAGCACGTGACCAGTCTTTATGTTCTTTAGCGAAGACGTTGGGCATCTTTCCTCCAGCTTTTGGTCATTTGATGTTTGT
This sequence comes from Thysanoteuthis rhombus, assembly GCA_963457665.1. Classification (NCBI taxonomy): domain Eukaryota; kingdom Metazoa; phylum Mollusca; class Cephalopoda; order Oegopsida; family Thysanoteuthidae; genus Thysanoteuthis; species Thysanoteuthis major. The sequence goes on from OY735198.1 coordinate 78,336,911, forward strand.
TTTGTTTTTATGTTTTTGTTTTTGTTTTCTTTTCTTTTTTTCTTTTTTTTCCAATGCCCTTATTCCTTGCAAACCTATGACGCACTCAGCTCTTCTGGCGTAACGATTTTATGCGATCGCTTCTGCTCGAGAACAAGTTTCAAAAAATATGGAGATGAATAAATAGAATTCTCGTTAAGCAATGCAAATCGTATCTGGATCTTTGGAATAAAAAGCAACCTAAACACAATCGAGATTCCAAAGACGGTCAACTCTCAAATAAAAATCAAGGTTAACTTCATGGTTGCTGTAGAGAGAACAACACTGGTTACTGCAAGCTCAAACTCCTTCTTCTCTGTAGATGATTACTGCAACTTCTGTATCGCATACAAAGCAAATATAATATAATATGATATATATATATATATACATATATATATATATATATATATATATATATGTGTGTGTGTGTGTGTGTGTGTTAGTGTATTATTTATTCTGGTGAAATAAGCCCTTTCGTATCTGTATGATAAATTACCTTTAATCCCGAAGTCGATTTAGCTCAGCCAGTGTGACAGCCTCCTGGTAACGGTTAGTCTTGAGTCCAAATCAGTGTAACGGATGTAGATTTTACATATCAGTTCACGCCCCTACTTTTGGTGAGGTTTGTCCTGGTTTTAGTTACAGTAGAAAGATAAAGTCATCCCCTGTTTTCGGGGTTTGACAAAATTTAACATCCACCTACTTTCAATCGGGTGCTTCACATTGATGCTCCCCACTTTGATCCTTAGCCATAATGAGCTGAGATTCAAGCGTATCATTACTGAATGGGTGCTTCACATTGATGCTCCACACTTTGATCCTTAGCCATACTGAACTGAGATTCAAGCGTATCATTACCGAATGGGTGCTTCACATTGATGCTCCCCACTTTGAGCCTTAGCCATACTGAGCTGAGATTCAAGCGTATCATTACCGAATGGGTGCTTCACATTGATGCTCCCCACTTTGAGCCTTAGCCATACTGAGCCAAGATTCAAGCGTATCATTACTGAATGGGTGCTTCACATTGATGCTCCACACTTTGATCCTTAGCCATACTGAACTGAGATTCAAGCGTATCATTACCGAATGGGTGCTTCACATTGATGCTCCCCACTTTGAGCCTTAGCCATACTGAGCTGAGATTCAAGCGTATCATTACCGAATGGGTGCTTCACATTGATGCTCCCCACTTTGAGCCTTAGCCATACTGAGCCAAGATTCAAGCGTATCATTACTGAATGGGTGCTTCTTAGTAGAATGATGCTTAGCCTGTCGATTTCGTTGATGATTGCTACTGAAATTAACTCGATACTCGATAATCAAGAGTCAAATAAGCTGAATATCATTATCAAATAGGCGCTCCTCTGCCGAACAATGGTTGGTCAGTTAATATATCGTGCCATTACTGCTCAAACGAGCTCGTTACTTACTCTGTGGCCCACACTATCTGCTTTGTGCCTGACTAACATCATCAAATGGGTACTCCAGTATAACCAGTTTTGGAAGTACCAAATTATAATGAGTTCACATTTTCCCAGATAGCTGATTATAAACATACGTGAAATAGGTTATATGGTGATAAGAAAGTAATATTACCCTGTTAGCATCTGGCATGCACACGTTTTTGCTTTTATTATTATCATTATTTTATTATCATTATTATTAATATTATTATTATTATTGTTGTTGTTGTTGTTGTTATTGTTGTTGTTGTTGTTGTTGTTGTTTCTCAACCTCTGCGCCCCTGCACTAGTACACAGTGAATCAGCCCGTCGAGAATAGTGAATCAACATAAGATTGAATGATCCAAAGAAGTCCCAGGGTGAAACCTACAAAACTATTGGAAAATCTCTCGGTACAAGAAGAAAGCAAATAACCAGTGTGCTCGAAGTAAATAGAGATCTAACAACGAATCGGGACTTGGCGAATTATCGAACGAACGCTTCCAGAAATTTAAAAAAAAAAACCTTTTCCACCCCCAAAAAAAGACAAAAAAAGAGCAGGAAATATGAACCTAGAGTAATCAATTCGAGGGTTTCCCTGGAAGTTACTCCACAGGAAGTGAGGTATGCCATCAAACAAACAATGGAAAGGTTCCTGAACCAGATAACATCTCCGTCAACCTACTCAAAAAGCTGGGAAGGTCATCACTAGGAAACTAACCATTTTTTTTCAACTTCTGCTTCAAGTAAACCAACAAAAAGAGAAAGCGGCAGAATATAGAATGTCACTCGCTGTATCATTTGCTGGCTTTAAAAGGCTGTCAGACTCAATGGAAATCCGCAAAACCATTGAAGCAATATTACAACAAGGCAGAGACCCCGTACAAATCAGAATACTGCAACATATCTACCAGCACACAGTAGTCCCTTTATCGGGCTACATAAAGACTCTGAGCCCTTTCAACTTGAAAAATGAATAAGACAAGGTGATACCAACTCACCCAAACTCTTCGCAGCCAGCCTTAAATTAGAACAGACGGTAAATACCTAGGTAACGTCAGATTTGCTCTTTCCTAAGAACTTTCATGATCTCAAAGTTAATGCTAAACAAAATAAATGAAGGAAGCAAGAAAATTGGCCTACACGTGAACTTCAGCAAAACGTAAGTTATGTACAACTAACTTGTTTCGGACAAGAAAGTAGACCACTGCATCTACCTACGACAACCAATTTCCATGAGAACCCTCAAAAGAAGGGAAAATTAAGCGAAGAATCACACGAGACTGGCAATTTTTTCAGTAGAGTAACCTCAACTTTCAATAACAAGAAAATCCCACTGGTCCTAAAAAGAAGTGTATACAACCAATGCATCTACCTAATAGTTACCTATGGAGTTGGAACATTGAACCCCAACTAAACTTAGAACCATTCAACGTGCGCGTGAGAGAATCATGATCCACTTCACATGAAGATATCATAAGATAGCACAATGCATCAAAGAAACGACAGGTGCCCGAGATAAGAAAGAAACAATAAGAAAATTCAAATGGAAATGGACTACGCATAATGCAAGAATGCCTGACGGCCGCTTCACATCCCAATTTAGGACATGGATCTCCATATGCAAAATTATATGCAGAAAGTGGGATTGCTTGACGAGCTAAACAAATTCAGTGAGTATTGGCTTTGCAGTGCCCATGATAGAGAAACCTGGCGAATGTTTGGGGATTTCAACAACGGGTGCTAAAAAGCTGATGATGATGATGATGATGATGATGACCGTTGAATTGTAGAATTGTTGAAAAAGGTGATCATAAAATCTCTCAAACATCCATTGAAAAAGGCTGGGCTAACTAGAGAGAAGATTTTACACGACATTACAGTCTCAAATGCAATTAAAGAGAGTAAAAAGGAGGATAGATTAATAAAATCACAACCTCTTTCATTTTCTTTGCAAACAACATAAAATGAATTCACCAGATAAAATTTAATTTTTTTTTAAATGTAATGGCTCAGCCCCAGAAGTGATCTACTGTATCCCGGTTAACTGTGCCCTACTCATACCCTTGAGAGGGATAACCTTAGATCTCTAGAAATGACAAGCGCATTGATTACAGGTGGAGAAGAAATAATTTGGGCACAATCTTATTTTCCCCTAGTATAGCACAATTAGGAAAACTTCAAAAAATGTTGCTCTATAATGAGAGCAACAATAGCTCTGAAAATTACATGGGGCACAAAATTAGGACCCTTAGCTTGCACATTGTACATCAATGCTCAAATAGGCAAGTTTTTCATAAATTAAGATGACAGATGTGTTGACTTGAGAAAGAGAAGTAGTAGCTGTCTTGCTGTGCGTTGTCATCTGTAAAAAAAACTATGATGATCCATTATATATATATATATATATATACATATATATGTGTGTGTGTGTGTGTGTAAAGAGGGAGGTGGGGAGAGAGTTCTCTGTGGGTGTACATGGTAAATTCAATTCTTCGCAGTGACCCGGAGTTTCATACCGGTAGTGCAATCTGAGACACTCTGACGATTGCACTATCGGCACACACACACACACACACACACACACACACATATATATATATATATATATATATATATATATATATATATATATATATAAAAGTACAAATAAATAATTCAATATCCAATGTGTAATGGTTTTATTCCGTACATTCAGCATTTAGCATTTAGTCAAAGTAGAGCATTATATATCACTACTTTGACTTGACCTAATGTTGAAAGCTGACTGTATGAAATTGGATATTTGATTATTTATTTGTACTCTGGTATATATATATATATATATATATATATATATATATATATATATATATATATATATGTGTGTGTGTGTGTGTGTGTGTGTGTGTGTGTGTGTGCGCAAGCGTGTCTCTGTGTGTGTGTGTGTCTGTGTACATAGAAAATTCACTTTTTCGCAGAGACAAAGTTTCATACCGATGTTGCTTCTCAGAATGTACCAATGGCATAAAACTCAGTCACTGCAAAGAACTGAATTTTCAATATACACCTATTTACATATGCTCTATCCCCGACATGGAGGTCTCTTCATGCATAGAGATCTCATTCCTCGAAAAATAATAACAGCCTGGATGCCTCTCCCTCTCTTTCTCTTTCTCTTTCTCCCTCTCTCTCTCTCTCCCCTCTCTTTCTATCTCTCTCCCTCGTTATATATATATATATATGTATGTATGTGTGTGGGGGTATGGGTGAATGTGTTTGTGTGCATGTGTGTAATATATATTACAGTGGCTCAGTTTTTCACTGAGACCCCTTTAAAAATTTGCACAAAGCTGACATGCAAACTCAATGGACCTTGAGGAATCAAAAAAGTGAAAAGCTTTGTCAGGAAAATTTAACGGTTTTCGAGGGGAGTCTCTACTTACAACGTAACGATAATTAAAAAATGAACTCTCTCTTTCCTTTCAATACTCACACACACACACACACACACACACACATATATATATATATATATATATATATATATATATATATATATATATATATGTGTGTGTGTGTATATATATATATATATATATGTATATATATATATATATATATGTATATATATATATGTATGTATTATACTAGCTGAAAACCACTCGACATTTACACACACATATTTATAAATCGATCACCATATCCTCACAAATGGCCCAGCTAGCCAGCAAAGTTGGCCACAGAATCTTTACTCATCTCCGTGTGTGCATGTGCGCGCGTGTGGGACAGGGGCTCTTCATTACACGTTCGGGCCTGCGCCATCTGAAAACGGTATTGTTGTTGTTTTATCTGAATAAAAAATATACCAGCACAGAATGCGGGCATTTTTTATCCAAAATGACCATAGAGACCAATTTTAACCATCACAGCCCAAACTTCAGATAATTTTAGATAAAAAAAGATCATTTGAGACATCTTTTTTTGGATAATCAGTCCTATATTTATTGTCATCCCTACCTTTAACCACATAGAAACGTACTGAAAGTCTCTTTTCTGACTTAATGTTTTAATGACCACTGTTCTTTCTTACTTCTTTGTGCTATGATCGTGTTCCGTTATCCATTCGGGAAATTTCGATTCCTTTTGTGGTTCGTCCGTAGTGGCCATATTGAGAATGATTGATGTGAAACGAGTGTTATTTTTCTACCTCAGCTCACCATAACAAACAGCTGACATGCTTGAACAAACGCTAATCAAATACAAACTGCCTTAAGCTGAACCAATTACTGCAGTGTTTAATGTTTGTCAGGCGCGATTCGTCTTTACACTGATTTCTTTCCGTCACATATATTCACTGATATATTATATATTATTTACTAGTTTATCTATGCTGTCAAAACATGGCTGACATCCATATATATATATATATGATAATTAGCAATGTGCAGGTGTCGTCTAACACGCTAAGGGATGCAACCGACGTAGTTAAATAGAAACAAATTCGCGTAACTGGCGTAGTCAGTAGAACTATTCCTGTAATTGACGTAATGAATTGGTGACTATGTCCGCGTAACTGATGATGTGTAGTAGGGCTTCGTTTATGTAACTGATGTCGTATAGTAGTGTCTCGTTAGTATTACTGACAATGTACTCAGTGTTCCGTTTAGGTAGCTGATGTTGTGTAGTAGTGTTAGTTCGTTTAACTGACGTTGCAGGGTAGAATTTCATTTTATGCTCTAATGATATAATAAAAAAATTCTGAATTTAGAGGGCAGTAGAAAAGAGAGAAAAAAGAAGAAGAAAAGTAACAAAAATTATAAAAACAAAGAATAATGAAAATCAGTGCTCGGTCAACAGAATCTATGTTGCAATTCAAATATCTATAATCTCCGTGTATAAAATGAAATATATATAACCATATGTTCTACAAATTGCTATCATTTTTGACGGGTAATCTGGTGTTTAAATAATTTTGCAATTGCTCTGTAAAATATCAATAACGTTGTGCTGCCCATCCGTTCATTGTCTCCAAGCAGACTGGATTCAGATTTTTATGCATTTGCAAAAACACAAATAATTGATAAACAAATGTTGCTCTATGATTAGTATTTACTAGGTATTTCCCTTGACGAATGATACAGAGAAAAATAGATTGTATAAGTAGATTATCAGGATTTTATATTAGGTTTTTGAAAAAGTTTCCAACGTTCTTCTAAACAAGATATTTTATCCATAAACATAGCACCGTCTTTGTTCAGTCAACAAAGTGTTTTCCCTGATTTTTTTTAGTTAAATTGTGTATTCTACTATTTAACGTTTAAGTCTTTAGATCAAGAATGACGTTATTCGTGAACGTTGATATCTCATCAATAGGTTTTATATTCATGCTTCGGAGGCTTTTCGAGTTTCTGAAGCGTAAACTGTCACCACGAAATTGAATCGCCAATTTGAGCCATATTTTGAAAATTCGAATAGTCGATTCAAAATGGTCGTACAAGAAATCCAAGAAAATGTTTTATTCCACGGATTGCCCGGTGAGAGAAATGGCAATGAAATCGTGCCCCATCTGCGTGTGTCGTAATCCAATGTCATGAGGATCAGTTTCCTAATATTAGGAGTCTGAGTTCCAATGGATGTACTGTTACAGGGTCTTTTTGACAGGCTCGGCTAAGATGAGTGGAAAGATCCTACTTGGTGAATGAATTAAGTAACTCCAACCGGTGCTCATGGTCTTTATTCGAGCACTGGTAGAACCAAGATTTCAGACATTGATTTTCAAGACGGACCCACTTGGAACATCGGCGCAATACAATCTTCCTACTCTAATTTCCTGCTATTCAACCTTTCCTTATATTTAGCTAAAGTAAGCGAAGTAAAAACAATCATGAAATATTAATCATTGGTACCTATAGTTAGCAAGTTGGTCTCATGAGTCAGTTTTCTTCAGAAGTCAGTTCGATCCCCACTATGCCTCACTACTGGGGGGTTTTAATTTAACCCTCAAAGTGAAAACCATTCAACTTTCATAGCAGAGGATTATGCTCAACATCACATCGACAGATCACAAAACAGTGCATTTGAGAAAAAAACAGGAGTCAGAAATATCACTGTTGACTCCATTAGAAAACTGAAATGGAAATGGGCTGGCCATGTTGTAAGGATATCAGACAGCCACTGGACATCACGACTCACTACGTGGATCCCTAAATATCACGAGAAAATGACGAACTAAACTAGTTCAGAAAATATAGGCTCTGCGATGCCAATGATGAAGAGGTTTGGCGAAGGTCTATGTGCAACGATGGAAGCTAAGAGGATTATAGGGATGATGAAGCTTTGTTCCGTAGATAACTGCACATAGAGTTATCTATAAATTCATATCAAGCTTTCTAAACCTCTTTGGAAAATACACATTGTAAGTACAGTATTGATTTTAGAGGATTTGCTTAAAAATTACAGAGTTCTTTTTTTCGAATTAGCGGATTTGTAAGTAGCCCACCATTTTTTTTTTTATAAGAAAATATTTTTGTCGCATTCAGTGTACTGTTGACGGGGAGTAGTGAGCATTATTTATATTAGGGCCAAGCTAATTTACAAGACTACATCCATTAGCTTACTAATTAGCACTAATTATTCAGATACAAGGCTACACCAGGTGAGCGCTTCAAGGAGATAGAACTTACTAGAAACGTGACGATTCCACAAAGAGTCAAAAGCCTTCTAGCTCTAAACAGGAGTTAGACAAGGCTACATTAGCTCACCTAAACTATTCACAACTTCAAAGGTTTTTCGGACGATTTGAACTCATTGTTGTTGTTTCTTGTTGTTTTTTGTTGTTGAGCCAACTCTTCAACAGATCCATCCTTCTGCCTTCTTCGGGTTCACTGTCGGATGTACTACGTGACAGTAGTCCACACATTGCCCGTATTCGAAGAATTCTTTTTACGACGTCATTCTGTCATCATGTTCAGATAGTACAACTGAGGAAGGCTGTAAAATGGATCGGCCGAAATGTCACGTCAACAACACAAACAACGATGAATTTCAATCGTCCATAAAAAAAACTCTGACCGTTCTCAAAATTATTGACAGTATATTCATATCTTACCTGGAGGTGGTCCTCTTGAACTTGGATTTGACAAATAACAAGATAACGAACAACTAAATCATTCCAGATTTGCTGGCGACATTATTGTCTTTGACAAAAACTTCCATGGTCTCCAAACAATGCTAAACGAGCTGAGAAAAAGAAAGCAAGAAAGGTGAACTTGATGAACCCCAATAAAAAGAATACAACAATAAAAAAAAAAAAAACAATGTCATATTCAAAGACTACGCCAAGAATGGATGCAAAATAATCAAAATTGAAAACGCAGAGCTGAAGAATGTAGATCACTGCCACATCTACTGGTGACACCGAATTTCCTTCGAATCCTAAAATAAGAAATCAAACAAGAATAATCCTAGATTGACAAGCCTCCGACAGAGCAAGTCCGATCTTCAAAACCAGGAAAAAATTTCATTGATCTCATAAAGAAGACTCTATAACAGTGGTCCCTAAGCCTATTCAACGTGTCTCCGCCTTGTTCAAAATTTTCTGCGTCTTTCTCCCCCAATGCCGGTACCGGAGGTTCATTTTAGCGACATAGGAATAACAGGAATATCCCAATTCTTATAACTCCCCTCTCTTTTCCTGCTCAACTGATATCAATGTATTCCGTTCGGACGATTCCATTATAATAAAATTGATCAGCCAGGGATGTGACAATTTGAACAAAAATCAAAGTTCATTTACACACACTTTGAGGTGGAATAAAATACCCCCCAGGGATTTTGAAATCACCCTTCAGGGGGGAATTTCCCGAAGTTGAAAACCACTGATAACCACTGCATCCTCCCGATGATCACCTAAAGTGCTGAAATCAGGGTGTTGGCTCTCAAACTAAGAATCATAGAACGCCCACCGGCAAAAGCATAAACATCGCATGGAAGAAATATAAAATAAGTACAATATATCAGAGGGAAATCCGGTGCCAAAGATAACTTAAGAGCCATTAGCAAACTCAAATGGCAAGGGCTGGCCATATTGGAAGAATCTCAGATAAGAGCTAGACATTGCTACTCATAATATAGATCCTTTAAAATTGTGGCCGGCAAAAAATGAGATGACACGGTGATCTGGTCAGGTTCTGAAAGTCTTGGCACCATGATTCCCAAATAGGAAAAAAGACGAGCTGACCTGTTGGGAGGTTTATGTCCCACAAAGGACATTGAATGGCTGATGATGAGGGAGAGGAGGACAACGAAGACGACATTAATGTTGTTGATGATGATGATTCAAGTCGATGGATGACTAGCCAGTTTTGTATGTATCTTTACGTATCCTGATCTCTAAGTAGACAAGAGAGAGAGCGTGACTTTTAGATCATATATATTTATGTATATCGATAACAGCGCTAAATGTCCGAATGAGTCCACTGACAGCCATAAGCGCCACAAACAAACGCAGTTACGTAGATAATGATGTAAGTTTTGCTTTTATTTCAATATTTAACTGGCAAGGTGATGTAAAGTTGCCCGGTAGAAAAATGCCATCGAACTTTTAGCTTTTGAATAAGCCCCTAGTTTTATGTTATTAAAAACAGTAAATCGAAACCATCAAGGTTAGTTACTTTAGGTTTCAAGTTTCAGATGGCTAGCAAGCTGACTATGTCTGCGTTTAATAAAGGGGGCACTGAATAGAAAAATTCAACGTTTGCTCTATATAATTATTTTTTTGTTTGTTTTTTTTTTCAATTCCCCTTTTTATAGGTTTCTAGTAGGGGTTCAGATAATAATGAAATTTTATGCTAAATTGCTTCCTCATTTTGGGTCCAGCAGCATTCACACTTGTTTTTGTTTTTTTTTTATATCTTCCCAGTGATCACTGCCCCAAAAGACAAGAGAAGTAAGTCATTCATTGATCCCCCCTTTCTCCTAATATTTGATTGATCTTCCCAAACATGGCATGCTACCAAAAGAATTTGGACGCAAGATAAACCAGATCTGTTAAATTTGGATGTTTTAAAATTTCATAACATGTCAAAAAAATGGCCGGTAAAAAATGAGATGGTGCGACGAACTTGACAAGAGCAGAAAGCATCGACTCAGCGACGCCCATAATAGAGAGGTCTGGTAAATCATGGGGAAGAGACGTTTTGCGATTCCTGGAGGTTACAAGGGCGATGATGATGATGCACTTTGTGAAATTCGTATTGTCTTCGGGAGTAATGGTTTGCCAGATTAAATTTCTAAAAACAACTTCAAGACAACGTATTTTTTTGTATTCAAGGATAGCAAGTCTGACAAAAGGCCATCGTTATAGCGTTCCCATCAGGGAACAAACTGACGATAAATTACGTTGCTATCAAGCTAACCAATGCAATACAGAGGGTGCTCTATTTTGACTCATGTAGATTTCTGTTTCCATCATCTTCGCCTGTTTTATCATAATAAAAGATTTTTTATAATCTTCTGCTTCAGTTTTTTTAATGATTTTTTTCGGTCTCTCATAATAATTACTTTACTCTCTCATAGATTTTCTGCGGAAGTATTATTAAAGACCCTCAACCAAAACTGTCACCAAAATCTGTCAACATAGGTTTCTTCAATTTTTAAGCTGGTCTGGCTGTCTGGCTATGTACGTATTACGCGTACAGGTCGCAGAAATGGAACTAGGGAGCTAGAAGTTCCAACATTTTTTCCTTATTATGCATAGAATTTCTCTTTTGTGTTTTGAAAATTCAAACTGCAGATAGTTTTTTAGTGGGGGGACTGTTTGCTATCCAAGTTTTTGCTAAATTGATCCCTTAGTTTGTGTCCGCCTGTTTTCTTTTGTTTTTGTTTCTTGTTTTGTTTTTTGTTCGTTTTTTCAATTCAGACTTTTTGGTGATTACAGTCCAATAAAAGGCAACAGAAGTAAGTTAATCACTGAAAATCCCTTTTTTTCAATCTTTCAATCGATCACGCCCAACATGCCGTCAAAAGACTTTGGTCACGTGACGGTTTCTATTGAGTGACTAACCTGGTCTGTTTCTGTCATTATCGTTTGGGAAATGAAATCTTATTAGGAATCGATAAGAGTTGGGTTCTACTTATAACCTTTCTTTTGTTTGGATAGTCGAGCAAAATTAAACTCCAGGTGCGCTTGAAGCTCATAGCTCAATAATGAAGGCACAAAACTATCGAGTGGAAACTCAATGTTGGCTTCCCAATTCCGCGTCGATGGATATGGTTAACAGATTTCCAAATCTGGGAAAAGGATAGTTTGCTTCAAAATTAGGAAAAAAATTTTTATCTAACTTGAAGGTAACTTTGTTTTTCCCCCCGTGAGAACAACAGGACCAATCCTCACCAAAATTAGGTAAGTAAACCCTTTATTGTTCAACTATGACGTCATGCTAAACCAAACCTATTCATAGAGTTAACATTTCCCTACCGTGGTTTGAAACGATGACCTTGTAGTTGCTTAGTAGTTATTTTAATAACTTAGAGTATCTAACAAGTCTTATACATTTACGAATTAATCTATTATAAGTGCAATACAGATATTGAAGCAGTCATCTTCAGTTGGGATAGAAATACCAGTGGAGTCTTAGCCTGCAGCAGACAGGCTTGTTGAAAATATTGTCGCCTTTACAATATTCATGGAGTCTACACATGATCAGCTGTTATGCTATCTACTAAGATTTGCTTGATCTGACACAAAGTCACACACTGTTGACGATTCCAGATATCCCTAAGAGGCCTAAGGTATAAGTATTGATCAGGTTCGACGCTACATACCTTCTGTAATCTGACAAGAACCAGTGTTTTCAGGATGATTCGACCATGAATCCCATCAGGTTTTAATAAGCCACATTAGATAAAACAATTGAAATAGGAAACAATAGAAAGAAAGACGTAAAAGGGACCAGTGGTTTTGTACAAATCTTCAAAATCATTGCCAAATTGTCATTCCTGTTTTAATTAAATTCTTCATCAAGGTAAAGATCTTTAAATAATGCTGGACGAACTAAACGAAGAAAGCAAAGAAGTTGGTGTCCACGTGAACTTCAGCAAAGTAAATGAATTGTATAGCAAACATCTAAAAGACAGGGACACAACAATTAAAACTGGAAACGCTGAGCCGAAGAAAGTAGATCACTACATCAACCTCTGACTTCTGGTTTTCTTTAATATACAGCGTTGTCTTGTGATCTTCCCGTGTGATGTTAAGTATGATTCTCTCCTGTGCACGTTGCATGGTTCTCTCTATAGGTTACCATCAGGAAGATGCAGTTGAAGTATACCTTATTTTAGAACTAAACAGATTTTTCCTAATCATGAAGGTGGAGCTTACTCTCACGAAAACTTGCAATCATAGGGTGATTTTTCACTTGATTTCTTCTTTTAGGGATTTCATGGGGGTTTATTGTCCTAGGAAGGTAAAGATTGGATTTTCAAATTTACGTTTTCCTAACCGACACACCAACCTCTTATCAATCTCTGCTAAGAAGCACGTACGCAAAATTAAGCTCTTTCGGTCGGCAGGCATGTTCAGAGTGGGTGACAAGATGGCTGCCTCTCTAAGGTGAGGAGATCAGAGTAATAATGTCTCTCAGCCTCGAGGTGTGATGTCAGCCCGCAGGAAACGCCTATCTCGTTTGCCCAGCCCATGGCAAATCTGTCACAAATTACCGATCGGGATGAATTATTGAAAATGTGTCCAGAAGTACCGAGAGGACATGATGTGAAAAGGCAAAAGAGGCGGGATTTGATTGAATACAATTTACGCAGCTGCAATGAAGATTAGAGGTATTAGAGAACTCAGCGTCCTAGAGATGAAGGCATGGGAGATAATCGTGGACAATGGGGTCGCTTAATCAGCAGAAACTGGGGATATGCGCACATACACACACACACACACCCGTACGCATGACTCACACCGTACAAACACGTTTACGTGCCTCACTGACGTTTACCTCTTCCTATCTTCAACTTTCTTCTTTACCCCACTTTCGTTCGCTCTCTTTCTCTTGTTTCTTTTTCCATGGGTTCATCTGTCTATCTATCTCACTTTCTTTCATTTACTCTCTCTCTCTCTCTCTCTCTCTCTCTCTCTCTCTCTCTCTCTCTCTCTCTCTCTCTCTCTCTAACGCACATACTTTTTTTTGACATTTTCATTATCCAGCATCATTCCTTTTATCTTACAGGGGGCGATTAGAGAGGAGTATGTTGATAAATAACGTTGGTATAAATCTGCCTTTGCCTAGAAAATCAGCATCCTAAATTCCAGCTTTTATTTGGGCAAGAATAACGACTTCTTTCACTGGTTTGGAACTACCTCAGCCAATAAACAGATCCAACCTATCGACTTCCTTTCCTTGTACATATGTTCGGTCGTTAGCCAAAATAACCAGAATGTGAATCCATTAAAAAAACTCAAATGGAGATGGGCTGGTCATGCTGCAAAAACGTCAAACAACTGCTGGACATCTCGATCCACTAAGTGGGTCACCAAATATCATATACAAAACTGTGTTCTGAAATTACTGGCTCAGCTACGCCCATGATTGAGAAGTCTGTCGAATTTGGGAGGAGGTCTCTGTCCAATGACGGACGCTGAAAGACTGATGACGATGGTGATAATGATGATAATGATAACGATGATGATGACGGAAGTTAAAACATTCTCTGTTATTCTTATTCAGACAAGATTACATACCCTGCCTCTCTCGGGGTGCCTCGTCGTCAGGAAATGGATAGCAAGTTTGTCTGGCAGGCAATTATTTTATGAAATGAGTTTGAGCTTTACTGAGCACCCCACGTCTGGTGCCTTGTACTAGAATGAGCTACAGTAAGTAAATACCTTCTCTCTCTCTCTCTCTCTCTCTCTCTCTCTCTCTCTCTCTCTCTTTCTCTCTCTCTCTCTCTCATTTTTCTCCTTTTTCCAAATACTTCGATGCAAAAGTTTCCAACATTTATTCATGGCATCATTAATCAGTCATCAAAGTTCCTGTTACTCGGTATGAATTTCAGCTAGATTGTGTATTTCAACATAAAAGAACGATTCTGCTTGAGCTCTGTTTTTTCTACTGTAAAAAAAAACAGGGACAACAAGAACAAAGAAAACAAGAACAATCCTCGTAGAATTTGATTACCTTACCGACTGAGCTAAACTAATAACTCTTACATATCTAGCAAAATGTATGTTATAAACATGCAATAAATATGAATGTATTTTACCAGAAAATACATACTTGGGTTTTCTATATTTATTTCATATACAATACCCCACAGCCACCAGTTGTGTCGATATGTTCGTTTTTTTAAAATGTCGTCTAAACGAGAACTGTTGCAAGGGGCGAAACAAACGAGAGTCTGAAAGTAATGAGTACAGAGGATACGCCATGTAGAGAAATATCCAATCTTAATTCTGCTATCGCTTGTTGGATCGCATTTGTAACATGAGGTCGGATTTTGTTATGCAGCGTTATCACTGGTCGATTTTCGCCAAGAATAGAACGTCTTATCTCTTTCAATGGATAATCTAAACGAATTGAATGATTCACCTATAATTTGTCTGCTGTATTGTGTGCGCTACATCTTCCTTCAGAAGTTAGAAACCCTCAACCAAAAATGTCAACATAGATTTGCTCGATTTTTAAGTTGGTACAACCGGCTGGCTATGTACGTGTTGCATGCAAAGGCCGCACCGGTGGAGCTAAAGGTCTGAAATTTCAAACACGTATTTCTCATAATGCGTAGAAAAGACATTTTTGTTTTGTTTTTGTTTTTGTTTGTCTATGATTTTAGACTCTAAATAGGTTTTTATTGGGGGGTTAGTTTGCAATGTATGTTTATGCTAAATTGGTCCCTTGGTTTGTGTCTGCTTGTTTTGGGAATTTTATTCAAAATTCAAACTTCTTACTAATCCAACAAAAAGAAAGGAAATTCATTGATCACACCAAATTCAAAGTTTTTGATTGATCACTCTCAACATGACATGCTGCCAAAAGACGTTGGTCATGTGATCGGTCAGAGATAACGTAGAATCGATTAGAAAACTCGGATGGTAATGGTCATGTAGTAAGAATGTCACACAACTGCTGGACATCGTGACGCATAACGTAAATCCCCAGAGATCATATGCAAAACTATGACAGGCAAAAAAAAGTGAGATGGCATGACGAACAAGACAAGATTAAAAAGTATTGGCTCCGCTCCGCTCCACCCATGATAGAGAAGTTTTGCGAATCTTGGGGGAGGTATACGCTAAAACGTACACTAAAAGGATGATGACGATGATGTATCTCTACTGTGAGGCTTAACTACACTGCAAACCAAAGAATTGTTCCCTGGCTTGGGAAAATCGTTCTTCTGTTATCATATTTATGGAGAGAGTCAGTTGTGTAGTTTCTCAAAGCACAATTTCCAGTGAACGCAGCGTATCCGTCAAACATCCTAGAAACATGTCAAACTGACGCTCTGATGACAACATCCTCAATCGTACAGGATAAAGACGTGACAAGTGATCACAAGTCAAAAGCAATCTCTCTCCACAAGCTGACAGTTGATAGACAGGGCAAATGAAGAAATTGTTTATTAATTGTCAATGTCAGTATCATTCTTCACCCATCGTTGATTGCAAATTACTTGCTCAAAAAAAAATTCTTGAATAAACAAGAATTTAGATTTATTGCTTACGATTAAACTCACTTTTATAATGACTTTTTTTTCTTTTTCTCTGTCCTGAACAATGAACTCTACCTCGGCAACAGTCTTGTAACGACTATCGTTGGATATAAACCTTATTCAAGATCCACCAGACTTCCTGAACTTGGCTAAATTGTTACGCTAACTTATTTTTTGCAGGCCCTAATTTCACATGTGAACTCTTGGGATCCACGTTGAGAGTTGCGATGTCGGGCGGTTTTCTGGCAACATGGCCAGCCTGTTGCCATTCGAGGTTTCTAATAGATTCTATATCTCCGACTGACTTTCTCTAATATGATATGCTGTCTTGTGGTTTCTACATGTGATGTTAAGCATCATCCTTTCTTGTAAACGTTGAATGGTTCTTAGTTTGAGGGTCAATTTCTTGGTTAGGTCCCATATTTACGCTTCATAGGTTACGATTTGGAAGACGCGTTAAGTGTAGACCCTGCTTTTCAAACCAAATAGGAATTTCTTAAATGACGAGATTGATTTCGGGTCTCTGACTCAATGGGAATTCCCAAAGTCATCGACGCTATCGTACAATAACGAATAGACCCTCGTATATGTCAGAGTTCTGCAACATATCAACCGACTAGGCAGTTCTTTTATCAGGCTAAAGACTCAGAGCACATTCTACTTGAGAAAAGAAGCAAGACACCAGCTCACCCTAACTCTTCACGGCTTGACACAAAACGATCTTCTGAAATTTACACAGGACAAAATAAAGAAATAATGGCAAATAACATAGTGTTGCTGACGAAATCGTCCTCTTTGCCGAGAACCTACATACGTAAAACTTCACATGAAACCAATGTAATGTGGAACAAAGACGCAACAATCAAAATCGATAACACAGAGTTAAAGAAAGTTGACCATTACATTTCCCTGGGACAGAGAGTTTCCTCTACATCCTTGAAAGAAGAAGAAATCAAGCGGAAATCAACCCTAGGTTGGTAGTCCCAGTTGTTGCAGAGAATTCTGACTGTAAAAATGCCCTGAAAAATATTGAGTTTTCTGTAACTAAACCAACTATGAAACACGCGCGTATTTATTAGGCGCCAACTTGCGAAAAGGCTCATATATGCCTCCGGAGATTACCTTGCAAGTCGCTGTGTTATGACCAGTGCTTCCCGGCGGAGATAAAAAAAATCATGTATCGTTTGTTGTGACCAAAAGCAACCAACTGGTAAACATCGTATTTTTTTCGGCTGTTTTTCTTAAGAGGAAGCAGTTAAAAACGTTTCCCGGGTTGTTTTCAGCAACCAATTGTAATAAAAAGAAAATAAATGCAGAAAAAATACCCGTGGCTGAGAAGAGCTTAATTTTTGCAGACGATAAAAAGTAATTTGTAAAAGTCAAGTAATCATTTATTGTCTGGAATTCTGATAGATCGTAATATACTTGTGTAAAAGTCCTTTTATTTTTCTGGAGGTGTGATTGGCCTTGCCGGTAACGCTAAGGGTTCAAACTCCGGTCAGACCCGTGCATGTTCACTACGAACGAATGCCCCTTGGGAAAGGCATGAATCTATTTATAATCCTTTTTAGGTATGGGTAAAATTGTTGGGTAGATGAGGCTCCCTAGCTTTAGGATATCAACCAGTCCAGGAGAATGACAACATCAAAATCAAGCGCAAGCTACACACAGAACTGAGGCTGCACCGCACAGAACTGAAGCAGTTGTCATTTTCGACTACAAAAGGGCGGATATGATAATCTCGCTACAATTTTAATATTTACTACTTAATATACATGTTGCAAGCATAAGATTTTGGTCAAAAGCAAAAGGCATGGACCTGCATGTTGACTGAATTAACCACGTTTTTCACACTGGTGCCAGTGATCACATTCGAACTCCTGTAAACAGCAAAATTTTGAATACTTATTCTTTCAAGGCAAGCAAAATTTTCCAGGTTGCTATTCGAGCCCAGGTAAAGATCAGGGTTTCGGCTGCTTGTTTCCAAAGTAAACAAGTCTTCCCCACATGGAAGATTGGTGGAGCGCTATCTTTCTATCCCACATTTACCCCAATTGTACTTTTACTGTATTTGGGTAAGCTTGCTAAACTAAAAGCAGCGTCAATTCCAAAGGTGCATGTCTATAAGGGGACTGGACTTCATGGTGTATCGAATAGCCTGCCATAATAGACATGTAAAATAATTTTCCGTTCATCGTACGAAACAATGGCTCTGGAGAATTTTGGTTACTTCGCTTTGGTGTCGACAATTTAAATATTTCATATCTAAATCTAGATCTATTGCCAATTTGGATACATCAGGATTTAGATTGAACCAATTTCTTTCTAGTTCGTCGTTTGAAAAGTCAGAAGAAAAAATTCATAACTGTTATAATTTTAGATAAAAGATCCGTAATTTGTAGCATTTTCTTTGTCCAAACAACTCTATATATTCAGCGAATCGTTGCGTAATGGACTACTTGGAGAAAAAGAAGCAATAGTTAAGAAGTGGGGCCCGTGATTTGTGTCTTCGAGGCAAAAGCGAAATGCTGCACAGACGAAACGAAGACAAGTGCCGTGGTTATAAAAGTTTTAACTTACTTGATTATTTCTCCGTTTTCATCGTACGTCACAAATCTTGGGGGTTCCATGATGCACGAAAGATGTCAGAAAATGCAACACAGTATTTGCAAGGAACGAGGCAAAGAAAAACTGCCTCTATGTATTTTAGGGGGGGGGGCGAAGTTGAAGTTAAATGAACGACCTGCCTCTCTGGATGAAAGTGACGACTGCAGTCTCAACCCTGGGCGTACTGTATGACCATGGGGAGCAAACGTCTTTTGATAGGCAGGCCCCTTGATCAAAATCTAGATAATACGCGTCGCAGAGCTAAGAGAAGGATCGATCTTAATTAAGCCAGAGAAATAATCAAATGCTGTTCCTTTGCAACACACACTACCTTTTGTTAAAAAAAAAATTGCTACCAGCTAGAACACTAATCATTTTAAGGACCTGTCATCAGTATTTAATCTGATTCTAGAAAGCGTTACTTTCGCGTGCACACACGCGTTTTCCAACGGAATTTAAGCTTCGTACAATGACCAGGTAATCGTTGGGCATGCACTCAGAGATTTATACCATTATTCTTAGATAATCATGTTAGTGTGCTTCTAAAATATCTACCGCTTTGCGTTTACAGCTTATTTTGTCGATTTAGGAAAAAACAAGCTTAGTAAAGCACAAGGTCAAATGTTGGTGATGAATTGGGCTCGAAATACTGTCTTGAATGAGCATACAAAGTTTTAGCTATTACCAGGACTTGAACGCTGACTTCTAATGCCGATGGGAAATATTTAACAATTTTAGCCACGAATCAGACCCTAGGTTATTTATGAAATGTAGATGAGACTTGTACAAAGCTGCAATAGTGGAGCATTTGTGAAGATCAAGCCAACTACACTGACGAATCTGTCTGCAAGATGAACTTGCTAACCATCGCGCTGAGGTGGGCACTATAAAGAACATATTCTTCAACGGTTGTTTGTTTTTTAACTTATTTTTTTTTACAAATGATGATTCATCAAAGCATTCTGGTCACTTGAAACTGTCAAGTGAACAACGACTTTTAGCAGCATGCTGTATTTTTGGTGATTAATTACAAGATTGAGAAAAGGGGTGATCAATGAATAAGTTACTTCTCTCACCTTTTGCTTGGCAGAGATCACTATAAAAAAAATCTGAATACTCAGTACACAAACTAAGGGAGCAATTTATCATAAACCTTAATTGCAAATTGAACCCCTAACTAAAAACGTATAGGGGGAGGGTTTTTTTAAAAAACGTCTTCGTAGACATAACAAAGAGTAAATGTTTGGAGTTCTCTAGCTTCATTGGTGCAAGCCGTGAGTATTATACAAAGCCAGCCATCAGCTGAACCAACTTGAAAACGAAAGAAACCTGTTAACAGTCCTGGTGACACTTTTGATAGACGATTTCTATTATTTATACATTTGTTTACTGCTCTGTTTTTTTTTTGGGGGGGGGGGGATCCCGTCCTCTAGAAAGGTGAAAGAACGGATATTACATATTTGGGATTGTTTACATAATACCAGTGTCATGACTGCAATAATTCGACTGCGAAAATCGTGTTTCGTTTTACCTCGTTCGCTTCCATCGCCCATTCAGCCGTTAGAAGCCACGGCTAACGAACATCGGAAACAGCATCCATTCCCCCACAGCTATCGGACAGGAGCCAATGAATTGGAAGAGGACGTAACATAAAGACAGGGCTAATGAACAGATCCTCTCCGGATGGAAGAGAGGGGAACCAGGATGGAGAAAGGTCAATTTCCCGTGGTTATGATTTACTCGTCCTGCACGGAGGGGTACTGGTGCCGTATTTCATGGGGCTGGAATGATTAGTATGCACTACTGTGTTCGCTAACAATGCTGGACCGGCAAGTTACCTAGTTATACCATTCTGATTGGTACGTCCTGTTTGAGGTGTCCTCAGGTGCGCGCTCCATATTGTAAGTATGAATTTGTAGATACTAGAATACGCTCACTTATACACTTGTTGTCATATGTGAGTACAGGGTATGCAAATATCTATAAATTTCAAATTACAGAAAAGAAGATGCCTATATACTCATGAAAGACAACGAATCAGATTTTTGATAAACAACCCTGCGACTAAACTGATCAATCTTAGTAAATCTCTGATTGGAAAAATTAGTAACAATGTACTCAAAAATATAAACTACTGCATTAAACAATAACTACAGCTGAACCAGTGGATAAATACGGTACCATTACCTAGTTTAACAACATCAAACAGAAAAAACACCTGTAGACGGACGGTACTGTTCAATAAGAACAATGGAATTGAAAAATAACGCTTATGGCTTTGATGTTCCAATTGGGGGTCTAGATTCAGCCAAAATATCGGACTTGATCGGTTTGTACATTTTATAAAGCTTCACAAGAAAATTGAATTCTCAAAATATAGGATTTTACCGAAACAATTATTTGCAAGTTGTCGAAAGTAGCAGAAAGCAAAATAGCGAAAAAAATACAAAATACATTATTAAGGAAATGAGAAAAGTGAACTTTAAAATAGACATTAGGACTAACATCAAAATTATATATATCTTAGATGTTACTTCCAACTTGAACGATAACACCTACAAATCATATATGAAAGAAAATTCTGAACTTGTATACGTTAACATGAAAGCAAACCACCCAAATACAATCATAAAAAAAGATCCCAAGATCCATGGAAACTAGACTGATGTACAATTGTTTTAACGAGACAAGATTTAACGATGTAAGCAACAAATATACTAAAGTCCTACAGGACAGCGGTTTCAATGAAGTTAGTTTCAAGTACCATAAAAGAGTGAAAACCAATAGAATAAAACACAGCAAAAACAAAAAGAGTAAAGGTAGAAAGGTTATCTGATATACACCACCGTTTAATCTACAAGCCAAAAATGATATATGGAGAATCTTCCTCGAATTGACAGAAAGAACATTTCCCCTCAAACAACCCATTGTGTAGAATATTGAACGAAGACAAATTGAAGGTAAATTACTGCTGTGTGGACAGCCTTCAAAACATTATGAAAAGTATAACCAGACTGCAATTGTAGCAAAAAGCAATGGTTGCCCTTTCAAAACAAATATCCAAGTTCTAATATTGTATATCAGGCTGAAATATCAACTCAAAAGAAATCGTTAAGGATATAACATTACATAGCGATATCAAAACATCCTTTAAATTAAGATTAGATAACCGTACTTCATCCTTTTCGAATGAAAAAAAAAACAAAAACAATACATCACAATCCATATATTACTGGGAGCTCAAAGATAGCAATCTTACACCAACAGTAAAATGGAAAATATCAAAACAAGCACACGTGCCAGAATTGAAACTCCGTGCTGCCTATGTCTGAATGACAAATTCTAAATTATCATCTTCATCAAGAAGACTGACTTGATAAATAGAAAAAATGAAGGAGCTGTCTGTCAAATGTTGGCATCGCTCAAAATTCCTATTAAAAAACTGGTAAAACTTCTATCCAAAAGACCCCACATACATATTCACTAAAATCAATCACAATAGTTACTTTATTATCATACCCCTAACCACTATAAGCAAAATCTAATCCTATAAGACAAATCACAATATCTTTTTTGTAATCATCTTGGATATATAGAAGCTAACCCACTAAGAATGTTGAGGGAATTAAACACAAACAACTAACGCCATGAACTCTAAACTTTGACAGCCAACAATTCTTTTATATATCTCCTGTGACTAAACCCATCCCACTAAACTGATAGATCACTATCATGACTGATAGGAAGTCTCGGAAACGCTAAACATACAGGAAGAACAAATGAAAAAGAAATCAAGTGAAAGGCAACAAAATTACCAACATGTAGCCAGTGAATGTGAACATTTCGTTTTTCTTGCACTTGTCAGCTGGAATGTTGTTTCTTGTAAACTCTATTTACTGTGTTGAATATTGAGCATTGTGATTAAATATCTACAGCAGATTAACCTGTTTTCATTTGTTTTCCGTTTGTAAAAAATCGAGAAAATATGTGCATTGTATATATATGTATTTACTTGGTGTGTGCGTGCCTGTGTGTTCTAAGCAGCAATCCTTCTTTAATGTATATTGGGTTGAATACAACAGACAAGGAAAATCTTTTCAAATTTTCAGTTAGGCTTTCTTGTTCACGCATAAGAGAACGCATGTCTGGATCCAATGTGTGGGAATATTGTACAAATGATTAGACCGGGCACTTTTGACTGTACATTCAGTCATTGTCGAGATCATCACAAAGCTGTGTTTTTACTTTTTATCAAATAATGTCCAAATTGAGTTCAGCGTGAGCTATTGGTGTTAGGAAGTGATGTTGCATGATAAATGACAGGTGAATGAATTCTTTTATGGAAAAGGGTTTCAGTCGTTGAATACATTTAAGACTTCCTACCCATGACAAAAAAAGACTTTATTGAGCCGTGGATTTTTTTGGTTTTATGGTGAGCGCTTCCAGTATCGCAAGCCTTATCTTGCTGTTGGTCTTATGCATCATGAGAGTGTTATTGGCGAGAATTTGACGAGGAGGAATTTGGAGTAGGCATTTGCTTTGGTTGAATCGTTTTGCGTTTTGATAAGAGAGGTGGCAAGTAAGGCTTCTTGATAAAGTGGATGTGGTTTGTCCAATATGAGATTTCTATGGGTTTCGACAGGAGACACAGTCTTCTAAAGAGCAGGTGAATTCATATAAGATGTTAGCTTGATTTATAGATGTTTTTGACAGCAAGAGTTGTTTCTAATAACAAGTTTTGAAGTTTTCAATTTTTTCCATAGTAAATATCTAATCATATATATATATATATATATACATATATATATATATATATATATATATATATATATATATATATATATATATATACATATATATATATGTACGTTTTAGCATTCTGTTAGTTCAGTTACCCTCTGTCAACCCCATAAATAAGCAATTCATAAGTTTTATGCTCCCAGAGCGCAACTTTTATGATGGTGGCAATTTTGATATTCCAAAAACAAGCTTTAAAGGGCTTCCTTAAAGTGACGAAGTAAAGGTTTTCAAATTATAAAGAAACAAATCCTATACTGAGGTTGCAGAGAAATACAGTGAGCGCGAATTTTCTATCCGTCATATAGCT
Source organism: Thysanoteuthis rhombus (assembly GCA_963457665.1). Lineage (NCBI taxonomy): Eukaryota > Metazoa > Mollusca > Cephalopoda > Oegopsida > Thysanoteuthidae > Thysanoteuthis > Thysanoteuthis major. The sequence goes on from OY735198.1 coordinate 78,360,788, forward strand.
TTTACTACAGTATATTGTTATAAGTGTTCAGCATTACATAGAATATGATATATATATTTTTCGTCAATTGTGCTTAAATCATTATTATTATTATTATTATTATTATTAAGAAATGGATATATATTCCAACGGAAATAATTATAAATGCGTTGTGCTACTTTGAAACTCTATTTGAAATTATCTCCTCTTATTAACCATGTGATAACGGGAATTAATTTCGAATAAAGTTTCAATACATTTATCATTATATATATATATATATATATATATATATATATATATATATATATATATATATATATATACAAAATATCAATTGAAAAAGTTTTTTGATATTTAGTCTTCAAAGGTGTAAAGCTTTTCAGACTATATATAAATAGATATATTTTAATTTTCTATGAAAAAAGCTAACATCCATGATTTCAAAATTATCCGAATTTAGATAAAATCAACAATTTAAGGCATAATGTCTGGAAGCTTTACTATTAAACCCTATCAGACAAAAATTTATACGGCCAGAAGTAATTGATATGTTAGGTTTATTTCATTAGTCATGTTTAGGTTTAGGGGTTAGAGTGAGGGTTAGAGTTTTCGTTTTTGCGATGGAGATCAGAAAAAAACTGCATTAAGAAATGCTGTAAAACGTTGTTTGTTTGTTTGTTTGTTTCCTTTTTTTTTTCTTCCTTCTTTTTTCGTTTTAGGCTTCCGTGCCTCAAAATTACAGACGATAGCTTTTGGTGGATGCTAATAAAAAAGAACGATATTTGACCGAATAATCCGTGGAATGAGTATTCATGCTTGATTACGGCTTCGAGAGAAACAAAAATTGGAGTAGGCCCCGCAGAGGAATTATCTCTGGGTGATTGTAAAACTGGAACCGTAGATTCCGTTGTGAAAGTTCATTCTGCTAAAATAATTGCATTGAGTCATTGTTTTTATATTACGTTTCCGAGTAGCGCTTCGAAAAACCCTTCAGTGATTAGTGTGGGCAGAGAAAGAATCGATTGGGTGTCGAGGGGAAAATAATGTCGGACTAATCGCTACACAAGCGAACAAATGCGTACAGATAAGCTATATACGACACCCGGGTCCACACTTAATTGAATGACTTCCGTTCTGTCTCTTCAGACAATGGATGATCCCCACCTCCGGAGCACATGCGTGGATGATGTTTATGGAGATTCTGTGACGCCGAGTCGTCTGGGTCCTCCTCTCAGCCTTGCTGGTGTAGTTCAGAGGAAAGTATCTGCTTGGCTGTAAGAGCTGTGAAAGAGGCGTCGAATTGGGCGTCAAAACACGTAGACGAGGCTCCCCTCCCTGGTTTAGAACTAGAGTTGTCCTCCTCCAAGACTGATTGACCCCCCACAAGGATAGAAGGCCCCAATTTGCCCTGCTAGTTGACCCATCGCTATGGGGAGAAATATGTATCCATACCTTTCCCAAGGGCAATAGTATGAAGTGAACATAGCCAGCCCTAACCGAAGTTTGAACTCGGGTCACCGATTCCATTTACTGTTAACGACTACGTCAATTAGACTGGATATCAATTGTGGGTATTGAAGCGAAGAATCACCCTAAGGTGGTGAGTCTTTGGCAGAGCAATCTCAACCTTCAAAAACAAGACGATCTCAATAATACTAAAAAGAATTGTATACAACCAAATCATCCTTCCGATAGTTACTTATGGGGCTGAAACATGGAACCCAACCAAGAGACCCACAAACTGAGAATCGTGCAACGTGTGCATGAGAGAATCATGCTCAACCTCACATGGAGAGATTACAAAACTGCACAGTGTATCAGGTAGAAAACGGAAGTCCGAGACGTTATAGAATGTACGAGAAAACTTGAATGTCAATGAGTCATGTTGCAAGAATGGCAGACAACCGATGGACATCACAATTCACAACATCAATCCCCAGAGATCACATACGAAACCAAGGCTGACAGAAAACAAGATAGGGAGATGAACTTGACAAATTCAGAATATTGGCTCTGCGACATCCATGATAGAGAGATGTGGTGGATCCTTGGAAAGGTCTATGTCCAACGACGGACAATAAAAGACTGATGATGATTCGTTGTAGAATCTCTGACCCCGACTCCCATAAGAAACCGTATGAAGTGAGCACTCAAAAAAGGCATGCCACCAGATATTCTTGTTGCATATGTTGCCAGAATAAAGTAAACACAAAAATAGCCAACTAAGAATCGCACGGAGAGCCACGGGAAGAACAATGCAAGGGATCTAAGAGATTAAAAAATCAACATGGTTAAGAAGAGGGACTAGAGCGAAGGATATCATACAAGTAATAGGCAACAAATTGGAGATGGGCTGGACACTTAGCGAAAATTATGACAAAAAAACTGACCGATTGGTAACCATGGGCGGTAAACGCGATAGGAAAAGACGAGACACAAGATGGAGGGGTGAGATTTGCCGGTAAGCCTTGTCAAAGGTTAGCGCAATCGCGGCCGGCGTGGAAGAAGATGGGAATGGCTTTATATTATTATGGCCGATGATCATGAATAGACTCCGATGTGGAAAGGGGAAGATAAAAATATACTAATGGAGAGAAAGAAATTAATCTACTTATATAAATAACGGTGTTATTTTTTCTGTCGTTAACACTACACGCTCCCACTTCCACCGATGAGAATATCTTCTACCTACCTTTTCAAATTATTGACTCTTCCGCTGAAACATGTCCTATACTTTGTTTCTTTACAAATTATATATATATATATATATATATATATATATATATATATATATATATATATATATATATATATATATATATATAGTCTTTAATTCTTTACAGCTTTAAATACTAAACATTAAAAAACTTTTTGAAAAATCTTTTTGTGTCACTTAAGTCACATAGTTCCCAATATCTGTTAATGATATTTCTCTTCAGTGTTTTTTTTATGTTTTGCACATGTTTTGTTATCATGGTAGAGACTTAAACATGTTTCAGCAGAAGAGTCAATTAATAAACATGGTGAGATAAACATATCGTAAAGAACTGACAATCTCAAAAAAAAGTATCATATATATATATATATATATATATATATATATATATATATATATATATGTGTGTGTGTGTGTGTGCGCGCGCGCGCGTGTGATTTTTTCATTTTTTCATATGTGGTTTTAAGAAGAAAGAGATCGAAATTAATAGGCCATACATAATGAGCTAGATAGATATGAATAAACTGAGATAGATAGATAGATAGATAGATAGATATTATGCATGTGGGCATATATAGAGATGTACATTGTTGAAAGAATGGATGAAGTATGGATTCTTATTCTCCTTCGATTGACGTTTTGACAAAGAGAGAATAAGGATGTGGGGTCGCTCAGAAAAAAATTCGGTTTCTTCAGATTCCGAATGCCAACTGACTTTGGAGGGGGGGGTTGAATTAAAACTGTCGAAGTTTTTATCCTGTGCAAATCACCGATTTTTTTTTATCTCGAAACTAAAGTCTCTAAATTCAAAGTCCACTCACACGCCCTCACATCCCCTCATCAAGGCTTTCATTGGTTCTGTGTGTATGGCACCCCGATGGACAATCCAAGTAGGTTTTATTGTTCCTCTTTCCCCATATGGTCAAGTCCGATCGTGAAAGGCTACCCAAGGTGCCACCATGTCTGGAATATGGAGTCCTTATCTGTTTCTGGACCATCTAGCATTTATATTTCCCTTCCCTTTTTAACATTTTTCTTTCCCTACTTTTTTCCTCATGTGCTAATACCAGTAGAAATCAAACCATTCACATATCAGAAACTTCAAATTCATACCTGCAGGTTTTCATATCTAATAAAACCTTATTATACCTATTAATTAACACAGCTCTACCAATTACTTAACTATTACTTAACCAAGAAAGATTGATATATACTCTGGTCTACACAGTATATCAAACTTTCAATTTGCCTGCTCACAATACAATTTAACATTGCATGATTTTCGTACGTTTTCTCAAACTGGACAGGTACTGCAACTTTTTTTTCCGACAAAACGAGGAATTGAATGAACTTCAGCAAGAAGAACATCATGTGCAACAACCACATCGGAGATAAAAATACTAAGATCGAAATCAAGGACACAGAACTGGAGAAAGTAGATCACTACGTCTACCTAGGACAGCGAATCTTCATGAGACCCTCCAAAGAAGAAATCAAGGAGGGCAAATCTTTGGCTGAGCTGAGAAGATCCCATTAATCCTAAAAACAAGGGTATACAACCAATGCATCCTCGCAATAGTCACTTATGGAGCTGAAACATCGAACCTAACCAAGAGACAGATCTGCAAATTAATAACCACGCAACGTGCACATGAAAGAATTATGCTTGGCCTCACATGGAGAGATCACAAGACAGCATAGTACATCCGGGAAAAGACAAGAGCTAGGGACATTATAGCATCCATTAAAAATCTCAAATTGCAATGGGCTGGCCATGTTACAAGAATGGCGGACAACCGATGGACATCACGACTCAGAACATGGATCCCGCGAGATCGCATGTGCAAGCGATGCCAGCAGAATATTAGATGGAGAGACGAGTCAGAAAGTGCTGACTCCGCGACGCCCATGATAGAGAAATGTGTGAATCTTGGGGAAGGTCTATGTCCAATGATGGATGTTGAAAGACTGATGATGATGATGATGATGATGATGATTGTCTTCCATATAAAGTCTGGTTGTGACACAACAGGAGATCGAAATAGAGCGTATCGGTCTTTGAAACTTAACAACTCCTATTCTTCGCTTCATAATAGCTTGGATCAAAGTTGGCGAACCTTTTTTACCCAGCGCGTAAGAACATTTTTTTTTTCTATAATCCTGTTTTTGGAGTGTCACTTATATGCGTACATGTTATGCCTAAAATCAATAGAGTGGTAAGTTTGTTGGTTTTTTTTCTTTGTTTACATAAGTTTTTGTCATGCGTCATCGGCAACTTCTGATATAGGTCTCTGACCATAAGTGCCTCCCTCTGAGCAGGTATGTCCTTTACAGGTGTTACTGCGTTATCATGCTTTTTCACACCATGCTCCTTGGTGAGAAACTCGTGGTGAGTAGCTCCATGCCTTCAAACTTGTTCTGCAAGTAAAAACAATTCTTGCAAAAGCAGATTATAAAGAAAGGTGGAATAAACACCACAACAAAGACGTGCACACATCAGAGTAAAAAAAAAAGGCGTGCGTAACAATTTTCGCATGATGGATACTAAACATGTATTAAAGCAAGCTTTTTTCTTTCTTTCATTTTTTACACTATCACTTCCATATAGAGTTACACATAGTGACGTTCACTCATGTCCCCCTAACACACACTGGCGCAAGATCAGATGCAAAGAGACAAGCCTACAGTGAATTCCAGTTTCTGATATACAGTATTTGATATACACTTATGTGTACAAAGAAACAGTGACGCACACACACTCACACATCATTTAAATTGTATGAATGTAAGTTCGTACAGATATATGCCAAGACAAATAGGTACACATGCTAACATAAGGAAGTATTTCGTGTTTTGGTCAACAAAAGGGAATGTACCAAATCGTAATTCAGCGGAGGCCAATAATTTACGAGCAAACATGGCCGACTGCAACTAATATGGCTGACAGGGTTTTATTATAGTACCCTTTCGTGCGATGCCAAGCCTTGGTTCGAAATTTTAAAACCAAAGTCTACAGGTTATTGGAATTGCAGATTTACGTTTGTGCAAAAATAAAGTGGAAGTACGTGATTTATCGACGTCTATTTGAGAATAAATATACTGTCACTCAGTGTTGGGTTTGAATAAAGTGTTTCTTGTCTTTTGTTTTGGTTGCGTGAGGAGGGAAGAACAAAACAATGTACAAGTTTGGGGGTTTGCCAAGTGAAAGCAATGACCCAGTGCCTTGATGTCAGCGATTGCTTTGGGTAATAAAACACAAAAGAGGGTAAAAACTATATAAAAATGAGACGTAAAATCACTGTAACAACGATAAAATTCAAGAAAACAAAAACAAGAAAGACAGCATTTTGTTTGTTTATTCTTTAGTGATATAAGACCAAAAAAAGAGATAGAAACAAGAAATACTGCAGCTGAGTCAAGCTCCATTCCAATTTTTATTCCGTCTTAAGTTGATCACTGCAACCTTTGAATCATATATGTAACTAATAAAGAATGATGAAAACATATAATTTTTGTAAGAATGCATTGATTTAGCAGAATGAAATAAGCCCGTGTATATCTGTGTGATAAATTTTCGTTAATATCTAAGATTTGTCAATCTAGCTCGGTCAGTAACACAGCCTCCAGGCAATACAGAGACGAAAATAACACTGACAAAAAAATCTGAAGAGCAGCCATAAGGCACAGTAGGAATGACGAAGAAAAATAATTTTTTATCACAGTTGTTAGAACATATTCTATATATAATGCTCGATAACTATTGAAAATCTATTTTGAATTTCTTAGATGAACTGTGCACATTAAAGATGGCGAAAGTTTTCATCCTTTTTTTATATATGTCCATGTTTTGGTTAGACCCTCTCTGAGGTCTTATTTGAGATCTTATTCAGAACAGTTTATTTGCATACGTGTCATGAAGCTCCTGGACATACCGTTTTGTCTACAGACGTGAAAAATAGTATAGATAATCGTACACTAGACCTTTACTGGAATTTTTTTTCAGAGAAAAAGCTTTTTTTACCTTTCGAGGAGTTTATTTTGACGCTTTATTTATTAGTTTTAATATTTCCGTGCTCTTGGTCATACCGTTTTCTCTACATACTTGAGAACTGTCATTTCCACGAGATCCCTTTTCAAAATGTTTTTTTTCAATTTCTGGAAAAGGACCATTCTGACATCTGGGGGTATTATTACTAATAACAAGTCTTTGGATGTTTTCGAAGTGGAAAACGCCGATGATGTCATTAATAGAATCTATTCAAACCACATTTTTTTAGATGGAATATTTTACGTGACAAATTCTAACGCTACGATTGTTCAATTATTGACTGTAATAATATCAATTTCATATTAGTTTCTATTGCGTTTTATCGCAACTTCCAGATCGCCATCAAGGGAGATAAATGTTGTTATACTATTCAAATTATTAGATGATGTGATGTTCATTATCAATTTTGATTGTTATTTTTTTCGTCTCTTGCTTTACGTAGCAACTTCTGAGTCGTCATTCCACTATTGTTTATAAGCAGCGTGGATCTGAAATAAATACTAAACCTTTGAACTTTATCTTCGGGAGTATTTCTTACCACGACAGCTGCCTTACAGATTAGGCTATGAAGGCCACCAGATGTAATCATTCAAATCAAATCTATTTTCTCTGGCCGTGTGATGCGTCAACATTTTCATTCACATACACTTTTTAAATCATGCGTAAACGACTGCACCCCACGGGTAGTAAGTTTGTGTACATGGGTACCTAACTGAACATATGATAGGTGGCTGTGATCTCCGATGACCTTCAAATGTTAATTAAAGATTAGGTCAATTTAAACATTTTCAAATCTGACAGAGTCGGCTGCGCTGTACGGACTCCAAATCTGTGTGCCAAGGTATCTTGGCCCCAGGATGAATATAGGATAAATGGTACTGACCTGTAGTGACCACTAAAAGTCAATCCAAGGTCAGGTCATTTTAGACATTTTCTGGAAAGGTCAAATTTGGCATTTTCCACTCTTACGAAGACAACTCCACGGACTGCAAATTTGTATACAGTACCGTCAAAATTATTGTGCACTTTTTTTTTCAGTTTTGACCTATTTGATTTTTAAACCTTATTTAAAATACAATGATGTGAACATAAATATATAATCGTATGCATAGATAGTGTAATGAATCCTGATCCTCACTGAGCATTCCACTATTATGGCACTGTGTCAGATTGATCCAAGATTCTTTTTTAAGATAGCTGGGCCAATCAAAACGGAGATTGAATTCTAAGGAGAGCCAAAACGAAGGGAAATTAATAAATAAAAAATATTGGGGGAATAAATGTTTGAAAAAAAAAGCAGGTCCGGGGAAGGAACGCAAAACAGACATAAAGAAGCTGACCATTGAATTAGTATTCCACACAATGAAAATATACACGAAGGAGATCGAAAACCATAAAAAAGGGAGGAGAGGGGAGATTAAAAATGAATAAAGAACTTGAAAAAAAAAGAAAAAAAATGAATAAAAAGAATAAGCGAATATAAGAAGGAAAGAATGAAGCAAAAATAGAAGAACAAGGCCGGCTGATCCAGGGTCAAACTTAACTTCTTCTATCTCGACTGAAGATAATTACTGCAACGTTTGTTTTTTTATTGTAATATGGACTGATTTGTAATCCCGTGGGAACTTTTTATAAGAAGCATGAAGCAAAGTTTTTGATCTTTGACATAAGTCCAGGAGACATATTTCTAAAGTAATTGTATTGAGTATTCATGAAAATCTTACTTTATTCCTCAAAATAAAATAGTTTCTCACGGGGCCAAGTAAAACTACATTCCAGCCTGCACTATTATACATATGATATATTTTTAAAATATGAAAATATGCATTTCAAATACAATGCATTTATCCATCAACAAACAAATCCTATCTGTAAGATAAATCTTGTAGATTAGTTCAGTCGGTGAGATACCAGCCTACCAATCAACTGGCTGTGATTTCAAATCACGGTAGGGGAATATTAATTTTTTACTGCATTAAATTTGTTGGGGATTGTTCCTGTTGTCCGTGTTGTTCTTGTTACAGTGAAAACAACTTTAAGCTTGGACTTGAGTCAGACAGTATGAAAAAAAAAAGAAAAATGAAGCAAGAATAAAAAGAAAAGGAAATTTAACACGAGGCTGTAATAATATAAGATATTCTTGTTCCTTGAGGACAGTCTGTAAAATCAACAAAAGGCGGACTGAATGGAAAATAACAGTACTGGGGATTCCAAAATAAGGAAAAACTGGCCATCATAGTCAATAGTTGAATAAAATCGTAGCGTCAAAATTTGGCGTCGTGTAAAAAAAAATCTATCGGGGAATAAATCTGATCCTAATGAATTCTATCAATGACATCGTTATTGTTTCCGTGGTAAAATATGTAAAATAGAGTGAATGAACATCTGAAAATATCTAAATTCCGGAGAATATAGACGTTATTAATTAAAGCAAAAACTGCCAGAAAAAGTAACAAAAAAGAATTAAAAGAAGTTTTTTTTTCACTGAAAATGAAAATTTTTAATATTTAGAAGGAGCCTAAGATCAATTTTCAAGTGTGTAGACAAAACAGTATGACCAGGAGCTCTTGAAGTATCAAACACATAAGCAATCACAAAAAACAGACAAACACGCACCAATATAAAAAAGGGGAGAACAATACGCTATTTTTGATGACTGCAGTTGTTCAATGCTACATTTTTTTTACGAGAAACAATTTCTCTCAAAGAATAATCATGTCAGACACTATTTTCGCATCATAAATCTTCAATCTTGTAACGCTGACCGAACGTTTATCATATAGATATCTTTAAGCAGCCTTTAGATCATATGCCATCCGAGGGTAGAGTGTCCTGATAAAAACTTGGTTGAGCTGGAATCGCATAAAGTGAGCAAGCCGTTACCAAAAATTCGTATTAGAAGAATGTTTAAACGGGAGACTTGTATGCCACGGTGAGTACCATAGGTTGTGCGCTACCTCTATGATGGCTCGCTGCAAAACAAACGTTGAACTTTTTTTTTTATTGCTTTTTTTCGTAAAAGCAAAAAGTGGCATGGATAGAATTTTTGAATCCATCGAATGGTTTGATTCTGTTCAGGGGAAGAGACTAAATCAGTCACTGCAAATAGGCCCAATCGGAAACCTATTGAATTACGATGTTGTCAGCGTGTTTGGACCCGGACAGGTCACGTGCAATGCTTCGCTCTTGACTCTACCATTAAAGTCAAGTGCAGCTTCGGCTCATGAATGAATTGCTGCAAGCAATCACCCAGTAAAACCTTCGCTAGGATTCCCCATGCGAATGTTATATTCACAACCCTGTCCATGATATCAACATCTCGACCTTGTTTACAACGAAGGGAATGACATCAATAGCGACGAGCGTTCGATAAAAGGTAATGTGGGATTTCGAATTTTATCACAGACACACAAAATCTCACATATATTTACTTGAATAATCTGCCATGATATCGGCCATATTTTCTATTATATAAGTATCAAACATCAATTGTGTAATACCCCCCCCTTATTTTTCTTTTCTTTTTTTTTTAAATGCGTAAAAATTTGGATTTATACAGATTATCATAAACAAAACAATGCAATTTCCAACTTGAGGAAAATAAGGCCAAACGCATGAGATGCTTGTCCACTTTCACACGTGTAGCTCAAAAACTAACCAACATAGATTGATGCAGTTTCTTTTATATATAAAAAGAAGAGCAAGGTCACTGCTATAAAAAATTTCAATCAAAGCCGGCTGAAACGTTCCATTAGTGCGCTGTTTCAAAAGTTCACTTTCTCTATCAGCAAAGCTCATTCATACATATACAAATATATGTATGAAGAAATGGACATATTCCGTCCAACAGAATGCATTATAATTTGCATTACATAGAAACTTATTTGAGATTATCTCCCGTTATTACATGGTTAATGTAGCACTTGCCCGAGACAACGTAAATAGAATAAACAACTAACGAAAATGGAACCTGCCACCGATATGGTTGCCACTTCAAAGTAGCGATGCTCTTTGTATATAATCTAATGCAATTTATATATAATGAAACTCAATTTGAAATGATCTGTTATTACACGGGGGATGTATCATTAAGCCTAGACAACGTAAATATAATAAACAATTTAAGAAAAATTGGTAGCGCGCATAGTCCTCCTGGAAATGACACTACCATCGTGAAAAAAAACTATTACAATGGAGGGGTATACCTGCTCTCCATTGATACAGAGGTAGCGTGTACGTAACAAAGTACTTTCTACATGAATGATAGGACCCAGTGTTACCAAGCGGAACGCTGCCCGAACCATTACATAGTTTGTGTTGGCTTTTTGTCCTCCAACTGTACATCGTTTCCCCCAAGATAATGACACACACTTATCCTGCTAACGACCTTATCTGGGAGAATTCGAGACTCGACGGACCAGGCGACCTTCTTGCATTGATACAAGATCCAGTTCCGATGCTTGCGTGCTCATGGAAGATACTTTCAGCGATGGACAACGATCAAAACAGGTCCCATACACTACAAGAATCGATGTTATTCACCTTGATTAAAGTTATTTGCAATTAGCGCCACAGTGGCCCATCTGTTTACATGCACTTCGCAGGAAAGCGTCTGTTCACCTTACGCGTCGATAGGTTTTAGCCGCTCAATGCTTTGTCAGAGTTTGTTGATTTTCTTTCCTCAGACCAATGCTGATAGGTACTCACCACAACTGAACGTGAGCACCACACTAACCATGCTATTTCAGAAATGCTCTGACCAAACCTTCTGGACATAACAATTCATTTATATCTTACTTCTTGCATTCAACACACCAAAATTAAGTGCTAGAGGCTTGCCCATCTACTTATTCCCTAAACCTGACATGCGTAATTCTTACGAGACAGTAACTGTCATTCTTGCTACATACCGCTGGCCATAATGTTTTGGCTCATCTAAGTAGACAACGATTTTTCTCTTTTTCTCTCTTGAAATCTCTTGCTTTACCTTTTCATTCTCTCTTTCTGTCAAAACGTGGAGTTGGCTTTGTTCTTCTACCATAACACGAACAAGAAGAACAATTCTCGCCAAATTTAAGGGAGTAAAGATTAACATGCCCAATCGATGATTTGAAAACAGGACCAACCTATTTGTAGCCGTGTCTCTTACTGAGTCAAATTGACAAGTCTTACAAATCTGCCAAACATTTTTTTTTAGAAATACGCAAGGGCTTATTTCATTATAATTGATAAATGTATCTATAAATTTGAATTAGATAAATTTAACATTCCCCGAATCACGGTCAAGTGAGCAGTAGCCAGCTTCGTTTATCTACGAAATTCATCTCAGATATGTAAGGATTGTTGCAAATAATTAAATATATTTATACTGGAAAATGTTTTCTAATTTTTATTTGTTTTATATACAGTAAGAAATTTTCAGTAATCATCTTCAGATGGAATAGGATTTGGAGCGGAGTTCGACACAGCAGCAGAAAGTATTTTTCTTTAATTCAACGTTTCTGTTTCTTCTATCTTCTCCTATGATTTTATGGAATCTTTTAACAGGTTTGGTTTGTCACCCAATAGAAACCGTCAAGCAACCAATGACTATAGGCAGCATACCGTGTTGGGGGTGATCAATCAAAAAAAATTGGAAAACAGAGCGATCAATGGACAAGTTACTTCACACGCCTGTTTTGGCAGTGATCACTAAAAAAAAGTCTGAATTTTTCAAAAAAAACTGGCCGAAACAAACTAAGGGTTCAATTTAGCATAAACATACATTGCAAATTGAACCCCCACTAAAAACCTACTTTCAGGGGTAATTAAAAGAGAAAATACGTTTTTATTGGCATAATATGGTATGAATGTACACGTAATACATATGTAACCAGGCCAGCCTAAAAACTGAGAGAAACCTGTGTTAACAGCTTTGGAGACAGTTTTCGTTGATAGTTTCTAATTGAAAAAAAATGCTGTTATCTTAAAGCGATTCCGGGGCAATTCAGCGCATATTCTATCCCCCGAAATCCGGTCCAGCAAATAAAATCTTGACTCATCACCCTTGCCTTATTACAAATACTTCCCTGTTGAAAAGGGTTTTGGAGGGGGGTAGCACCTGTTTTATGGATGCATCTTCTTTAGGCGAAGATCTTCATGACGCTTCTGGGGCCTCATTTTCAAATCCATCCCCAACTGTCACGTCCGGGCACTTTTAACAGGGACCCGTCGTTGCCATCATTCTAATTTATTTCAATTCGTTCCAGATAAGCTCTTTGAAAATTCGCAGCAGGGTTTAATGACTCATGGTAAGGGTTGCTGCGGCCAGTATTATTGGTTGTTAGGGTTGGAGCGGAAAGCGCTGGTGAAGGTAGCCATTGGGCCAACGGGGTTATGATGGGGAGAATACTTTGCTCCGTAACGTTATAGGAAAATGGAGCTTCGCTTCGACAACGAAATCCGATGTGTCAGTTCAGTACCGAATTATTGTCGATTTCATAATTCTAGGGACAGCTAAAAAGAAAGAAAGAAAGAAAGAAAGAAAGAACAATTAAAAAGAAAGAAAAAAACAACGGACCAAAGACAGAAGGAAAGAAGAATTAAATTAAAGATAAACAAGGGGTTGCAGAAAGAAGGAAGGGAAGAAAGAGACATTAAAAAGAGAAAAGAGAAAAGAAAGAATGACCAAACAAAGAGAGGAAGAAAAATTAAAGATGGGGAAATCCGAAGGAAGAAGAAGAAAGAAAGGATAATAAGAAAAAGCCACAAAAAGGAAGAAAAGGGGAAATAAATTTAAAAATGAGTCCTAACAAAAAAAGAAAGAAAGGAAGGAAGAGAGGGGAATAAAACAACCAAAAAGGATGATTAAAGATGAAGAAAGGCCAAAGAAAGAAAGGAAGGAAGGATATTTTCTTTTGAAGAGAGACACAAGAAAGAGAGAAAAGGAGGAAGGAATGAAGAAAAAAGGAAGAAATAAAGAAAACTAAAAGATAAAGAAATGCAGAATGAAGGAAGATAAATTAAAAATAAAGAAGGACAGAATGAATAGAAACTAAAAAATTAAGAAAAAAGACAGAAAATCTTGAAAAGAACAGAAAAATAACGAAAATGCATAAAGAAAGAAAAGAGAAAGAAAAAGAGAAATCAATAAAGATACATTAGAGACAAATTGAATTTAAAAAAAGGAAGAAGATTCAAGAATGAAATAACAGATCCTAGAAAGAAAGAAAGAAAGAAAGAAAAGAAAACGGACTATAATAAGTCATTTTCAATTTTCATCACCTTCCTCTATTTAGCGTGTGTTTTAGAGCTCCATTCACCTCCCAATGAAAAAAAAGCGATAGAAACTCTGCCTTGAGAAATAGCTCCTTTGACAATTGATATTGTGTAATAAAATGTTGGGGAAACTACTTACTCAGATTCAGTCAGGACTACTTATCGCCAGTCAATCTGTGAATCGGATGCACTCACAGTATCAACAAAATCAACATGATAACAACCATTCTACAAGCCAAAGCTCAAGGCAAAGCCATCGTAATATCAGTCATGTTAGCAGCGAATCTCACTGATAAGAGCCATGATGATAACTCGCCATCACAGTCAAATATTGAACAACCGTAGCGTCAAATTTTGAAATCATGTGAAAAAAAATTCCATCGTGAAATAGATATGGTCAGAAATCTAGGTCCTGGAGTATCTAGATGTTATTGATAAACGCATCTGAATAAAGCAAAAAAAATGGAAACATTTTTTATTGGAGGTCATGGGGAATGCTGATACCAAGTCTATAGACAAAACAGTATGACCTGCAGCAAACAAACACATAAAAAGGGATAACGATGTGAAAGGGAAACTGATAAAGTTGCATGCCTTATGGGTGTATTCTGATACAACATGATTGCTTTCCTTCATTGGGTCCAATTTCTGGATGCAATCCCACTCGCACGTCTCCGTTGAAGTTGCACTAAATTTCACAGTTCAACAGAAATAAATTGGCTGATCTAAATAGGGAAAGTAGAAAAGTAGGATCAAAGATGAATAGAATAAATAAAAAAAGGATGGTTAGACGTTGAAGTGACCCAAAAGACCATAAAAAGTAAGGTTCTAGAATAGGTTGACTATTACGTCTACCTCGGCCAGATAATAATGTTTGAGAAAAACTATGAACGCGAAATAAGACGACGCATAACGATCAGCTGGAAGCCATTTGGTATGAATAGAGATATATCGAAGAGCGATCATATGCATAACCAAGGTTGGAACAATACAAGATGGAGAGACGAACTAGACGAGTTCAGAAAGTATTGGCTCTGCGACGCCAATGATAGAGAGGTTTGGTAAATTCTGGGGAAGGTCTCTATCCAACGACGAACGATAAAAAAAACTGATGCGTCACGAAGGGACAACAGATGGAACAAAAGGGTAGGCGATTGGTGCCCCTGGGATAGTAAAAGCAGTAAGAAAAAAACAGACTCACGATGAAGAGACTATGTAACTTTGCAGGTAAGGCATGACAGATATTAGCGTAATCATGCTCGTCATGGGGGGAGATGGGAAGGGCTTTTGTCTGTGTCAGAATATTTATGAATGCTTTGTATTATTTGACACTCTATTTGAATTGGACATCCATTATTACATGGAGGTTCTCTCTCTCTCTCTCTCTCTCTCTCTCTCTCTCTCTCTCTCTCTCTCTCTCTCTCTCTCTCTCTCTCTCTCTCAGTATAACCTTCAAGAGGAAGTGTTATCAATGTGCTTACGTGACCCACTGAACTGTCGATGAACCACGACTATCTTATCTATTTTCGACTACTCAGTCGTCTCTCATTACAGCCTGGAAATTGTAACATCTCTCAACCTTTGGCCCTGTCAACAATTTTCAATCACTAATAACCATGCAACGAACTGACTGATTCATTTGGTCCCCCATCTCCAAACGGTCAAGGACGGCTTTTGCCGTGGCCAGCGTAAGGGCACTCACTTAGCGCTTTTCTTACCCCTCTCTCTTCCTCTTTCACATATTGTTTCGCTATCTTTTTCCTCTCTATCCTTTCATTATCCCCCTCTATATATGATTCTCTCACTTTCTCTTTCTGCTTTTTTCTCTTTTCCTCTGTCCTGCTTGTCTGGTTTCTTTCTGCTCTCTCTACAGCTATTTTTCTTCAACATATTGAGTCTGCTTTCTCCTTTCTTTTTTTCATTGCTTGCCCTCCCTTTACTCTGCTTATTCCTCTCTTTTCTTCTCTTCCTCTCGTCTTTCTTCTGTCTCATTCTTTCCTTTCTGTACTCCTCTTTCTGTTGTATTTCTTGATTCTGTTGAGCCAATCTTCGGAGAGGTGGCTTGTTACTCTTGAAAATCAGCATTCAAAGTCTGAGTTTATATCAGGCCTGGAACACGGACTTCTGTCACCGGTGGAAAATACGCAACTAGCTCACCACGAAATGGTCCCCCCTCTCTCTCTCTCTCCCTCTCTCTCTCTCTCTCTCTCTCTCTCTCTCTCTCTCTCTCTCTCAATTCTTTTTTCTTCTTCCCCTTTCAATCTCTTTCCTTTTCGCAGTAGTGAACGGTTGTCACTATAATGCTTTCTCTTTGTCCTGAATAATGCGAAACGGAAGAGCAATTCAAGGAGTTTTTCGAACGATTGAACTTCTCGATGTATCTGCCTGTTTACACAAACGTTTCAGTCGATCCATTCCACGGCCTTCTTTATTTGTACAATCCGAATGCGATGATGGTATACAGATTTTGTTTCCTCTAATGGTGGCAAAGAGCTGGTAACGATGAATTCGGGTGATATCTTTTTTCTTTTTCTCATTTGTTAGGTCTGGATTGCCATAGCTTGTCCATGTTGAGTAGCAGAAGCCACATCGAACTCTGCTGTTTGCAGAGATGAATTTAGGGAGGGGGTTTCACTGGTACGTGCTGCCCATTTCAAACAACCGGATCACAGCCCATCAGCCCCACTCCGATACCCACGGCTGATGTCCATGCGCAGAATACCGACCCTGGTTAAGACGTCGGGAAGAAAACGCGAAGTATAAAAAAAATCAAGAGTATGTAAAAACATAAAAGTATGGAGGTAAAGGGCTCTTACACCATTACACTCATCTGTTACGAATAAATAAAGGTTGCGGGCGGGGGGGACGAAAAAGGATATCTTAATCGTCGTTCTTCCAGGTGAATGATTGGGAGGAGGAAAAAAACAATCGGGAGGTTGAGAAAATATGTGTGCGTGCGTGTGTATGCATGCGCATGCATGCGCACGATTTCCTTCGCGCCTGCGTGCATGAACGCTCCCATGAGCGTGTGTGCACATGTGTGAGTACGTGAGCACGCGCATGCGCGAGTGTGAGTGTGCGCACGCGCGTGTAGGCGTGTTTCGAGATTTCGAGTTGTCCGTTGCGTTATGTTCGCCCGGCGTTGATTTGAACAGAATTTCACTTATAAATTCATTTCATCTTATCTAACGCTCCCCTTTTTTTAAACTTGTACCTCCCCTCCTAATCCCCGTCCCCAATCCCCCTCTCCTCATTTCCTTTTCCCGCATTTTTATTATCCGGTAGCATTTATATCAAATTCCAGAACAAAGTTTTCCTACCGAAATAACGACTGAGGAATGTAAACTGATATGTAAAATACACATTCTCCTACCGGGATTTGAACTTACGACCAACTGATTGCCTGGATGCCGTCTTACTGTTTGAGCTAATTTGGGAAGTCTGGACAAAAATTTATCATATAAATACGCACGGGCTTATTTCATTCTAATAAACATAAATTCATACTAAAAAATGTATCTTTTAATATTTTTTTATTTATTATACATGCAATACCAACGTTTCAGTAATCATCTTCAGCTGGAATAAAGGCTGGGGTGGAGTTTGTCACAGCAGCAGCCAGTTTTCTCACTTCGCTCTTTCTTTGTAAGAAATGTCTAGTTAAAAATGAACTGTACGAGCAGAATATTCCCCCAACCTAAAACTACTAGAAAATTCTACTGGGACTAGGAGAAGTAATAATAGTTGCTTTTTCCAACTAATTACTGTAAGTTGCATTCTGCTACATGTTGTAAATGAATATCATAGAATTGAATAAAGCTCAGTTGAAATTTTTATGGATATTATCTGTTTCAGGTAGATGCAGTGGTCTACTTTCTTTAGTTCTGCCTTTTCGATTTTGATAGTCATGTATTTGTCCGTAGCATGGAACTGAAACATGAATCCCACCAGAAGATTTGCTTTCAAACTAAGAGCCATGCAACGGGCTCAAGAGTGAAGAACCATGCTCAGCATCACTTGGGGAGATCACAGAACAGTAGATTAGAGGGAAAACAAAGGTCATAGATTCCATTAGAAAATTCAAATGGCAATGGGTAGGCTATATTGCAGGGATTCCAGAGAACTTTTTAACATCATGACATACTTTTTCATTTCAAAGTTTCTTTTTTAACTTAATTTTCGTATGATGGATAACCGTAGCCATCGAATATAACGAAGGGTTTTGTCCTTTTCTTTATTTGCGTGTGTTTGTTTATGTGTTTCAGCATTCCAGCGCTCCTGGCCATGCCATTTTGTCGACATACTTCAACATTGGCATCAGTACTCCATTAAAACTCTTCTTAAGAAGTGTTTGTTTTTTGGGGTGTTTTTTGTTTGTTTTTTTTTTCAAAAAAAAGCTTTTTAACCACACGGGGGCCTTATTCTGGTGGATTTATTAATGACAAAAGAATGACTGAAGAATCTGGATGTTTCTACGTATTTTTTCACTCTGTTTTAGATGTCATTGAATTTGTATTGAGCATATTTATTCTTCAGTGGAATTTCTTTACAAAAACGACTTGATATTTTAACGCTACGGTTGTTTAATTATTGACTGTGATGGCGAGTTTTGCTTATCTCATTTTCTTTGTTAAACGTTTTTCTTCTCAGTTTCCATCTAAGTAGATTCTACTGAGTTAGAAATATCTTGTTATAAATGGAATTATACGATGATTTCACTCTGTTTCGTCTCTCTTGGAAACGTCCTCTTTCGATGCCTGACCTGTGTCCAAATTTCAAATCAGTTCGTACCTCTTCTTTGTGAATCTCCTTTCTGTCTCCCGTTGTCTTCATATTTATTTTCCCAAGTTTTATATTTTCATATTTATGAATAAATTTCACAAAACCATAATTTTACAACGCACATTCAACTTACTTTTTATTTCCTTGGTTCTCCAAGTTTTCGCCACCTTGTGGTAACTTCGTCAGTGAGGTTACCGCCTTTAACCTTGCAGAAGTTATAGCGGGCAAGCGAACATTTTGAGAACAAAGGATATAAAACGTAAGTGTATTATAAAATGGTTTTGTGAAATTTATTCATAGATATGAAACTAACAAAATACAACTTAGCACACAACACACAGAATCGCATTAAATCATTGCCTGAAAAGACCAGTGACCGAAAACATCTTTCTTTTGTTCGTGTTTCTCGTCTATTCTCTCCTTCTCTCACGTATTCAATTTATCTTTCCAGCAAACCCGTCTCTATCATCCCTCCATCTTGCGTCGGGTCTTTTCCTACAGCACTTACTATCCTGTGAGCACTAATTAGTTAGCCTTTTGTTCCGTCTGCTGAAATCCCGTCTTGTCTTGCCCATCTCCATTGTTATTGCTTCATTATTTGTATGATATCCTCCACTTAGGTCTTTCCCCTGACCAACGCTGATCTCTACGAATCCTTTAAACTTATCCCTTGCATTGCTCTTTCCATGCTGCGATTATAAGTTGGTTCTTACTTCGTTTGTGAGTTTCCATGTTTTGCATCCGTAATTCATGGCTGGCATTATGCATTCATTGTTTGCTTTATGCTTAAACACAATAACAAGGTGCTCTTTACTGTGTCTCTATTCATACCAAATGATTTCCAACTGATTGTTATGCATTTCATGCCTTTTCTATAACTTTATTATCTTTAGTAACTGAATGTATTCGTCAACCTCTTCTACATTCCTGTCCTTTATTCTTATGGTCATTTTGGATACATTAGTCATAAAAAGAAAAGTATACAATCAATGCATCATCCCGATAGTCACCTATGGAGTTGAAATATGGAGCCTAACCATGAGACTGACGTGCAAACTGAGAACCCTGCAACGTGCAAATGAGGGAATCATGCTCAACTTCATGTGGAGAGACCACAAGACAGCGCAGTATATTCGGGAAACCCCAGAACATCACAGAAACCATTACGAAACCCAAATGACAATGGGCTGGCCACGTTGCGAGAATGACAGTTGGACATTGCGACGCACAACATGGATCCACGGAGATCAAATGCGGAACCAAGGCCAGCAGAGATTTTGGCTCTGCGACGCCCACGATAGGGAGATGTGGTGAATCCTGGGGAAAGTCTATGTTCAACAACGAACGATATTGGACTTATGATGATGATGATGATGATGATGATGATGATGATGATGATGATGATGATGATGATGATGATATAGACGTCGATTGATATATAGATATGAGCATACTGTCATCAGGTTTTATGTATGTATATAAGTGTGCAAAATGTCTAAAACAGCTTCCTCTGAGAGAAGAAAAATGATAAACATTTATATTCTTAACATCCTATTTCGAGAGGTAAGAGAAATATTTGGCGAAACATGGGAAACGCTAAGCAACTTGGAAGATAGACGGATTAATCTATCTGTTTAAATGCCTCAAACTATTACGTAGCTCGTATGAGTACGTACGTACGTATGTACTATTATTATAAATTATTGTTTCTGATGACAAATCCATTAATTATGGCTGAATCGATAAAACTTTAGCCAAAAGCATAAACATGGACTTAATCTGCACGTAAATCCTCTGTGAGTACACAAAATGTTTTTCTTTTATTTGACGACTAACTTAATGCAATTTTCTTGGAGTTATAACCGAAATCAATCTTTCGAAGAAGATATTGAATTATTACAATACGTTTTGAAAGAGCGTAAAAATAGTCCATGAGAGTTACTAGTGCATATACTTTTTAATATTGTATAAGTATACAGTATCAATCTCTACCGCCGGTTAACTCGGACAATCGGCTAAAACGGACACCCTCCCTATTAATCAGTTTTAACGAGGCTTCATTGTATGCTTGTGTAAGTATGAGTGAGTGTGTGTGTGTGTGTGTGATTTTATCTGCTCTCCATACCCCCCTTTCTCTTTCTCTCTTCATTCTTATTCCTTTCTTTTCTTTCCTTCTTTCTCTCTCTCTCTCTCTCTCTCTCTCTCTCTCTCTCTATATATATATATATATATATATATATATATATATATATAGGAGAAGAAGCAATATATATATATATATATATATATATATATATATATATATATATATATATATATATATTGCTTCTTCCCTTTTTCTCCTTCAATTCTCTTCCTCCATCTTTCTACAATAAAGTAACTTCCCCCGGCAAGTGACACACAAGTGAATACCGGAATAATAACGTCAAGTTCTTATTGATCAACTTTCCTTCAATACGTTGTGCTTATTCCTTCAGAATCGGACGAATAAAATGAAACGCTTAGCTTTGGTTCGTAATCAATATAAAAATATTCACTCAGTACAAAAGGCGACGTCTCCAACAAGAGGGACACAGCGAATATGAAGTCCTAATGTTGGTCTGGTAGGGTATTGCTAATGAAAGGGTATGTCAGACATTTAGTCACATCATTCATGAAACATCATTCATACCAATACCACCATCTTTTACATTCGTTTCTACCATAACCCGTTCTGACAAACATTTGTACGTAACTCCCACTGATATACGCTAACATATTAAGATAAATAGGTTTTTATATAAAGGTAGCATTTTACAACACCAATGTGCTGACTTCTAGGTTGGTGATTATCAACTAAAGTACCGCAAGACATTACTGAACTGCAAAAGATCTGTAGGTGTGCCGCAGGAGTTTTGAGGAGGGCTGATCCTCCGTCAAACAAGAGCCATGAAACAGCATTCCTAGTATGGATACAAAAATAATATTTGAATAAGTTTTAACATCACTTTTACTTTTCTGGAACACATTAAACTCTCTTTTTTCAAAGACGCAATAAATAAATAAATGTGTTAAACATTAAAGACCCAAATGACAGTTTTAAATTCTCTGAATTCCGTAGTGTAGAACTGCAGGTCTCATATTATTTTTCTATCGATGGCATCATTTTCAATGACATCTTGTTTCAATTTGTAGCAATAACAAATATGCGTAAAACTTTCCAAATAACTTAAAAGGGATGATCAATAATATCCTTTCGGCAATAAAATTAATAAATTATTCGTTTAATGAACACATTATTATCATTTCCGTTTCTTTTCCTAATCATGCAAACCTATCCAAAAATACTGACGGTGTTCCTCGATCATACTAGTGCTTATCTCACTGTGTCGTGAAATGAAAAAGATTGGAAATCGCTTCTCTGGATCGCTAGGAAAGCTTTGTTATACCATTCTCTAAAGTATGATGGGTTTACCTTCCTTGAAATCGAAATTCAGAATCTCGGATTTTATCTGGACCTGAAAAATCGACTCGGGGGTCGGGGAGTTTGATTTAACACTCCTTTAGTCATCAAACAGATCTATGAGATAAGTAGATATGAACATGTGGTAGTCAGATATGAGTGGACCAACTGAGGTGGATTTCATGAAATAATTGCCGGCATCTTTGCAAAAAATAAAGACAGAACCATATTTCTTTATGATGGAACCATGTGAATATCCATCCATTTAATAATTGGCGTGTTTTTTTTCTCTTGGTATCTATGTCTGTAACGTGAACTCTTCCATTTAAAGGTAACAATTTTCCTTATAAAATATACCCTATCTACCTTTCTAAAACAATGGGCTCTTCCACCTAAACAAATTCAGCCGCTTTAATAAAACTCCGGTTGAAATTGATCAGACGTAAACATTCATTTACACAATTAACAGTTTTGAAGTAGATGAGAATGAATTTTTGAACTATGAGAATGTTTAGAAACCGCTCGAACTCCGGTGAGATACGGGTGGATATTTTAACTAATGAATCAGTTAAGCTTCTGACCGAGAAACCTACAAAATAATATTGAGCGAGGAAGAGGTAAGAAAACCAAATGGGAGGAGGAGAGGAATTAAGAAAACGAAATAGAAAATTAGTCGCTCAGAAGAAATTGTCTCGTGACCGACGTCTTTTGGCAGCACGCCGCCGTGTTTTCAATGATGAAATCCACAAAAGAAGAAGAAATCTAGCAAGGATCACTTTAGGATGGCAAGCTTTCGGCAAAGCAAGCTCAACCTTCAAATACAAGACGATCCCAATAATTTTCAAAAGAAGAGTATACAACCAATGATTCCTCCTGATAGTCACTTATGGAGCTGAAACATGGAACCTAACTAAGAGACAGACCTGCAAACTGAGAAGCATACAGCGTGTGCATTAGAGAATCATGCTCAACCTCATATGGAGAGATCACAAGACAGCACAATATATCAGGAAGAAAACGTGAATCAGAAACATCAGAGACTCACAACATGGATCCTCAGAGACCACGTGCGAAACCGAGGCCGACAAAAAACAAAATGGAGAGATGAACTAGACAAATTCAGAAAATACTGGCTCCGCAACGCTCATGGTAGAGAAATGTGACGGATCCTGGAGAAGGTTTATGTCCAACGACAGACGTTAAAAGACTGATGATGATGATGATGATGATGATGATGATGATGATGATGATGATGAAATGAAGTGATAGATAAATAAATAATCTTACTATAATTCCCCGAATGTCCATCCATCTGTCTGTCTGAGAATAAGTACCTGGACACAAGATATAAATCTAGAGAATCTTAAATAAAATCTAGATTCTAATATGATTAAATTTCGTTTCTTTTTTTGGGGGGGGGGTCTCGCTAACTGAAAATATTCCGCTCAGATATTTTACTTTCTTGCAATTAGGATTTTTTGTCACGAGAAATTTCGTTATAAGGGTTCCTCGCTGTATGTTCAAATAAAGAGAAGGGACAAGAAAGCAGACGAAAAATGAACAGTGAGAGACAGGCTTGATGCTGACTGGAGAATGAGCGAAAGACCGAAGGGTAAGTACGTATGGAAAAGGGCGTTAAAATTGCAACATGAAAGAAAGATAAAAGAAGGGATGCGGTAGAAAATATTAGTTTGCACTCCTTCCATATATTTTCTCAAATGAAATTAATTAATGATTGCATAATTTTTACATGGTACAGGCAAAATGATTGAAGATTAAAACACGTGATGATAGATATTCTTAGTACCATTATATCTAAGTCTGTGAAAGACATGGGAACAACTAAAAATAGCATGAATTCCATTAACATATATTGGGAAATAAGTGACCGAAATAGCATACATTTAGGGGAAAAGTTTAATTATATGTTTAGAGTTCAAAGCCGTCGAGCAATTTAGACTATATATATATATATATATATATATATATATATATATATATATATATATATATATATATATATATATATATATGTATATATATATGTATATATATATGTGTGTGTGTGTGTGTGTGTGTGTGTGCATATATATAATATGTTTTGTTTTTTGTTTTTTAACCCCAAAACAATCAGAGTAATCAACTGATGATCCTAGCAAGAGAAAATAGTACCATGATAACTTAGTATTTATAAAACAGAAAGAAGCACTGGATAAAATAGCATAAATTTCATTAACAGATATTGAGAAATAAGTGACTGAAGAGACACGAAAAAAAAATTGAAAATATTTTTTGAGGTTTGAAACTGTGAAGCTTTCTTGATTATATGAACTTAACAGACACAAACATAACCTAATACAATACTTCACCCAACGAGGTTATCCGCTAGATGACACTAAAAACCAAATAAAAAAAGCGACTGGAATACCCAGAGATGAAACCCTTATACTGTCCCACAATAACAAACCCAACCGCATACCCCTTATAACAACCTTCCACAACACACTCCCACCCTTAGCACACATCATCAATAATAGATGGAACATTCTCACGATCAAAACAGATCTAAGAGAAACATTCACAGACCCATGTGTCATCTCCTACCGCAGACCCCAAAACATCAGTGACATGATTAGTAGCAATAATATCGTTAACAATAAAGTCGTACACAAAAATATACCTAGAACAATTAAATTCTGCACACTTTGCAACATAAGAAACAGTCTATGTTGCAACCACCTCAAGTACACCAACACATTCACAAGCACTACCACAAAAGAGAGTTACCACATATATCACAACAGCAACTCACGCAGTAAGAACATTATATACCTCCTAGAGTGCAATAGATGTAAGTTACAGTACCAATGCAAGTCCGAGTGGCAATTTAATATTAGACTCAACAATTTTAGACATAGGATCAAGTCAAAAAATAATCGTAGCCCACTTCCCATAGAACTACACTTTCGCACACCTGACCACAATTTTGCCACTGATGCTAGCTTCATCATCATAGAAAAAATAGAAAAAACTACTCCAATTGACATAAGTAAAGTTCTAGAGAAACACGAAGACATGTGGATCAACAAACTTAAAACCCTATATCCTAATGGATTAAACACTAAACTGAAGAACCCTCACCACACAGAACCCTAATACACAAAACTCCAATCATTAATATCCTCACACCCACATCTTAGACACATTCAATAATGGAAGCTTCAAAGTCACCCAGACCCATAGGAAAAACTTCACCTTAGCCTGTTATAACCCCTGTCCAAATCATAGCCAAAACATTTTCAATAACTTTTAAGGTTGATACCTATGTAGCTCCTTGACCTCACCACCCCTTTTTTCTACACTACCCCAAACATACCAAAAAAATCTAACTCCACATCACTCCCCCCTACCTTGACACACTCTGCCCTCCCCAAGACCAACTGCTGCTGCTTTACCAAAGACCTGATACCTACTGGACATTCTTCCATTTAGCAGGAGGCCTCCAGCAGCCCTGACAGCAAAACTCACCCACAATGCATAGCTCCTGGCAGTGGACTCTGGTTCCACATGGTACTTTTTAATACACACTCACACAGCACACACCACTGATGATGGGAAGAATCCCGAAACATGTATGGACTATTTACATATAAGGATTAATAAACCTTACCACCAAACACTTCACTCCCGAGTCTGTCTCACTTTCTACAGTACACTTTATATATATATATATATATATATATATATATATCGTCTTTACGGCTTTAATATTTACTCATATATGTTTATATATATGTGTGTGTGTGTGTAGTCTAAAAAGCTTTACAGCTTAAAACACTAGACATTAAAAAACATTTCCGATCCAGTTCTGCATAAGTTCTGCGTATCCTGGGTGAAAGTTTCAATTAAAAGGGATATCGAGTCTATAGCCACACTGGAGAGTTGTTATACGACGAAACAGCTTTTTTTTAATTTCAACATATATATATATATATATATATATATATATATGTGTGTGTGTGTGTGTGTGTGTGTGTGCGTGTGTGTGTTTACAATGTTATTGTTTCTGATCAGTTCCAAGCAGGTATTGCGATTGGTTTTATTTTGCCCTTTTATACAACCAAAGTTATTTTTATGGGGTTCTCTCATTCTTTAGGGGGAGGTTATTGTTCTTAGTAAAAATATACGTGTGTGTGTGTGTGTTCGCGTGCGCATCTACAAATGTATCTACTTCTTTATCTTCATGTGTGTGCTATTTCAAATTCTCGTTTCACATACATGCTCTTTAGCACCTTCATTCGCCGGTTCATACATGAGAAACTGATGAAGACCGATGGTTAGCAATTAGTCTCGTCTATAAAAATAAAATGATGATAAAAGGACCATATATGATTGTGGGATATAACTCCAAAATAAATGAAGTACAGACGAAGACGGTGAAAAAAAACAGAATCTTCCAAGTGGAAACTGTCGGGAATACTTGGATGGCTGTATACATTTGAGGTTTCATGTTTCAGTTCCATAGGTGACTATTGGGAGAACGCATTTGTTGTATTCCCTTCTTTTTAGGACAAATGGGATTTTCATCTCTCTCTCTCTCTCTCTCTCTCTCTCTCTCTCTCTCTCTCTCTCTCTCTCTCTCTCTCTCTGTCATGAACACGTGACACAAGTGCATATATCGTTATTAACGGTCTATTTTATAATGATGCATTCTGGGAGTCCGTGGTAGCGTTAAGGCCAGAATCAGTAAACTGAGTTCAGATTTTGGCTTAGACCGCTCATGTTCTCTTAGCGCTAATACTATAAGGAAAGACACGGATCAATATCCCTGTGCTCTTTCCTATTCAGTAGCCAGTAGTAGCAGTTAAACGCCGCTACATCCATTATCAGCCTTGACAAGGGTCGGTCAGATGTGTGTGGGGGGTCTTTATACCGGTCTTAGCAAGCACTGACAGTTTACACCCATGTAAATATGCCAAAATCATCTTCATGAAATCTTGAACAATGAATGTGTACACGTTGTGCCGAATCGGCAAAATTTCAATTTTTTTTCTTATAAAAAATGAATAAGTACGTAGTTTTAATTTGATCAAAAGCTTATTCTACCAAAACAAGAATATAAAACGACTGTTATTTACGATGAAAAGTGTAATGGGACCTTTTTATACAAAAAAACAAGTAATTTTTGCCAGCTGAGCAATTTCACGGATTCGGCGTAACGCATACAAAAATGCTGCGCCTGCTTATAAGCTCGGGAACTAGCGCGCATGCGCACGATGACAAGTGTATGTGTGCTTTTTTATAAGCTGTATGCAAATGTCTACTGTAACATTGTGAAGGCCATCGATTTGTTGTGCGGTTTCCATTATTGCTGATGTTTTTGTTATACAATAAAAACTCCATATTAACACCCACAGTGTTTTTTAAAAAGCTATGCCATTTTGACACCGTCTTTCTGATCTTATTAACTTTACATAAAAATCGACGTCTTTTCTCAGTCCAGTCTCGAAACGACCGTGAAGATAAAGAATCAATAAATCGAGAGGGAAAGAGCAAAGAGAGTTTAATCATGTGTGATACAAAGGAAAAAGAAGAAGAATAGCAAGAAGAAAAAAGGAAAAAAGAAAAAAATGAGGAATTAAATTATCTTTCTCTTACTTCCCTTGTTTTCTTCTTATGGAAGAAGCTGGTTGCCATTGGCTGATAAAAGAAAGAGAGAAAGGAGAGGCGGGGGAGTAAGGAAAAAGCAAAGAAGGAGATCAAAAGGGAAATTATATGTATTTTTTGTTTACTATCCTCACACCCTTCCTATTAGAGTAGCGGGTGGCCCAACGGTTAACGTGGCAAGGAGAATGGAATCGGGGAACCTAATCAAAACTCAGTCTGGAACAGTTTTCGTTCACTTTGCACTAATGCTCCTGGGAAAGGCATGAATACACATACCTTTTTTTCTAGCTGTGGGTAAATAGCAGGACAGTTGGAGCTCTTTAGCCTTGTAATTGCTACAAAACAACCATTGGACTCCATGGATCGTTCAGGAAATGGAAACAAAATTATTGCCAGTTTCGTGCTAAACTCAGCGCATTTCTTGTTTTGCTACGGCGAAAACTCACCAGGTTGGCTTGGGCGTGTTTGAACATTTTGGCCATTTTTAGCATCGTGTTTTTTATTTGTTTTGTTTTTTTTATTTTTGCGCTTTTTGCAGTCAAATATTTTTTTTGAATTGGCAACACTGGTGTCATGTGGCATAGGAGTAAATGGGCTGAGCAGAGGCTTCTCCTTGTTCCTCTCCTTTGTTTTTTTTGTTTTTTTTTCCTTCACTTTATCAAACTCCTGTGAAAAGTCTGAAGTTAACTTTGTTTTCCTACCGTAATAAGAACAACGAGGGGTGTTAACTTCATATTCCCCTATTGTGATTTGAACTCACGACCAACCAACTTGATAACAATGAGGCTGTCTTACTGACAGAGCTAAATTGACAAGTCTTAGATTTTAACGAAGAGTTTATCATGCAGAAATGCAAAGCCTTGTTCCATTCTAATAAATAGATAAATAAATAAGTGCATCTCCACGAGAAAAAAATGATGACATATTTTTATTCATTTTGTAAACCATAGAAAAGTTACGGTAATCATCATTCAGAATAGAAGTAAGAATGGAGTTTGACCGTGCAGCAACCAGTCTTGATTTTGCTTTTTTGCTTTTTTGCTTTTTTTTCCCATCTTAGGAGAAATAGAGTTCAGACGAAGTTATCGGGAGAAAATACACATCGAAATAGAAAAAAGAAATCAAGCGATTTTGTCTGACGTCAAGTGAAGAAAGCAAAGTTCAGTTAAGAAGGATAAGAACGGATAAATTTGAGGAGCGTTGTGAGAAAATCCACAGAAGATAAAAACCAAGAAGATGAACAGATTTTGATAGAAAAAATTGGAAAGAAATCATTAAAATCAGAAAGACTTTAGGTTTGTTTTTTTTTTATGAAAAGACAAGTCTGGTTATTTTCTCAATAGAAACCGTAACGTGATCAACATGTTCTGGCAGCATGAAATGCTGGAGGTGATCAATTAAAAAAACGGAAAAATGGATTAACAATGAATAAATTACTTCTCTAACCTTTGGTTGGGCTGTGATCGGAAAAAAAAATTTGAAAGAAATCATTAAAATCAGAAAGATTTGGGGGTTTTTTTGAAAAGACAACTCTGATAATTTACACAATAGAAACCGTCAAGTGTTCATTGTGTTCTGTCAGGATGCTATGTTGGGGTTGATTAATTGAAAAAAATGGAAATACGGAAAAATGGATTAACAATGAATAAATTACTTCTCTCACCTTTTGTTGGGCTGTGATCAATAAAAGAATGTCTGAATTTTCAACAAAATAAAAAAAGCGTTAATGCAGCTGAACACAAACTAAGCGATCGATTTAGCATAAACTTACATTGCGAATCAAACCCCCACTAAATGCCTAACTAAGGGGGGGGGTTCAAGAACAAAAAAAATGTTTGGTTTTTTTTTTTTGACATAATGAGGAGCAAATATCTAAATTGTCAGCCCTCTAGTTCCATTGGCTCGGCCTGTACGCGTGATACATACATATACAGCCAGACTGACTTGAAAACTGCAGAAGCCTATGATGACAGTTTTTGCTTGCTGTTCCTTGAAAGATGAAAATAGTGAATAAGAAAATGGGATGACTCAGAGAAGTGTGTGTATTGAGAAAAGGTTAGGGTCGAGTTTATTATCGGAAGCCTGGGTGAAGGAATTTGAGGAAGGGGCAGGGCAGAAAGGAAGCTGAAAAAAAGAACCCATTTAAATGGGGTGGATGAGGATAATAGAGGAGGCATATATATATATATATATATATATATATATACATATATATATATATATATATATATATATATTTATATATATATGTGTGTGTGTGTGTGTGTGTGTGCGTGCGTGTGTGTGTGTGTGTGTGAGATTCAAGAGAGAATAAAACATGACAAGTAAATAAAAAAGGCTTCAAAAGAAAAGAAAAAGAGAAATAACGGAGCGATGAAAGAAGACAATGAAGTAAAGTGGAACCACCATTCTGAAGGTGATTGTGAATTCTCACCACCCATATAAACTGAGTTGGGGATGATCAATAAAAAATTGGAAAAGGAGGTGATCAATGAATAAGTTACTTCTCTCACCCTCTTTTTTCGGTAGTGATCACTAAGAAAAGGTCTGAATTTTCGCAACAAAAAAATTGTGATCAATTTAGTATGAACTTACATTGCGTATTGGACCCTCTAAACACCCTAACTGAAATCTTCCTTTTTTTTGGGGGGGGGGTAATAAATAAATAAACATATATATATATATATATATATATATATATATATATACATATATACATATATATATATATATATATATACTCATTGAGGGGTTGGTGGGTGTGCAAATTTCCAAGTCTTTACTATGAACGCTTAGGGCTAGGCGAAGGACAGATAGATAGATATCAGAACATGAATAACTTAACTCAGCAACAGTGTTTGATCCGGTCTGTTGTGGGTAGCGATGATTAAAAAGAGCGAAATTGAGAAAGATACCGGAGGTAAGAGCAAGCAAATGAATCGGAAGTGGTAGGTGAGAAATGAGAGAGAGAATTAGGGTAGGTGGGAAATGAGATAGAGAAAGGGCAGGTGAGGAATGAGAGAGAGAGAGGAAGTAGAAATAATCGGGAGGGTTAAGAGGAGGATAAGCAGTCAAATATGTCATTGATGTTTGAACAATGGACAGCTATAGGAGGTGCAGACGGTGCACCTGCCTATCGTTTAAATATTGCTAAAAAAGAAAACAATGTAAGGTTTCTGATAGGCTCAGTGATGCCAACTCGATGAATATTCTCGCTCAAGTTTGACAGCCAAAAATGGCTAAAAAGATAACCATAAAAACAAAATGGCTGAAATAACACCGAAAGATAATAGAAAAGGCTAAAAACAGCCAAAAATGGCCAAAATGAATAAAAACGCCTGTGCTAATTCACTGCTTTTCGCACTACTGAAACAAAACACGCTGAATTTAGTGCGACGAGCGCTAACTTGGCAACACTGGACATATGCCCTTGCACTATCATCATCAGCCTGTTTGTGTCTGTCGTTGGATATAGACCTCCCCCAAGATTTGCCAGACCTCCCTATCTTGGGCATCGCGGAGCCAGTACTTTCTGAATATATCCAGCTCGTCACGCCATCTGACTTTCTGTCGGCCACAGTTTCGCATGTGATCTTCGTGTAAGTC
Organism: Thysanoteuthis rhombus; assembly: GCA_963457665.1. Taxonomy (NCBI): domain Eukaryota; kingdom Metazoa; phylum Mollusca; class Cephalopoda; order Oegopsida; family Thysanoteuthidae; genus Thysanoteuthis; species Thysanoteuthis major. The sequence continues at coordinate 78,392,288 of OY735198.1, forward strand.
GTGATTTCCTGTAGTTGTCTGACATTCTTGCAACATGTCCGGCCCATTGCCATTTGAGTTCTGTAATAGTTTCTATAATATCTCAGACTTCTGTCTGTTCTCTTATACACTGCACTGTCTCATGATCTCTCCTTGTGAGGTTGAACATGATTCTCTTATGTGCACGTAGCATGGTTCTCAGTTCGAGGGTCTATCTACTGGTTAGGTTCCATGATCCAACTCCATAGGGGATTATCGGTTTAATGCATTGGTTTTATACCGTTCTTTTTATGACAAGTGGGATTTTCTCATGTTTTGGTCGAGGTTTTTGGGGTTAAGACACGTTTTTCAGTGATTATGAAAATATATGAATACAATCGAATATGTAGATTACGTGTAAGATTGTATCGCTGAATACATTATAGAGAGGGATGCATCAATAATTCAGCCGTCTGACACGCAGTTATTTGCAGTAATTTGATCTGACATTTCCACTGTATAATGTTTGAACAATGTGATTAATATTCAACACTGAATCAAGTGCATTGTGTTGATTTGGGGGGAAAACCAATTGGGAATTTGAGGATGTGTGAGTGAGAGAGAAAGTGTCGGGAAGTGCATGGGTTTGTGGGCGTGAAGGAACAGTTCGCAGAATTAATGTATAACCACGTTTGTCGATAAACTATGAATGCATGGATATACTTATAGCTTTGTTGTTGTTAGATAGATAGATAGATAGATAGATAGATAGATAGATAGATAGATAGATGGATTGATACATACATAGATACATAGATACATAGATACATACGATATATCCGATAGTATTAATCTAGTTGACAATAAGACAAGAAAACAATAATTATGCGTAAATTGAAATAATGATAACGCTGGATGTCGAAATACGTTTGTAGAATAGATCTCAATTTGTGTTAAATTACTGTTTTGTCTTTATTTTTTGTCAACTTAATTCATAGATAGATAGATATCAATACCATGGACGGACAAGTAGGTAGATACTGAAATTGAAAATAAACCCAATGACAGAAAGTTCAATATTGTGAAAGAGAGAAAAACAGGCAAAAGGCAGAATCTGGGGGTCGCTATTAGGTGGATGATTTACTAAGAGAGAGATGTGGGTGGAGGGTATTGAGGAGAAAGAGAACAGGAGGGGAGGCTGAAACAAGATAGACGATATTTGTAGATGAATGAAAAGGGAGAAAAAGAAGAAGTGTGTGCAAACGAATGAGATATAGATATAGATGGACAGAGAGAGGGGGTAGGGAGAAGTACTAGCGGATAAATGGAAAAGAGCCCGAGAGAAGAGAGAGAGAGAAGGGAAGACAGTCTTTGTGCAAAGGGGAGAGAAGAAAACTGGAGTAACTAAAATACGAAAGAGAGAGAATAGGAGGAAGATAGTGCGTGTGTATGTGTGTAGCAAAATAGAGTGAGTGTGAATGAGAGAGAGGGGGAGGGAGGTGAGGTAGAAGGGAAAGCAATGTGTGCAAAAGAGAAAGATGAAAGCTCGAGTGTCAAAAAAAGGGGGAGGGACACTGAGTGGAAATGAGAGAGAGGGGAAGGGAGAGAGGGATTAAATTGAATAAAGGAAAACCTCAAAGACATCCTGCACCTGTGTAAAGGTCAAGTAGAAAAAAAATCTCTTTGAACAGACAATTTGAAGACAAAAAGGATGAAAGCAACTCGGGGAGAATATGCTTGCTAGCAACAAACAATACACGTCGTTGTTTCAATCTAGAGATATTAGTTAGACATTACAGGATGACTGGGTATGAGGGACAACATAATTAAGACTTGGCTGGCAGTAAATGTGGTTCCCACATCGATTTCTAGAGACAAGAAGGTCAGAACGCTGACCGCGGCAGAGAAAACTGAGTGACCTTATCATTGTAAGCGTCTGAAACCCCGCTTTAGATTTTTATGTTCTGATAAGTTTCGAATGTCTAATGGATTTTCTCGCATGAAAAAAATGGAATCGCTTAGCAGAGGTGATCACGCGACCAATTTTCTCAGGGTGGGGGTTGGAAATATTGTTAGTAAAACAGTTTCGAATTATCATCCGAACTAATAAAACCTACGTTAGACATCTCCCTAATACCCCATTCCGCCCCAGAAGTCTGATGCTGGACGCAAGAAAGAGAACCAAGATAAATTGAAGATGTTTGCCCCTCCTCCTTCCTTAGTTCCACCGTGTGTTTCATTCGAAGATGTGACTGTGACGAATGAACGTTATATGACTCCTCACTTATCTCTCTCCTTTTGGTGATGTTATGTTTCTCAAGCTTCTCCCCCCCCTCTCTCTCTCTCTCTCTCTCTCTCTCTCTCTCTCTCTCTCTCTCTCTCTCTCTCTCCTGGCTAAAACTGTGTATTGAAAAGACAGGAGATTGTATTAAGATGTTTTAACTTCTCGAACCACTGATGAATAAACAGATATAATAATGACTTCAAAGATTTGATCCTTCAATTTCTCATACCTGCAAGCTATATATATATATATATATATATATATATATATATATATATATATATATATATATATTTGCAGACAGGCATTAGTCCTACACTTGGACAGTAGCTGGTCCAAAGGCACATGTTTAGAAGGAGCCTGTGTGTGGAGCAGCCTGTGATAATAGTCATATGAAATTATTTCCCTTCTGCCATACGAAACTATGGCTTCGAAGTATTTTTTTCGGTGATGCCAATTTAGATATTTTGTATCTAAATTTTGATAATTTTAAAGACCGGTATTCAAAGGAAATAATTTATAGAATCTGAAGAGAAATCTTGAAGTTTATGTTCCGTTTTTTTTTTTGTTCTCTCTAGAACCGCTGATCCAAAGCTATTTCATACTCCACACTGCGCTGCCCTATGTGCTGAGTTGTATTTGGCGGGAAAGTGCGAGAGCCCAAGGACGAATCAAAGGCTCCCAATGCGTGTAGCAATGCGTAGCCTGAGTATAACCTCCTTGGGTGACGCATTGTACCGGCGCATTCGGTCTTTGACACACACCACAACATAATCTCCAGCCCATTCGGCAGGCAAGTGTCAGTGTCGGCACCACACGCTCTGCTGGGGAACAGATACTACACTTTAATACCATGCCGAAAAGGCCAGAAAAATGTGTGGACATACTAAAAACTTCCGAGAGGGTGACATATGGTGACATAACGTCTACTAACAGCCTTTTTCCAAGACAAGCTATAGAACAAGAGCAGATGAAAAGAGGCGATATATTAAAACCGGAGCTCCCTTATGGTAGTCAGACCTTCCTTGGTCGCTGTTTCTGGAAAATCCTCCCTATTTTTTCACTAATATATATATATATATATATATATATATATATATATATATATGTAATTGCAAACATAATTTCATGTGCATATCTATGAACATATATACATGCACATTCATATTCATGTATGATGAAAGGGATTGGTACATAAATATGTATGCGAAATAAATCGAGACGTTCATTCATGCAAGTATTCGAAATCCAGGTGTCAACCGCTTCAACTATTGAAAATGCCCATCAGTAGAGCATTGAGCTTATTCATTCAAGAGCTTCGTCCGACGGTCAGTCATATTGGAGCCATAACAGAGAAACATGGGAAAGTTATACAGACTGAGTCTATGCAGTTCTTCTCTATAACTATCAAAGAACGACCTGAATTTTGATTGAAAAAGCTCCACACATATTTCCGGTTGGCAAAGCTTTTTTTTCTGGTCGTTGAATCAGGATTGATGGCATGAAACAACAAATGAAGATGGTTCATGTTTAGCTCGAGCAAAATGGAAAACAGGTCTGGTTAGTCACTCAATAGAAACTGTCACATGATCAATGTATTTTGGCAGAATACCATGTGGGGAGCGATCAATTAAAAAAATGGAAAAATGTGTGATCAATAGATAAATTACTTCTCTCTCTTTTTGTTCGATCAGTTACTTCATTTTGATGGCAGTGGCAGGCAGTGATCAACGAATACATATGATTTTTTGTAAATAGCAACAGAACACAAACTAAGTGTCCAATTTGGCATAAACTTACATTGCAAATTCATCCCCCCCCCCATTAAAAACCAACTCGAAAACTTAAGAAACCTTTGTTGACAATTCTGGTGACTTTTAGCAGACGATTTCAAATTGCCAGTTGATAGAGCTCTTTATGGTGGAGTTCACCGGAGAACCGTTCGTGATACATTTCTAAAAAATATACATGACTCAAATGAAAGATACATTTCACTCATCTCGCGATGAACAGACTAAACCAACAAGCCATTGGGGGTGCTCCATGAAGATAAAAATCATTATTCTTACTAATCTGTTCTAGCTTTGTAAACTCGCGTTTATATGTGAGTCTGCTTATATATATATATATATATATATATATATATATATATATATATATATATATATATATATATGTGTGTGTGTGTGTGTGTGTGTGTGTATGTATGTGTGTGCGCGCTCTGTGTGTGTGCGTATGTGTGTGCGTGCGCATGCGTGCAAATGTGTGTCTATAGGAGAGAGGTTTAGAGAAGTGAATTCATTCGTTGGAAATATTTATTGTGTTCACAGAGGTAGTCAAAGGAAATTGAAAGACTAGTCATGAGAGAGTGTCCGGGCGCCGATGGCCATTGACCGCCGGGCAGATAGCATGAGACCAGAAAAGAATACAACGAGTCGAAATAGTGTCCCCAAACAAAGGGGTTTATTTTATTATCAAAATGTCTCCAGGGAAGGAGAGTAGAAGGTAATGGTGAAATGCGCTGTCCAAGGTCAGATAAGTGTGTTTTCTCACCTGAAACAATACATTTGTCGATAATCTTCTTTTCCCCTGGACTTTTTCTTACGCTTTCTTTTTTTATTACACTTTGGTCCTTCTCTCCTCTCTTCTCCCTGTTTCTCTCTCTTCCTCTCTCTCTCTCTCCCTCTCTCTCTTTCTCTCATCCTATTTTGCGCAGAACATACAATCATTCATACACAGTATTTTCTCCATCCTCTCTATCTCCGTATCTCTCTCTTTATTTTCTATTGTAGCGACTTCGAGCTCCCCCCTCTCTTTCTCTCCATCCCCCAATTCTATACGCTATTTTGTGCGCACGCGCGCACACAGATTCTCTCTACCTTTCTCTCACTTTCATTCTCATCCTCTTTCTTTCTCTCTCTGTCTCTTGCAAACACTTCACCCTTTCTTTCTCTCTCTCTCTCTCTCTCTCTCTCTCTCTGTATATATATATGTTTCTCTCTCTCTCACTTTCTCTCTTCCCTTTTTTCTCTTACTTTATCTGCCAGTCTGTTTCTCTCTCTCTCTCTCTCTCTCTCTCTCTCTCTCTCTCTCTCTCTCACTCTCTCTCTCTCTCTCTCTTGTGCACACTTCTCCCTCTCTATATATATATCTATATAACGGTCGTCTGCACTCACTGTCTTCCTCTTTCTTTCTCCTTCTCTTCATTCGACTACCAATATCGTCCATCATGTTTCTGCCTTTCCCCGCCTCTCTCTTCCTCCACTCTACATCTCCATCCTCTCTCTCTCCCTCTTACTCCCTCTATTTCTCTTCCTCTCTTTCTTCTGAATACACTCTCCTCTCTCTCACACATTCATCATCTACTGATACTTTTTCCCATCCCATCCACTTCTTCCTCTATTCTCTTGCTACTGCTATCCCTCTCGTGCATTCTGTCTTACCCTCCCTCTCTCTAATTCATTAGTCCATCAAGAGCGTTCTTCATGGTTCTGCTTTCCCAAAGCCCTCTCTTTTGCCACTCAATCTCTCTTTCTCTCTCTCTCTCTCTCTCTCTCTCTCTCTCTCTCTCTCTCTCTCTCTCTATCTATCTATCTATCTATCTCTCTCTCTCTCTCTCTCTCTCTCTGTTTTTCTTTTCTCTAAATTTTACTGTACATACCTACATGGACATCCACTAAGCTTGGTTTTGTCTGGCACAAGGCTACAACTGTTGGTTTCCCGGTATCGAACGTTGATACAGAGTGATAGGAAGTGCGAGTGGGGTAGTCGCTAACGGAACAGACAATGGAATCAGTGACTTGAGTGCAAACCCCGGTCTGGGCTGTTTGTTCACTCAGCACTACAGCCCTTGGGAAAGGTATGAATCAAACTCTCCCCCGAATTCTGACAGAGCATTCTATTATTCTCCATACGTTTCGCCCAGGCGCGTACCCAAGAGGGGACATTCCATCGTCTGTAGAAACAGAACGAAGACCATTCACACAGTAGTAATAATCGCTAGCGCTAGCTGGATAACCTTTATCCCGCGGTGAAGCGTGTCGATTCACATACTAACATCTCGAAAAAGATATACACACTTTGTTAAGAGTTGTTATATTCTGCCAACGAAAGTGCAGAGAATCATTCCAACCAAAGTAATACAATATATTGGGGACAAAGAGGAGAATCAAGCGAGCATAAAATTCCATTTTAAAGAGTTTTGAAAGGCCCCGCCTAGAGAAATAAGCACCTCGTTTCACATGATATATGGATCTTTAAAAGCCATACTATGCATGCGCACGTACTCATACACTCGCCTGTACAGCTGTAGGTACGGGTCGGTTGGTTGATTGGTTTGTACTATAAGCGAGATGATGTCTGCAGCCCAGAATTAACCATTTAGTAAGATATGCACGCACTTGAGGCATCAAAAGATGGGGGGGGTGCACATTTTTTTTTTTTTTTGCAGTTGTGTAAAATCATTATAACTTTTTTAAAATTAACATTGAAGTTTTAATTTGAAATTCATTTTTCTTTTATATATAGAGTTAATCCAAACATTAAAATGATCGAATCGTCCACATGAATACTTTTGTAGAAAACCGGTCATTATGCAAGCGTAAGTTTTATTGGTGGGGATTTGATTTTGTGAAGAGACATATTTTTTGTGGAAAAATGTATTTTGTAAACGCATTTTGATGTGATTTAAATGGATATAATCTCCGCTTCGTTAACAATGTCTCATTCTTTTTTAATCTTGTCAGTTAAGCAATGGGATGGCCGAGGCGAGGACACCATCTTTGGTCGGTGCTTGGGGCGTCAATCGGTTTTGATTCGGCCCTGATGGTATCACAGTGTCTCTGTAACGAGCCGGAGTCTATGTCCTCTTCAAGTAACATGTATAGTGATCAGAATGATTTGATGAGATATTTTTTTTTTAAAGGTATGCGTTTCATCACCAGAAATATGGTATATGATAAAATAAAGTGCTGTTGAATTTATTAAAACTAGACAAAAGAAATTTGGGCAACTTCTGAAATGTCTATTCCTCCGCATAAGCAAAGAATAGGGCGTGAAGAAAATCGGATAAGGAAGAATTTAGCTATATGATTAAATGTGAATGGGTAACAATCGCTGAATCTGTAAGGCGTCCTCCCTGCCAGACGGACCCCCAAAGAGGTGAGTGAAATCTCATCGGAGGCTATTTCTTTATTTTTCGATCAATGCTGCTCTTCGGTCGTAGGATTTAAAACTACCTGGGCCATGTGCTAAAAGTAACAAAAGATGAAAGAATTCACCCTCATCAGCAGCAGCTGCAACATGTCCACTGCTGGACAAAGGCCTTTCCCATCTCCTTCCATGGAACGTGTGATTGTGCTAATCTCTATCGTGTCTTACTGGCAAACTTTTCTACCCCGTCTCTCAATGTTGTGCCTAGTCTTTTCCTACTGCGTTTACTGTCTCACAGTTACCAATCGGAAAAGCGTTTTGCTCCATCTGCTGTCCCTTCTTTTCACTGTGTGCACTATCCATCCCCATCGTTGTTGCTTAATTACTTGTGCGATATCCCTACCGGTCCTATCCCGAACCCATGATAAGATGGTACATATAGATTGGCTGGAAAGTATTTGGTATAAATAGAGACATCGTGAAAAGCATCCTGAATTGCCAATATGCTTGAAACGTTAGTTGGTATGTTGGCTGCTTTAAGGGCATAACAAGGCTTGGTGGGTTACTTGATACTGGAATCAGTTGTGAAATAACGAGTTCATTTGTATGGAGGTTCGGGGCTTTTTTCTCGGGGGGGGGGTCTTGCTTTTCTTTTTCATAAATATAAAGTAGGGAATATAATTTTACTCTTTCACAAAAATTGAGAATATACATTTTTGCGGGGGCTGGGTATAAGGTTTGGTCGAATCACTATCTTTTCACCTGTCTGATCTGGTTGGACCTACGAGGAATTGAACTCCCGCCAACATTGCTCTCTGGGTAATTGGAATATGTAAGCCACTCCACAATGCCAGGGTACTTATTTGAGGAATGGCTTAAAACGTCAAGAATACAACCAATGCATAATACCAGCAATGACGTACGGGTGCGAAGCCTGGAAACTTACAAAACACTTGAAAACAAACTCAGAATAGCACAGAGGGTAATGGAAAGAGTAATGTTAGGAATAACCTTTAGCGATAGAAAGAGAGAGAAAATAAATAGCCCATAATAAATATTGACAATGCTTCTTCATCCTAGATATTCAGACAACTTGAGACTCTTATATTATTAGTATGATATTATTTATAGTACCAATGTGATAACAGAAAACTAAGTCAGGTAGTACTGGGTCACATTTAGTAGCGTCTGAGGCTTTGGATCACGTGTGCGCTCTGAGCTATGGATGCACAAAAACAAAAAAAATATTTCAGTGTCTGTAAAAAGCAATGGACAGTAGAAGCCTTTCTGCTACAATGTAGGGAAGATAGATGACCCTTTCATGGGGTCATTCTCTGATGATTGTCAGTCGAGAAAAGCTTTTGAGGATTTATTTTTGAAAAAATTAAAACCTTTTTCTCCTCCTTTTCATGTTTTGCTATGCATTTGCTAATTGCAGGAATTTCATGATTTCGTACCACTGAAAGACTTCTCAACAATTATCTTATTTGATTTCATTTGTTCGGCGTCTGTACGATCCAATGAGCGAGGGTGTGAAACTTTAACAATTTACAGTTGGGATCACCTTCCCTTCATTGTGCCAAAGGATTTTTACTATTCATCGTTTTTTACGGACTCTAAAATATGCTTATATTAATGTGCAATAGTAGTTCAGATCACACCCATGATACAATCCACCATACGCCCCTGGTTACATTATACCAGTATCAGGTAAAGATATTCAAAATACAGCACCACCGACTTGAGGAATATTATATATGGATCTTGTGATATGAGATCTGGTGTGCTTTGTCTCTGGTATTCTCGAGAATAAAATGAAATCTTGTTTTATTTTTTGGTATTTTTCTGTTTTGTTTTTTTTCCTTCATTCTCTCCCTTCCCTTCCTTTCTCACCCTCCGATCGCACCTGTCTTTAGTTTTCTCTCTCTCTCTCCCTCACTTGCATATTGCATTTCTTACGTTCATCCTCTCGCTCCTTCCTTGCTCTCTCTCTCTATCTCTCTCTATCTCTCTCTCTCTCTCTATCTCTCTCTCTCTCTCTCTTATTCCATTTCTCTCACACTTTCCTTTTTATCCTTTCTCTCGTTATTTCTGCCCCTCTTGCCCATTCCATTTCCTTTTTCTTTCCCCTCTCACACATCCCTCTTCCCCCGTTTTCTGTCTCTCTCTCTATCTCTATCTTTCTCTCTCTCTCTCTCTCTTTTGCATCTCCCTTTTTATTCGTTTACCCTCTCACACTTTCTTTGCTATCTTTATCTTTATCTCTCGCGCTTATTCCATCTTTCGTTTCCCTTTTGCACTTTCATTTTTCTTCACTCTATCTCCCTATCTCTCTCTCTCTCTCTCTCTCTCTCTCTCTCTCTCTCTTACTTCCATTCTCTCTGTCACCCTTCAATCTCCCATGCCTTCTCTTTCCCTATCTCATTTACACCCGTACGTAGTTCCAATGGTGTTGTTTTTTCTCCGTTCCAAGTGTTCCTGTCTCGTATCTTGACAGCTGATTATGTTTCGCTCTGTATCGATCCAATATGCAATTTCGAACACCTTTCAATTTTATCATCATTTCTGTTCGATCTCATGTCATTCCTTTATAATCAACTTGTTTTAGAAAATAATCGATAAGCCCACGTGTTCTTAATACGTACACATCCGTCTGTGTGTGTGTGTTTCTCATGTTTGTACATGCCTGCGTGAGTGATGCTTTTCAGAAGCACTAGCATCAATAGCAGCAATCGCTGTCACTGACTGACTATCTTATTGACAAGTCGACATACCGAACCCCTCGTACCACCTCAATAAAGCATTTCTTTCCACTCCTTCTATGAATCTGATGTTGCTTAAGTGACATTTTATTAATACCTCTTTAGAGTATGAAATTATATTTTACTGTCAGAATTCAAACATGCACCAATTGCATCATGGAAGAAATTTAATTTTACTACTGTATTAACGTTGAATGAAGGTTCCGAGTGAAGGGCTTTTAAGGGTGGAATATTTGAAAGGAATGAGCTTCTAAAAGGAGGGTCTTTTAAAGATACTAAAGATCTCTCTATCGCATCTATGTTTTAACTCTCAAGTCTGTTTGATATATCATGCTGGTGTCTCTGTGTCAAAATTTTTAATGTTATGGTTATGATGCAAGCGTTTTGTAGTCACTGCCAATTGTCAGGCCTTCTCATAACAGTTGTTGTTCCGTAGAAGCCCTATCAGCAACCAGCAGGCTTGCACGCCCCCCTAAATCTTCGTTGGTCATATGCGTCCGCCGCCACTTTTCCAAGTGTGGGCAAGAGGATATATTTCCTGGTTGGGTAGGTGGATACATCCAGAATACATATTTTAGCGGCAACTCTCTTACCAGCGAATAATCATATCATCTTTTAATTTGGGTACATTGAGTTGGGGTTACATGGAACAATTGGACAGTATCATTATCCTTTACTGATTGTAATGTTTCAACTTTTAGACCCCTCTAACCCGAAGGCCTGGCCCAGGTGGAAGCGTATGCCCCTCTCCATTCAGCAGACGTCTATGACTATGACAACGATGTTTGATCAGCATCACTTCTCAATAAAAGAAAGTTCAGCAGTATTATCTTCCTGATTTATTTTATCAAGATGAAACTAGATACTAGTAGAAAAATTATTGATAGTTGGCAATGTTTAATGTTATTGAAAAAATAAATCGGGGTAATATCACTACTACCACTACAACTACTCTATGTGAAAAAAAAAATAACAAATATTTTTCCCGGTCAGCGTTGTTTACTAGCTACTGTGGATTGACAGTCTGAGCAAGTTGCGAGAAAAAGCAACGAAAAAAATTCAGATGAAGAAATTATTCGTTAGAAATTAATAATTGTAAAAAAATAAACAGCTTCAGATGAACGCATTATTGTTGTTGTTGTTGTTGTTGTTGTTGTTGTTGTTGTTGTTGTAAAATCATCAGTTGTCTAACACCGGAGGTGCAAAAGGCGTAGTCGGTAACAGTCAGGACAATGGAATCGGGTTCAAACTCCGGTCGGGGCAGGTTTTGTCCATTTCCCTTCAGAAAGGCATGAATCCATCTCTTCTTCCCTACTCCCGGCTATGAGTAAAATGGTAGTGAAGAAGGATAAGGAAACCAATGGAGGAGAGGGACAACTCCGATTACAAACCAGGGAGTTTGACGCCCAATTTGACGGTCTACCAACCGTTCCTGTGGCCTAGCTGATATAAGACATCGCTTTCTGCTTTCCTATGAATCACATCAAAGACGGGGATTCGAGAAGAGGGAGGGGGTTGTGACGACCGGACGTTCAATCAACTGTAGAGACAGAACGGAAGCCATTTATCCTGTCAGTGTGGGTCTTCAAAGATTTTCTCTGCGAAACTAATCTGTTAACTGCGAGAGGTGAGGAAAAGTAATGGTTATCCATTGCCAGATAAAAGCCCTTTTCCATTGCAAGTTATCCATTGCAAGATAAAAGCCCTAACTCGCACATACAACTCAGATGCCATCGATCAAAATAAAAACAGAAATTTAGTCATAGAATTGCAATGACTGAAATTTCCGTCATACTCTATTAAGCAACCGAAACGCAAAGCTGATTCGCTGTTTTGTTTTGGTGTTGTTAAAAACCGTCAACCAGAACTGTCTCCAAAACTGTCAACATTGGTTTCTTCAGTTTTTGAGTTGGTCCGGCTAGCTTTCCCGCAGTTTCAAACGTCTCGTGTTCTGGCAATATGAATATTAGAGGGCTTAGATATTTGGGCCATTTTTATGTCATTTTTACCATTCTTAACGTGTTTTTGGCAATTTCGAGCTGTTTTTAGCTACTTATTTAGCACTTTTTAGAGTTTTTTGGCAGTCAAATTAGCCAGAATTACTGTTGGCATCATTGTATTGTGTATTGCTCGTATAGGCCGCACCAATGAAGCTAGAAGGCTGAAAAATTTGATAATTCAGTCTTCATAATATCTGGTAGAAACTTTTTTTTGTTTTTGAAAATGTCACCCACCCCATCAGATTTCTAGAGTGAGTTTTATTTGCAATTCATGTTTTTGCTAAATTAGTTCCTAGTTTGTACCCAGTAGTGTTCATACTGGTTTTGTTTTTGTTTTTTTAGGGATGGCTTAAAAAGCTAAAGAAGAAACTTATTAATTGATCACCTCTTTTTCCATTTTTAATTGATTATCCCTGACATGGCATGCCCCAAGAAATGTCAGTCCTGTGACTTTTCAGACATATCTTCCTCTTTTTTTCTTGTTGCTGTTTGCTTTTCAGATGTGTATAATTTTTGATGCAGGCTTTTTTTTTAATTGTTTAAAATTTGGCATGTGGGTATCTATATTTTTGAGTGTGTATGTGTGTATAAGTAAATAAATTTGTTCAACTTCTTCCTATTACCTATTTGCAATACAATACCAGGGATTCGGAAATACACCCGTGGTATACTGGTAAGACCCTTGGGGTATTTCTTTCTATTTAATGCCTCCAGGTGGTATGGTCACGGAGACACATTCTCAGTGCCAGGAAAATTCTTAGCCTTGGATCTTCACCAAAAAAAATGGTCGACAATCATTGAAATCAATACGCTCATATACACTTACAAGTAAGCATGTCTATCCGTGAAAGTTAAATTTCATATTTATCTACTCATATACACGCCAAAATAGATGGGTTCACATATAGACACACACGTATGCACACACCTGCATATGTATCCACACACACACACACACACACACACACAGATAGATAGATAGATAGATGTACAAAGTGAGATAGATATGAAGAGACCAAGACATATGAACCGACTTGAAAAGAGAGGCACATAGATACTCGCATGGGTATATACAAGCATTCCACATGATTAAACCCAAAACACCTACACACGCACATACAACCAAACACTCACGTACACACTCATATACACGCACATGGTTCTAACGCTTTCAGTTTGCTACAGGGTAGGCACCAAACGAGTGTTCTGGGCGGAGAGCAAAAAGTGTTGTAGGAATTGAATGCAAGTTACCCTATTCCGTCTTCTTCTTCCTCCTCGTGATCATCATCATCTGGCATTTGAGCTTGCCTATTCGGAACTTCTAGAGTGCAAATGGCTCAAACACAATTCTTAACGGTGATCCACTGTGGTGAGAAGAGTTCAGTGCAACCAGCCAGGCTCAACAAGTTCCAATTATTGAATCTCTTCGTATAATTAAGGGGAAATCGCCTGCGGGTGTTTCACGTCAGGGAAATTAATTGTTGCCACGAACAAGTCGGAAATGTCCTGTCGGCTGCAAGTTCAAAGAATCTTCATGGCATTTGTCGAAGTAAGTAAGTGCATCTAGATGGCCATTGGGAGTTAGAAAGAGAGAAAGATAGGAGAGAGAGAGTGAGGAGAAAGGTCAGTACAACTGTCGCCTCTAGTACTTGGCACTATAATGGAAGTAAGAACTGTATTGACAACATTCACAGCTTAAACTCTTTAGTTGGAGCAGCTTATTAAATTTGACGAAAGGAAATTACCTAAATTAGGGCTTAAAAATTAAGGATGCGTTTTTTTTTTCATTCTGAAAACCTAGTGAACAGCGAGGTATACTCAGGTCAAAAATGTCTATACGTTTTCTCATTGCTCATTTGTTATTGTGGATTTAATTCAGATATAAATAAATAAGTTATTTTTGTTGTAATTGTAAACAAGATGATGTAGCACAGACGCTGATCAAACGATTAGCTCAAAATTTTGGGACACCAAAATAATCATCAAATTAAATTGCAAACGGACGTAATTTTGTTTAAATCAACTTATCAAGCTATCAACATATCGGTCGGCCTTCACGGAAGTTCTGAAATAATTTGTACAGGCTAGCCTAATGAGCTTGTTACAGATATTTATTTCCGTTGAACTCAAACGAAGTCTGGAGATGAGTTCAAGACTAAAGAAGTCATGGCTGAAAGACTATCTCAGGCGCTTGATGATCTTCCGGTGAGAATTTCTCAAACACGCTATCAGTTGAACCAATCGCTATGCTTACTGACCAATAAAGGCCAATCGCTTCTTCCAACATGGACAGAGACAGGATTCGGCAGTGTTCGAGGAAGGGGATATACTTTATGGAGAATATTTCATGGAGTACAAGCTGTCATAACCTGAATTCGGGGTATAAAATGATATGCAAAATTCACATTCCCCGACCGTGATTGAAACTCACAACCAACTGATTGACAGAGAGCTAGGTTAAACTGACATATCCACGAAAATATATCATACAAATACGGGCAGGCTTATCTAATTCTAATAATTAGATGCGTTCATGAAAATAATTACCTTTTATTTACTATATATGAAATACAGAAGTTTTATTGATCATCTTCAGTCGAAATAGAAGCAGCCTTTTGGCTTCCATCGTTGAACAGATCTTCCCAAAGATTCGCCATGCCTCTCTATCATGGGCGTTACAGAGCCAGTGTTTTCTGAATTTATCAAGCTCATCACGCAATCTTATTTTCTGTCGGCCACAATTTTGCATATGTGTCGGCCATGATTTCGCATATAGGTATCCACGTTGTGAGTCATGATGTCCAACCTTTGACTGACATTCTTGCAGCGTGTCCATCCCATTTCCATTTGATTTTTCTAACTATTCTTATGATATCTCAGACTCCTGTCTTTAATATAGTGTGTTGTTTTGTGCTCTCTCCATGTGACGTTGAGCATGATTCTCCCCAGTGCACGTTGCATGGTCCTCAGTTTGAGGATCAATCTTTTGGTTAGGTTCCATGTCTCTAGTGACTATGGGGTTTTAATGTTCTTGAAAGTCAAGTTAGTTATGTGGTGTAGATGCTGATGAAACAATTGGGGTAGTGGTTTGATTGGCTCGAACTATCCTACTCTAATAGCTAATTCCGCTTGGGACACAAACAGCATTGTCCCTAACACAAAAGGAGCTCGCCAGTTACTCACATTTTTTCAGGATCCATATAATACTGCATTTACTCTATACGACTTCCTCTTGGCATACATACAATTTCAATGATTTATTCACAAAAGTAATGGCTTATTGTAGAAATTGCAGAATGTCTATAAAGGATTTAAAGCTCCAGTGAAATGTCAATTTAATTCTCGAAGGAAGACAAACAATTCATCAGACATTTTTTTTTAATATCTGCCAAACTTGCGAGAATTCAACAAAGCAAAAGTCACTCTGTGCACAATGATATTTAAATCGCTTTTATTTGTGCCTGTCTGGTGAATCCAACGACTACGGACGCCAAAGGGGATGGTGATGATGATGATGATGATGATGATGATGGTGGTGGTGGTGGTAGTGGTGGTGGTGTTGATGATGATGATGATGGTGATATCAATTCTATCATTTCTTTATATATTTACTGGAATCGAATTTCTTGGCATCCACTTTGCTCCAGAGTCAAAGCTTCTTCTATTCTCGTTTTATTTCAACCCTGCTTTTTTTTCTGATCTCACCACTATGAAAAAAAAACAACTTACAATTTTCTG
Source organism: Thysanoteuthis rhombus (assembly GCA_963457665.1). NCBI lineage: Eukaryota > Metazoa > Mollusca > Cephalopoda > Oegopsida > Thysanoteuthidae > Thysanoteuthis > Thysanoteuthis major. Next base: position 78,408,181 of record OY735198.1, read on the forward strand.
CCTAAGGGAGTCTCCAATAAATAAGGTTCAAGTTCAGAAAACAAACGTTTACAAAAACGACCTGTCCATTGGGATAAGTACACACAGGAAGCCACTTATTGTAATCATGGATAATGTTATCAACCAGTTGTTGTCATCGGAATAAGCCGATCCCAAACACTTTATTTAAAATGAATTCAAAATTATTATCCAATGTATCCTTATTATCATTATTATTATTATTATTTGGAATCTCACACCAGTTGCCCGGTGGTAACCGCTGGAGTTTGAGTGACAGCAAGTCTCCTCAAGTCTCCAGCCCTCCTCCCCCAGTACTCATAGGTCGCAGTAATTCTACGATTTACAGTTTCACACCGGTTGCCCAGTGGTTATCGCTGAAGGCTGAGTGACAATAAGTCTCCTCAGGTCTTCAGCTAACGTCTCCTCTCTTTCGCATATCATGACAGAGCTACAATTCGTTGCAGTACTTATATCTCTAGCACCTTCCTCAGTATCCGTGCAGTTCCCAGTAGTGCTGTGGTCTGTACGGTCTCTATCCTCCCCCTAATCCCGATTTCCTCCAGTCTCTCCCTCGGCGTTTTGGGGACAGTTCCTAGAGCGCCCACTATGACCGGTACTACCCTGGTTCTCATGTTCCACATTTTCCTTAACTCACTTGCTAGGTCCTGGTATTTTTCCTTTATTATTATTATCATCATCATCATCATCATCATTATCATCATTATCATCTTTAATTATAAAAGCGCATAACTACTACCTTTTCTGACCTCCTAGTCTATCGAGTGTCGCGTAGACAAAAAGAAGAGGGGTGGATCTCTGGATCATTGGCGTTAGGAGTCGTTTGCTTCTATGAAATTCAAAGAAAGAAAGAAGGAAGTGAGAAAGAAACAAACAAAGTGAAGATACCGAGCAAGAGAAAGAAGAAATAGAGAGAAAGAAAGGAAGGGAAAAAGGAAGCAAATGGAGAGAAGAAAAAGAGAAGACGTTAAGATAGGGACAGAAAGAAAGAAAGAGGAGAGAAAAAAATGGTTGTGAAAATAGAGGAAGAAAGAAGTTATTTATAATTTATTTGTTGAAACTAGTTTTAAGGAAAAATTTCAACCAAAACAAACAATACAAAATTAAAAGAAAAGCCAACGTTTTCGTTGCCCCGGGTTAAGGGTTTATTTACTTCTCTCACGATTCTGTCTACCTTACAGTAATAAAGTGATTTTATTTCTTTTTGTCTTTCAAACTTGGTTCATTGGAACGTTCTTCTTTTTAATTATCGCTACCCGAACTCAAATTGACTTACGCACGTATCATTTATTTACTCATTTTGAATTTTAAAGAAATATTCATTGACTATGGTCATTCATATAACGGTAAATAGTAAACACACCCATTTCCCATGTTTATAGAATACACTATGTACCTAAAAACAGTTATTTATATTTCTCGTCCGAAATTCATTTTCATAATTTTTTAACCGTAATGATAATTTTATAGATTTACGAAGAACTTGAATTCATGAAAATAAAATTCACGTATAACAAAAAACTCAATATTTCTTAGGGGGAAATGAATCCTTATCTTTTTTTTTTAATATGAAACTAATATTACTCATTTCATCAAAAATACAGCGCATCAGATAGCTTAAGATTATTGAATTTGGTATCGATTATTCATGAATCCTTTGATAAATTGAAAACTGCAAAAGGTGAATTTTCACCCGAAGTAGAATAACAGGAACAGAATTCCAATGATGTGTCCGCGTACCACTGAGACCACTGGACGGGGTGGCACTTGAAGGAAAAACCACATATAAGGGGTAACCTTTGAACTTGAAACTGCAGATAAGGGGACTACTGAAAGGGAACCCTCGATTAAGGGGCCACTGAAACGGAAACATTTTATGAGAGGGTAACTTCTGAACCGGAAACCGTTGATACGAAGGGACCACTGAAGGGGTAACTGCAGATAAGAGGGTTTACTGCTTGTGAAACCGCAGATAAGAGAGACCACTGGAGGGGAAACCGCGGGTAAGGGAGAATTTTCACACTGCAATTTCGAACGTTATTATTATTGTATTTTAATTCCTTCTTGAATTTCTATTCAGTGTAAAACTTCTTTCAATTTACAGCAACAAAAGTCGTCATTAATTTTGTTTATTACCGTCACTGGAAACCATGGGACATAGCAATCCCGTTTTCAATTTCCATCATCATAAAGTTACTATAAGTCCACAGGTGGTCTTTCCTGTCTCCTTGCATGACAACCACGATTGAGCTAACCTTTTCCATGTCTTACCCGCAAACGTGTCCATCTTATCCCACGATCTTGTGTCTTGTCCTCTCCTGTTGCATTCACTGTCCCATGGATACAATCGGTTATCCTTTTGTTACATTTGTTGTCATCTCTCTTTGCTGACTGTCTAGACCATCTCCATTGTTTTGCTCAATCATTTACCGTGGTTATTCCTATGCTATACAGTGATCTTTTCCGATCTTTTAGAGATATTCTTAGCATTATTCTTTCCAGGGTTCTCTCTGTAGTTTCAGTTCGTTTTGGAAATTATCATGTTTCGCATCTGTCATAGTCATAGATGATATTACGCACTCACTGTACATTTTACGCACATAGCAAGGTGCTCTTCAATATTTCTCTATTCATACCAAATGATTTCCAGCCGATTTTTATGCGTTGTTTCATTTTGTTTTCATGGCATTTCCCTAACTTAATTTTCTGTCCCAGGTAAAATAATTCACCAAGCTCATGTAGAGTTTCGCCTGCTATTCTTATGGCCCTTTTCATTGAACATTACTTTTGTCCTTGTTTTGCTCATCTTTATTTTACTTCACTTTTTAGATCAGTTAACATGTTTTTAATTGTTCCAGTGCTTCTGACGTCATGACTCAAGTTGTTTAGATATTCTCTGCTTATATATATTCCCATTCGCTCCCAGTCAGTTTTCCGAAAGAAATTTTCAAGGCTCGCTGTGAATTAATTTATGCATTCGTGAGTTCGATTCTCACTGGTAACTAAATTTCATTATTGATACTGAACAACTAGTAAGTAACAAACATGGTGTAAAAGAGGTCGAGGTAGGGGATGAGTTTGAGTGTTCGTTATGGACTCACGCTTACCACTGATTACTCAAGCTCAGTGGTAAGAGCGGTCGAGCGTTAACCAAACCACCCTCCAACACAGAAGGTAGTGATTTCGTTTCTTACCCGGCAAATATTATGAATAATGATTTACAATACTTCATCTGAAAGAAAAAAATAAACAATTTTTTCTTTTTAAATACTTAACTTAATCTATTTCCCCACAAGCTTTGTCTAATGATGGATTCTAAGTTACTTGATTATTTAAATACCGATGCTACTTAATTAGGGTCCAAAGAGCATACGAATTATTGAATAAGTATATTGGATTTTTAAAAAATACTACATCCGGGGAATTTCTCCGGGTCCAGCTAGGTATTATTGTTATCAGATTTTTATAATGTAAAGTTATTCATAACGATAAACTTAATGACATGATGATGAATTTAGATCAATGAATGAACAGTTATGACTTTTATGTAAATTATTCTAGTGGTTATATCCTTTGCCCGATAAAGATATTATCCACGTCAAATTCCTGTAGAATAATTTGTTTGAAAAGGCGTTAGCTTTTAGATACTTTTTCGTCAGAGGAAAAAATTGATAGAAGATGTGCAGGTAGCCTAACGGTTAATGGTACGGAAAATAAGCTTGTTGAACTGGTTTCAAACTCCAGCTGAGGCAGATTGCGCTCGCTTTGCACGAAAGCCACTGGGAAAGGTATGAATCTTTTCCCAATCAGGAATCGGTAAGTCCATTCTTAGGACAGTTCATCTTGGGCGTCGAGCTAGCTCCTCGGTCCCGTAAAAACCCGAAATTGCAATTTTAAAAAATGCTTAGACACGAATAAATGGAGGCAAAAGTATTGGTTCAACTGAATCTAAATCTGAGTCTTCGGTAAAATAAAATGTTTCCCCGTAGACCAAATGAAAAGTTCTCGAACTTTTTAATCGAATTTTTAACGCAATCTTTAGTTATAATCTTTATGATCAATCATAAAATCATCATTCTTATAAGGACGATGCTAGGTTACATAACTCCATCATTTTTAGTTATTTGTAAGTTCACTCACTCTTTCGCTTTAGAGTTCCAAGTCCATTTGCATGGTTGTCAGGTCTGCTATAATAACGATTCAAATTCGTTCGCGTTTTAATGAGCTGTCAAGGCGATGAAATAAGAATTAATCATTATCTATGATATGGTCGGACAATTTTTCTCGTCTATAAGTTCAGTTCATAATTCACCAAATGACCGTTCGTTCATCTGTCTGTCCGTAAGTATTTGACAGCCTACCGCAAAAAATGTGCCCTCTGGCCTTAGTCAGGTGCTGTTGGTTCTAGAATGTGTTATCACATCCTAGAGGTGCCTGTGGACCGAAACCACAACCCAAATATTAAAAAAAAAAAAACGGATGTGATATATCTTGTCCGATCGAGCATGCGCGCTTTGAAAAATGAGAACACATTCAATATACAACACGTAATGAATTAATGAAGTCACAAACGAGGAAAATAGTCCGCCTTCATCATACATAATGATTATTACACTAAATTCAGACAAGAAAAATAAGAATTGTTTTCAATAAAACAACGTCCAGTATCTGAAAACCTTAGACAAGTTTTCCACAACCGTAGCCTCTAAAGATGGTGAAGAGTTCTTTTCCTTTTAACATGAGTATGTATATGTATTTGTGCGTTTATATTTTTCAGTGCTCCTGGCCATACCGTTGTGTCTGCAGACTTGAAAATTGGCATCACTTCTCTACTTGGCCCCTTATAAAAATGCGTTTTTTTTTTATATTTGCAAAAATTGAGCTTTTGAGCTTCTTTTTTTTATCTCTTGGGGGACTTAATTTGATGGATGTATTAATAAAATCTAGATTCTCCAGAATCTAGAAGTTCCTAGATATTTTTTCACTCTATTCAAGATGTTTTTCTATGAAAAACGCCAGCGATGTCATAAATAGAATTTATTCAGACCAAATTTATTCTTTGATATTATTTTCATGACTACTTTTCGCCGTTTTGCAATTATAGAATCAAAATTAGAATAAAATTCATAACACTTCATCAAGTAATAAATCATTTTTTTTTTCCAACTAAGTTTGCCACAGTTTTCCAATTTATTCAATGTTTAACCTTAAAATCTCCCCAAATCAAATCAAATCAGAATTTTTTTCAAAACTCATATTGCGTCTTAGTTCTCCTGATGGCCTCACGCTAGACTGAAGTGGTTAACGAGCCAAATACTAATAGCAGATACGTTCCTCACTGTCTCCGTCATAACGCCGACCTCATTCCTTCATAAGCATAGCCCAAAATGTATCTACTTTATCAATAAAAGATTACATTAATCATTCACCCTAACTTTACCAATTCTTCTTATGGGGGTCCTATTGAATCTCCATAAAGAAGCAATTTGTGCTGTTATTTTTTCTTTTTTTCGATAAATACCTCGACTCATTATCGCTCATTCATTTTCTGGTTGTAAATACAGGCGTTAGCGTTTATATATTTCTTACTTGAATCATGGTGAGTCATACCGAATCTCTGTCAGTGGTTTTCATTCAGAATAGGAATTTAGTCTATACTAAAGAGATTGGTCGTCAACAACCACTCTAACTCTCTAGTGTGAGTTGCATCAAATATACGGGAGCTTGCCCTATCATTAATAACCACGGTCCTACCTTTACCAATCTCCACCGAGAGCTCACGACTGACTCAGCGGGGCCATTATTCAGAAGACGAAAACGCGTTTCTGGTGGACTGGGAACCCATCTGTCAACGCAAGTAAAATTTACCGTTACGAAGCGATAATCTTCCTCTGTCCTGTACGTCATAATCCGTTTGTCATTTGTCCTCTCTTCTCCTGTAAATACGCCAAAGGCCAAGCGTAGAGAAATGCTTGTTTGTGGCCAGTATATAATTTGGAAGGCACATCCATCTCAGAGTGAAGGTTCCCGGCATTTGGCTGACAAGTTTCATACGCTGAGTGCTACACATGCCAAGTTTTTTTTTCAGGGACTGAAGAAATATATTATTATTATGGCTTTACTTTGCGAACCAAAAATTGGGGAACGTTTCCCTAATCATTGTGCATTATATATATATATATATATATATATATATATATATTCTTGTCTATGTGTCCATTTGTTCACAGCGTTTCGGCCACGTACTCCCCGGCTTTCATCGGGTGTTCCTGGTTCTCCAGCATGGAGTCACTGTCACTTCTTGAAGCTCATGCCTGATCCGACCTTGCAAGTATATCCTGTATATTGGAGTTGCATTTTCGGTGTCAAATTCCTAGTTGCTTCCCTTGCATTAGATGACCTGTTTAGTTTTTTTCGAGACATCAAAGGGATAATTGGACAGAAATGAAAGAGAAGAAAAACGGAAAGCCAGTTGTATAATTATTATTACGACTATACTATTATCACTGTCCCCTACTGATTGAGCTAAATTGACAAGTCTTATCTATCTACCAATATTTATATTTAAAATACGCAAGGGTTTATTCAATATTGATAAATAAATAAATTTATAAGATAAACATTGCTTTGAATCATGACTTAGTAATCGGTAGGCTGATGTCACACATATCTACAAAAAAATTATCTTATAGATAAGCAAGCGCCTATTTCCTCCTGATAAATAAATACATTTATACTAGAAAAATTGCAATTATTTATTGATTATTTATTATACATACAATACAAAAGTTGTAGTAATCGTCTTCGGTCGGACAATATTGGGGTGGAGTTTGAACCTGCAACAACCAGGCTCGCCGTAGTTATCATTACTACAAATATTCTTTCACTTACCAGCGAGCTTCTTAACTGCTTTTTAAACTGTCTGCATGTTTTCCATGTTTTGTTTCTAGTCGAGTAAGTGGATAGGAGGAGGTGATGAGGGTATATAATGAGAGAGAGAAGAAAAAAATGCCCCTGCCCTGGCAAAGGTTTAAAAGAATTTTGCAACTCCATTATCTGGTAAAGAAGACAGTGAAACAATCAAAGTCTCCTCAATGCTAGGATGTTCAAAACCAAAATGTCGAAAATTTATTTATAAAAAATGCCAAGTTTCGAGAAGCAAGATTTCAAATCAGCATTTTATCTTTCCTCCTCTTGTAATCAGCTTGTAAATTTGATTGCAATGATTCCCGAATTATCAGATGACAATGAATTTGAAAATAATTTATTGGTCAGTTTTTCACCAGCATGCTTTAAGTTCTATTGCTGATGTTGAAGAGAAAAATGCTTTTTTTTTCTTTTTCATCTATAATATGAGGTTGTCTGACCTCAAACATTTTCACTTATCACTTTTGATCTAAACACTTCTCCCTGAATTCGCACTAGAATTTTGATACACCCTACGGAGACACACAGTTCAGATAATCATTAAAAACATATCACTACCCCAGCCTTTCAAAAAGTCAAGAATCTACTCCCCAATTCATATTAGAGCCAAGATTTTATTTGATGGCCTCCCTGCTTACCAATACACGCAGCCCAGCCCTGCTCTAGATTTTAGAGCACTTAAAATCTAAATAGTTTGATTAATAATCGCTAAATCCGGCTGTAACCAGACATGGGCTCCTCATGACAGACAACGTCTTGTACCTCCATCCCCTATTCTGAAGAAGTCAACATGAACTGGACAAACGTCAAGAGGGTCTTCTGAATTGTCATTTCCCTCTAATAATGTCGGATAAATTATAATCTATGTCAATACACTGGTCAGATATAAATAAGTACGTGTAGACTGAGTTGCTTGTAATTGTTTTCTAATTTGAAGCTGCTCGGATGCAATCCTGACCCCAAATGCTGACCAGTTCTTACATTCACCGCAATTCTTAGCCGATGGTCAAAGACTACACATACTAGAAATCGGGCCGTAGGCTGATTTGGTCGTTGGAATCAAGTAACATGTCTAGTTAATTAAGTTGGGGCCATAGGCAAGTAGCCGACTCGCTTGGGAAAGGAAGTTGGAAAACATTCCACCTTTCTCTAATCGGAAGGTAAATGAAAAAATAAAGAGAAAGGAAGAAAGAAAGAAACTGATCAGGTTAGTTGCTCAATAGAAACCGTCACGCAGTCAAAAATTTTTTTTTTTTTGCTTTTTTTGCAATATACACTAAAAATCGGGTTAGGGATGATTAATTAAAAAAAATTGAAAAATGTTAGTGATCAATTAATATGTTACTTCACTCGCCTTTTGTTCGACAGTGATCACTGAATTTTCAGAAAACGTGGTCACAAACTAAAGGATCAATTCAGCATAAGCTTACATTGCCAATTGACCCCCCTCGAAAGTATTAGGGGATTTTGGGGAAAGGACTGTTTTTCTGTACGTAATGAGAGTGACTGCTTGGATTTTCAGCCTTCTAGCTCCATTGGTGTGCCATTTACCCATGATACATTCATACGAACATAGCCATGAAACCTGAAAGGATGCCATGTTGACAGTTTCAGCGACAGTTTTAGTTGACTGGTGCTAAAAAAAAAAAAGAAAAAAGAAAGAAAGAAAGAAAGAGATGTGACGCAAAAAAATGTAAAATTCCACAAATTGAGGAATAAAATGAGAGGAAAAAAGGGAGAGATGTAAGAAGAGGTAAGTGAATTGAAAATGCAACAATAAGAGAAAACAAGAAAAAGAAAGAAAGAACGATAAAAATGCGAAGAGAGAAAAAAGATGACCAAGAGAGAATTTTTTCCTAAAAAGATGGTTGAAAAAGGAATGATAGATGAGAAAAAATGAAGCAGCAAAATAAAAAGAAGGATATTGCGAACAAAAAAGAAAGAGAAAAAACGAAAATGACAGAAAAGGAAGAATAAATGAAAAAAGGTGACGAAAAAAGAAGAACAAAATTAAATTACAACAAATTGAAAATAAAAAGGCGGACTAAAGATTGAATGAAATATGAAAAATATAAATCAGACAAAAAAAAGGAAGAATAACGGGAAAAAAAAGATAAAGAAAGAGAAAGAATGGGCGAATGAAAAGAGCATGACCCAAAGGGACAAAAAGGAAATTAAAGATGGGATTGAACAAAAATAAATTAAATAAAAAAAACGATATGTAAGGAAAGAAAGAATGGAAGATTGACCTTAAGAAAGAATGAAAAAAAGGGTCTCTCCGAAGCAAAACGAAAGGAAAAAAAATGTACCAGATCTAGTAAATCTATCAGAGTGATAAAGGCGGGAACAGAGCACAGGGACAGAGGTGGTACAGATGGGGGGGAGGAGTAGGAGGAGGAGTGGTGTAGTGGTGTTAAGAGAGTCGACATATCGATCTAGGACTAACTCCAACGACGGAAGGTTACTCTGACAGATTTATAACTGTTTACTGCCTTAACGAGCGGAAGAATGCAGCGAATCTTACTGACCCCGTCCACTGGGGGGGTCAGTCCAATTACTGTCCCGATGCCAAACATCGAAGCTGAGTACAACGCATACAGAAAACAGTGCACCATACAGAATGAGAACTCACTCGGCCACAACGTTCTAACAACACCGGAAGAAGAGAAACCTGCACGTGAGGCTGGGCCATAAGCAAACCCAAAAGACCAGGTGTACTGCTATTATTTACCTTTCCCGAAGCAAATCAAGAAGTGAAGCGGGCAAATCGAAAAATACTGAAAGCAAATCAAAATAAGCCTGAAAGTCAGACCATAGATACACTAGTTCAATCCTTAGTGCCTTCAAAAGCCCTCTCCTTTAGGAGCCGGTTTGTATCAAAGCCCCCACCTTTAGAAACTTTTTCCTCTGAAAGCAGCTTCATTTAATGCTAATATCGTAGTAAGATTAATTTCCATTCATTCAACTAACTTGTTTTTATCTGCCGACAGAGTAAAATAGAATTCTACGACGTAATGATAAGATGTATCTGAAGCTACATCAGATTCATTGAAAGAACGAGAAGGGATGCTTCGTGGAAATGGTGTGAGGCGTTTGCTATGTCGATTGTAAGTCAGTCAGTCGCGGTGATCGCCGCTATAGATGCTAGCGCATCTAAAAATGAGGCAAGAAAATAGAAAAATACGCCAAGTAAATTAATAACTATGACAAGCAAATTAAAGAGACAATCGAATTGAATCGATAAACACGATTAATCACAAATATGCATTTGCTGCTAAAGTCACTGCAAATGTAAATTTTGAAGTGAAAATAGTTTAAAGTTGTCTCTTGATATATTTGTTCAACTGATGATTCATTTCTAAGTACAAGATTTATTACTGTTTCAGGTTTACGCCATAAAGCTTTTGATACAAAGAATTTTTCGGACGTTTGAACTCCTTGTATCTGTTGTTAACACGACGTTTGATGTTGACCACTGCAAGTTCTGGCCTGACTCAATCAATATTTGAGCCACATCTGAATTCACTTTTTAATTTGCTTGCCGTATTCTTTTTTTTTTATTATTGTACTCGCCTTATTTTTGTTTGTTTTTTCATTACCGGCCCTTTTTTAAAAATTCCCTTGACATTTCAATATGCATGCATTTTTTTTTTTCAATTCGTTTGCCTTTTCAAAAATTTCCTTGTCCAATTTTTTTAATATTGCCCTTTTTTGGAATTTTCTCCCCTTACTTTTTACTTTGCCAGGGAAACGATATAGATAAAGGCATGAGTGCAACCGGATAAACAGGGAGAATTTACACAGCTTAGTGATTCAGTTGCTGGTTGTGTGATCTCAGGGTACATAATCGGTGCCACAGAGGTGACCATTTTCGCTATGCTTCCAGTAGTGTCTGTACAAACGAAGTACTTCTAGTTCCAGAGCGTCAAGTACAAGTGTGGAGAGTTCGATACTCGCTAGATACCCAATAATCACGATTCGGTATTATTCGGCATTATTAGAAAAAAAAGTAATGCTAATGCGTAGAGTTAGCCAAACGGTTAATCTCACGGTTAACGGCACAGAAATGAAATCGGCGAATCGAATTTTAAGTTCATTTCACGCTGATACCCCGGCGAAAGATATGAATCCACAACTCCCAATAAGCCAGGCCTGCAATTTGTCATCAGCCTTCCAGTGTCTGCCGTTGGACACAGATTCGCCAGACCTCTTTGTTATGGGTATCGAGGAGCCAATATTTTCTAAATTAGTCTAGCTCGCCATGCCATCTTATTTTCTGCCTGCCACAATTTCGTATATGATCTCTAGGGATCCACGTTGTGACTCTTGATGTCCAGCGCTTGTCTGCCATTCTTGCAACATGACTATATATATATATATATATATATATATATATATATATATATATATATATATATATATATATATATATATATTGTTCATAAAGTTTTGCTAAATATGCAACTCTAATATTCACACCCAACTGTATCAGGTTGCTATGTATTGTCGAAGCTTTATACTTTGTATACAATTGTATATGTGCCATGTTTCGTATGAAGCAGTCTTGCGTGTGGCTGAAAGAATAGCTGTATCTCTTTTTCAATTGATATTTCGGAACAAAAGCATTCTTAGTTTCTATACCAATTTTTATTCGTACGGTCTTGGCTCTAACTCACATCACGTGTACAAAATTCTGTTTCCGGGTCTTGACTCCTACTTATTCTACGGGTACGTACTAGGTTATTGTAGGGTTGATTTAAACCCTATTGAACGTTATTTCAGCCTGTTAATAGGAAGAGTCGTAAAACAGACACTTCAATGATTAAGAAAAGGAGATAGCAGGGAAAAAATCAATATCTTCTTCATATCAAAAAGAAAACATATAATCAGACTTTTCCTATTTTTTGTCGTTTTTGTCCTGAAATAGAGTCAAGTGTTTGGATCTTAATAATTCTTCCGAATTCTCCGGCTCAAGGTTGTATGGGGAAAATGTGTTTATTTCTCTCTCTTTTGAATCCAAAGGTTATGTCATTTTCTATCTCCTTGATATCTAGGTTTGAGCTCGCATTCAGGGTAATTGATCCTGCTGTTCAGAGAAAAGCCTCCATATTTCGCAACTAACACCTCGATATTCCTAAATCTGTATTTATTTAGAAGTCAAAAACATGAGAGAGCGAATGACAAAATTTTGTACTCGAGATGCGAACAATAGCCAGAACTATGTTTTACAAACTATACGGACAGCCGCTAATTTTCTTGGCTAATTATGTATCACGCACATCGTCTAGAAAGAGAGGGAAAAACAACAAGAGAAAGAGAGGAAGAGAAAATAGTTCTTCTCATAAATCCCCTGCGTTCCCAACCGAAGGCCCAGTGACAGCTTCAAGTCAAAGGTTTCGACCTGACTCCTCCTCTATTCTAAATTTTGATTCCTTTTACTGACCGTTTTCGGAGGTGATGACATAATCTTAACTATCCTTCCAAATCACCTGATCGCTGGGTCTCCTGGTCACGTGGCTAAATTGCATCATCTAGAATTTTCCAATCGTTAAACAAAGTTCTTCAACCAGCATTTTGTCTGTGCTCCTATTCGTAGTCTGCATTCCGAATTCCACAAATAGAATTTGTTTCATTTCATGCTATTGAACCCCAACATCGCAAAAAAGGCCCTGACAACCTTCCTAACTGTTTTGAACTTTGATTTCTGCCGGTCGCAACATTTTTCAACATTCCTCTCCAGGTCTGACAGGTTGTTTTCAAATTCAAAACATTCTTCTCTCGAAGTCATCACCTTTTTGTAAACGATATGTGTTGTGCCTGATTTCGTTCTCGACTAGTAATTTTCAATTTTTTTTTCTGTAATTACCATTCTTTAAAAATCTAAGAAAAAATCAATCGCTCACTATGTAACACATACATAGGATGATAAAGACTTATTCATTTTAGCCATGGGGCGAGCCACAATCTTTGTCGAATCTGGCACAAGATAACATCAGTAAGGAACGAATTCACTACCGGGTTGGCTACGAGAAAAGAACATGCCGTATCAACACACTGATGGCCAAGTCAAATACACCGTGGTTAGAACAATTGTGGAATTATCAAAGACCATGAAAACAGCTTGTTATTTAATGTAGGGGATGGGGCTCCACTTCGGACAACTATTACTCTCTATGAATCCAAATATATTCAACTATATATATATATATATATATATATATATATATATATATATATATATATATATATATATATACGCATAGTACATATAGTACAAACATGTTTGTAATATAGCATATAATATATCATAAAGCAATGCCCAATATGTGATGGATTTATTTCATGAAGTGCTCGATATATTCAACTTAAAACTCCATGAGTTAGCTTGGGTTGGAGTAGAGCTGGAAATATAGTAGAAAGTAGATTCGCTACATAAACACGTTTATGTTTTCTGCCCTCTTTGGGCCTCTTCTTTCGCCAGAAGAGGGCAGAAACATAAATGTGTCTGTGTAGCGAATCTATTGTCTGATATATATATATATATATATATATATATATATATATATATATATATATATATATATATATATATATATATATATAGTGTTGTTGGAGTGTACATGAGTAAGGTTAGCTAAGTCTGACACAAATTCACAGCAGTGGAGCATCTAGTGGCAATCGAACCCACAACAGTAGTAATTGTCTCTAAGACTAGCTTGCTAACCATGGTGACACAGAAAGTGGCCCTTGTATATATGTGTGTAGTCAGAATGTCGACACATACAGGATACGAAATGAGGAAGGTAAGAAGACGGAAAAGGAGAAATCTAGATCAATATATAAATAAATAAACAGGTCTAGTTAATCCCTCGATAGAGACTGTCAAGTGACCAAACTCTTTTGGCTGCATGCCGTGTTGGGGTGATCAATCCAATCTTGCGGTACTGGAAGGGACGCTGGATAGTCTATAGCCTATCAATCAAACATTGTAAGAAGGAGTAATTAATGAGTAATGAATAAGTTACTTCTCCCAACAATAATCACTGAAAAGTATTTTCAAAAAAACAAGTGAGCACAAACTCGAGACAGATTTAGCTTAAACTTACATTGCAAATTGAACCCATCACTAATTATCTATTTCCGGTGAAGTTAAAGAAAAAAAGTTTTCAGAAGGTATTTTAGTAGACAACGAATGAAAATGTTCAAGGGTGTAGCTTGAAAATTAGGTTCTGTGTTACTTTTATACTTTATAACCCTGAAAAATAGCGGGTGGACAAAGAGCCCCAAAAAGCAACAAAAAAAAAGAAAAAAGCCCTGTATCATGAAATCTGCAATAGAAGCATTTTTCAGAATGGGCCTAATGAAGTACTAGTCCAAATTTTCAGCCTTATAGGTTGATTGGTGCCGCCCGCCTGTAGACGTCCGAGGTACATACATACACACATGCGTAGGAAGAAAGCAGTGAAAAAACTGGAGCGACCAATTTTGACAGTTCTTGTGACAGTTACGGTTTACGGTCTCTAACAAACGCATATATAAAGAAAAAGGGGGAAGGGTGGTTGAGTAAGGGGCAATTGATGGAATTTTTCGAAAAGGAAGACCGAGGCAGATTTTTGGTTGAGAAGTCTTGCGAAATCGATAAATGTTTGCATTGCATGGCTGGGTTCGGGTGCTGGAAGTGTTCAGTGGCGACGGACAGCAGAAAGGTCGGTAAGCGAAAGGGGCACGAGGGGAAAACGGTCGGGGGGTGTCGGGGAGACGTCGAAGGATAACAGTCGGAATGGATCAGTACAGTGGTAGAGGAGGAAAGAGATGGGGTAGAAAGTCTGGAGTACGTGACACACAGACCAGGTAGAGGGAAAACCGCTTCAGGCTCTCGTCCGAAATCGCTGAGTATGTATGAACGTGTGTGTACGACCTAATAGCGTTCGGTGCACCGGTTCTCGCGAGATCACCGAAATTAAGTGACGTTGAGCCTGGCTGTTGCCCAGATGGGTGACTGTCGGGGAAAAACCGGTGCTGTAGATAGCTACAAGATTGTTTTGCAGCCGTGTCTGCCTGCTATGCTTTGTCGCCGATAAATAGAAGATCTTGCCAAGCTAGGACCGGATCGTGTACCCGGTCTCTCCTCACGTACAAGCTGCATCATGGAGGACACATGGTAGAGTTCTCTCCTGGAAGCTGCCATAATCGATACGAGTGGTTGTGAATATCATCATCATCCTCTTCCAACTCTGGAATGGAGCACTTCGGTAGATAGTGAATTATGCGTAAGTGAATATATCGCCTAATTCGCTCCCACTGATCGTCCAATTCTGCGTAGGGTAGGGATAGAATGTACGCCTCTGGGTTTGAAGCTAAGGTTCCGATCCAACGTAGTGGTACTGGAAGGGATGCTGGATAGTCTATAGCCATACTGCAGAGTTTTAATACAACGAAACAGCTATCTTTGGATGACACTATTTTCATATATATATGAGTGTGTTTGTATGCCACACTGAATGCAAGTTTCCCTGGCTATACGAAAAGAGCATTCCTTCTTCCTCTTACTTCATTATATATATATATATATATATATATATATATATATATATATATATATATATATCCAAGAAAGCTTTACAGCTTTAAACATTGAACATTAGAAATCTTTTTCAAAAAACAATTCAGTCACTTATTTCCCTGCGTGTCAATACAATCTATACAATTTTATTCAGTATCTTCCTTGTTTAACATTTACTTTGTTATTATGGCATTAAATTTCCTCTTGTTGGAATCATCAATGTAACGGTTCGAGGATTTTAAAAACAAAAAAGTTATATTAACACAGCACCCCAGCAGTGTTGATCAAACACCACTTTCCCTTCAGCTATGATTTTGATACGTAACTCATGTCATACACATAATTCCTTATTTCATATAGGGTGTTATCATAATGTATTGTATATGGATCTTATTATATACTACACATCATGTATGTATATATAAATATAAACCAGAAATAAGCAAACGGGGCGAGATATAGAGATCGATACATATATATATATATGTATACACATGCATATATATATACATATATATATATATATATATAGAGAGAGAGAGAGAGAGAGAGAGAGAGAGAGAGAGAGAGTGAGTGAGAGAGAGAGTCTGTGTGTGGGGGGATAAGGATGGAATTATGATACACTCAGTAAAGACCGAAATCTTTGATCAGCGGCTGTTCAGCTCAGTGGTAAGAGCTACGTTAAAGCGAATAGCCTATCAGTTGCAGGTTCGGTTCCTGCATTTTCATAATTTGCGTTCTGCTTCTCTCTATCAATCTTTCTTTTTCTTTTTCTTACTTTTTTTTACTCTCTATCTCGACTTGTATCTCTTCCTTTCCTCTGTACCTTTCTTTGTACTTCCCTCGGTATACACACACACACACATATATATATATACATATATATATATATATATATATATATATGTGTGTGTGTGTGTGTGTGTGTGTATGATGATATCTATATTGAATATATATATATAAATATATATATATATATATATATATATATAGATTTGTATGTCTTTATATATATATGTGTGTGTGTGTGTGTGATTATATGTATATTGAATATATATATATAGAGAGAGAGAGAGAGATTTGTATGTCTTTATATATATATATATATATATATATATATATATATATATATATATATATATAGGGGTGTATGCGTCTATGTGTGTGTTTCTATTTCTTTGTCACACTATCCTGTCCTGATTTCGCTTCGCTTTTTGTCGCCTTCTCTCAAAACAAACATGGCCGTCTTTTAAATGGAAGCTCCAAATGACATTTTCATTTCCCAAATAAGCATAACCAGACTCATCTTATGCCAAACCGAAGCAGTGGGGTAGGGGCAAATAAAAGAAACAAGCGAGAGAAAAACAACCTGGATTCTATTGCGGCGTTTGTCTTTAGTCTTTGTGTTCGCCAACGCCCTCCTCCCATTCCTCAACTCCTCATTTAATTTCGTATCAACATTATTCCCGTTGTTTTTACAAGCAGCAAACGGACTACAAAAGAATACAAATGACGTAATGTGGTTTATTTATACACCGCTAGGTGTCACTGTACTTTTTACACGACAAAATGGCGGCATCGCGTGCCCACACTCTGTCTTTTTTTTTTTTTTCGTGCACTCTTCCGTTTTTACACTTTCTTTCATTTGCCGTCTGGGCTTTCTTTTGTTTTCTTTTCTTCTACTTATTGAAAACCGTCCATTAAAACTATCTCCAAAACCGTCAAAATAGGTGTCTTCAGTTCTCAAGTTGGTCTGGCTGGTCTTTTTTTAGTTTTCTGAAAATCTCCCCAAAAAGGTGTTTTTGATTGGGTTGGGTGTTCAGTTTGCAATGTAAGTTAATGCTAAATTTATCCCTTCTATTTGGGTCCAACAGCATTCACTCTTGCTTTTTTGAAAATTCAGACTCTCCCAGGTATCACTGCCCAACAAAAGGCGAGAGAAATGACTTATTCATTGATCACCCCTTCTCCATTTTTTTTAATTGACTACATTCAAACAGTATGCTGCAAAAAGTCGTAGGTCATGTGACAGTTTCTATCTAGTGACTAACTAGACCTGTTTGTATTTTTGCGTGTTTTTCTTTCCTCTACTTATTTAGAGTCCGTTATTAAATCCTGACTTTTATTTCTTCTCTACTCACCATCATTCGCCATTTTGTTTTTGTTTTACTTCCTTAACCTCCAATTGGATTTCCCTCTTTTTGTGAGACTTGATTCGACCCTCTCGTTTGCCATTTTTCAAGTCTGTTGTTCCCATACGTTCATGTGCCAATGTGATTTTCTTTGGTATCTAATAGGCTTAGCTTAATCTGTTATATAGCTACATGAGAGGAGAAAGGGTGAGTTGTGCTAATCTTTCAATTGAGGAGAGTATGGTTGCCCTGTAAATCAACATTTAAAATACTGGCTATTTCAAGTTGATCTGGGGGGGAATGGACAAAAATATCAGAAAAATTTATTTCTGCATGAACCTTATTCTGGGGATAGGAGTCACTTTTTGCTATAAAATATACTCCGATTCTCAGGTCTTACGTACAACTCCTCGTATGTCGACAGGCTGCCTCCAACCATTGTTTATATAGAGTACTCTTAAGAGAAATCTCTGACAAGTAACTTCAATCATTTTCTCTTCATAATAGTGTGTGCTTGATTGTATGTGTGGTTGTACACGTATGCTGGTGAGCATGATAGTACACATGTCCGTACTGTTGCATGCGTACTTCCTTGCATGCGTGGGCTATGTATGTGTATATGTATACGTGTGCACTGGTATATATTATTGTATTTGCCTGCGCTTGTGTGCACGTGCTTGTATGCGTGTATACTTGTGTGCGCACTTGTATGTATGTGTTCCAGTACATATATATATATATATATATATATATATATATATATATATATATATGCATGTGTGCTTATATGCATCTGAGTGAGTCTCGTAGATGTGTGCACATACTTGTATGTTTATCTATGTGTTTGGATGTGTATGCATGCACATGGGAATTGTAGTTTGTGTGCGTGTGCGTGCGTATATGTGCTTTTATACCTATGGTTGTCCGTATGAGCCTGTGTACATGAGCACACGTAGGGTGAGTGCGTCCAAGAATGTCGCCGTTGATATGCGCGTGCGCCAATGTCGGTGGGCGCCACATTCGTTCTCGATTATCTCGTCAGGGCGTCATTGTTTTTTCAACATTTCCGCGAGTCTCAATTTCCTGTTTGTTTATGTCGGTTTTATTGGTTTCTTCGTTTGTTGTTTAGATTGATTTGTTTGTTTGTTTTTTTGTTGCGCCTTTCAATTCAACTTTCGGTTTCATTTATTATTTCTCGGGAAGGGATGGGTGATGTCTCTTTCGGATTTATTGCCGAGAGCAAAAGTCAACTGGTCAGCGGTAGACCGTTTCCACGCAAAAAAAAAATGGTTTGGTTAGTCACTCTGAAGAAACTGACATGCAACCAACAGCTTTTGGTAGCGTGCCATGTTGGCACAGAAGAATTAAAAAAATAGAAAAAACGGTTAATCAAGAAACCAGTTACGTTTCTCGCCCTCTGTTTGGAAGTTGGTAAAAAAAAAACAAGCATGAATACAGCCGGATACAAAATGAGGGATCAATTCAACATAAACTTATATTGCAAATTCACCCCACCCTAGCAAACCTATGGGGTTGAATATTCAAAAAACAAAACAACTGTTGTTTTTGTTTTTGTTTTTGTTTTATTTTATTTTTGTTTTTTGACATAATAGAGGGTATATGTTGAAAATTCTAGACCTCTAGCTGCATGCCGTGACACGTACATACATTACCAGACAGTTAGCCAGCCGAACCATCTTGAAAACTGAAGAGACTTATTTTGACAGTTTTTATGAGAGTTGTGATTGAGGGTTTCTAATTTACAAAACAGCTGGGAGTGATTCAACAAAAAAGGTGAATTAAATAAGAGGAGTGAACAAAACATTCAGCGTGAATGACTTAATTTACTCCAATATTTACAATTTCTCATACTTGAAAAAAGTTTGGGTTTTTTGTAGTAGAAATATACTATGAGAAAACATGACATATTTCGGAAGGAAAAATCTAATTTTACCTCCTGTTTGCTAGCATTACGTAAACTTCAAGATTTTCAATAATTTTTCTGTTTTTTTTTTTGTTTTGTTTTTTCGTCACTCCTAGTTTTCTCTTCGTACTAGTTCAACCTGTGCCGTAAAAAATGACGGCGTGTATGAAATAAATGGATATATGCATTGCATTTTATATACGTAGATGATAGAGATTTGCATTGCTGGAAGCTTTTTCTGTAAACCACAAATAGATTTTTATCATTTTATCTTTTTGTTTTCATTGCTTTTTTTTCTATTTTTCTATTTTTCTTTACATTCAGCATTTTTATAACTTCATTAGAATATGAATGAAATTCTTTTTCCCTACGTAAGTTGCGCTAATCAAATTCGATTTTATTTCTTCACGTCTTCTCATTGCTAATCATTGTACGTGAGGATGTATTTTTAGGGAGTTCAGAAACATAAACATAAATAAAATGAACACTTGATACACGAGTTTATTAATGCTCCTTTGTTCCTGATGTATAAAATTATAAACGATGGAGAATAAGATGAAAATGACCAAAAATATAACAAAAATTAGTTTTGAGTAAATGAGTTTTATAACAAAGACTTGAGCGTGAATGGCCTGAAATAGTTTTAATAATCTCTGTGACAATATCGGCGCCATTAACTCTCTCGAAATCCCACTATGCCTTTCAAAGGCTGGGACCTGGAATGCCTTCATTGATAGAAGTGACAGTCTTTTTGACTTCATTCCAAACCCGACTGCCTTCCAGAAGATTACACGAATAATTGTATTCGCTTTTGTTAAACTCTTGTCCAAGCCTGAAGTTGTCAGGTTTTTATCCGTCGTAACAATAGCAAGAACAATCCTCGCCGAATCTAGGGATGTAAAAATTGACATTCTCCTACCGTGATTTGAAATTATGACGAACTGATCAAAGTTGCCTTTGATTTTCTGCCGTAACAAGAACAAGAATAACCCTCACCAATTTGGATTCGAAATCATGATCAACTGATAACTATCGTGTCTCTTTATGACAGATCAAAATTGAAAAAATTGGAATACAGAAGAACATATATCATTCTAATAAATAAATACATCTATAAAATTGACATTTCTTCGCAATGGTTTAAAATCACGATCAAAAGAGTGGTACCCGGCTCTCTTACCGAATGAGCTGAACTGGCGTCCAACATATCTATGTAATGTATCTTATAGATGCGCAAACGCCTGTATAATTTTAATAGATATATTTATACAAAAAGATATAGTGTTATGATGTTTTATTTATTATATATACTCTATAAAAGTCGTTGTTATCTTCAGTCGGAATGGAAGCAGTCTTGTTGTATTTGTAGATGGGTGGACGGGTAGGTGTGCGTATTTTGTGTTTCCGAGTGTGAATTTATGTTCAGTCAGATGTACTCTACGCTAGTAATATGTACCCTGTGGCTTTTCAGCTGCTCTTCTATCGCCGAAAGCTAATTGATGTTCCATGAGTAGAATCTACACGCTGATTAGTCAAGTATTGACGTAATAGCCGTTAGCTCAGGACCAAACAAGCACACCTGAATGACATCTGTGTTTAACATTGTCTTACAAAGGTGAAGCACGAACTTGGGTTTCTTTGCTTGGCTGGACTCACCATGTGTTAAAATGGTAGCGAATTTGAAAAGGTGAAAGAGTTTAAGCGAGTAATGCCCATATGCTGGCTATGGCTTCAGTCGTCCCTACTTGGGCTCCACGTATAACATCACTACTTACTCGGCCTTTTTGCGATATGTGCGAAACTATGGGCATCAAAAAATGATTTTCCTGACTAGTGAGACGAGTTCAGATAGTACCGGCTCCCGCAAATCTCATGAGAGAGGGTACTGTCGAATCCTAAGGAAGGTCTATGCCCAACGACGGCGGGAGTTTAAAAGGTTGCTGCTACTTCTGCTGCTGATGATGATGAATTTGACTGAAAAATTACCAGCACCCGAAACGGCGTTACACTCCATCCTGTGGTTTGAATTCAGCTCACCGAGTCTATTTCTCATGCCTTTACTCGTTAACTAACGTTTAGAATTTTAGTCACAGTTTTGTTTAACAGGAACATCACAACTCACAACATGGATCCCCAGAGATCACATGCGGAACCGAGGCCAACAAAACACGAGATGGACTTGACAAATCAGGAAATACTGGCTCCGCGACGCCCATGATGGAGAATTGTGGTGAATCCTGGGGAAGGTCTATATCCATCGACAGACGTTAAAGGAATGATGATGATGATGATGATGATGATGATGATGATGATGATGATGCATTTGAACGAACACGTAGACATTATCAATTATTTCACCAATTGATCAAGTGTTACTCTTCAGTTCATCATCATCAGACTTTAAGCATTTATAGTAAGAAATAGACCGTAAACCGGGGCTTGCCAGACATCACTGCCATGGGCGTCGTGGAGCCTATACTCTCTGAACTTGTCTAGTCAGTCTCGCCATATTTTTGCTTGTGATCTTTCGGGATCCACTTTGTGAGTCGTGATGTCCAGCGGATATTTATCATTTTTGTCTGACATGACCAACCCATTGTCACTTGAGTTTCTTTATAGATTCTATATCTCTGACTTTTTTCCCTAATATCATGGTCCGCTTTGTGATCTCTTCATGTGATATCACGCATGATTCTTTCATGTGCACGTGACTTGCTTCTCATCTTGAGGGTCAGTCTCTTAGTTACGTCCTATGTTTCAGCTCCACGGGTGACTATCGGGAGGATGCATTGGTTGTATACCCCTCTTTTTTTGGACTAATGGGATTTTCTAGTTCTTAAGGATTGAACTTGCTCAACCGAAAGCTTGCCATCCTAGAGTAGTATTTGCTAAATTTTTTCTTTAGAGTATTATATGGAGATACGCTGTCCCCTGTATTTGATGTTTTCGATTTCATTTTCAAGATCGAATGGGTGCATGTCTGTTGAGAGTGTCCTGACGTTGTAGGTGGCAATGTATGATATTGTTTTCTTAGTGACAGTATTGTGCCATGCACTGCCACGCTGACCCATGGCATGTTAACAGGGGATCTGGTGGATTGGTTATGACTGATGTCAATCACATTAGCCCCAGAGCTCCATCAGTCCTTAGCAACCATTGTATCTGTCCTTGATGTGGTTGATATGGGTGTTTGCAGCATTGTAAGGGATAAAATCAGATATTTTTGCTGACATTTTTTAATATCGTTCAATGGTATTATGTAAGAGAGTTTGTTTTTTTGCTGTATTACTTTGTACCACGTACTGAAGCTAAATGCATTTTAGTTATAGTGGATAATTCCGGGTTTTTTTCTGATTGCATTCTTCTTCTTCTTCTTCTTCTTCTTCTTCTTCTCATAAGATCAGACATCATTCATTTTGTATCGGGGGCAAAAAGCATAAGTTGGCTCGTTACTTAAGTGTTTATTTTACTTATGTCTTTTGACCATTCTAAAAATATGTAAAGAAAATAAGGAATAACGAAAAATTTCCACCGAAAAATTATAAGAATTTTTTTAGTTCTAGTTTTGGAGTTGGATTTTTGGACAAAATGCTGTGTTAAGTTTACTGCAAAAATTACTTTTTTTTAAAATAGAAAGATATAAATATCTGAGTAAATTAAGTCATCTATCCTTCGTATTTCCTTCACCCCCTCTCATTTCATTTACCCCACTGGTATAACGGCGGATGAGGTGGGGCACCCTGAGTGACACCGTCAGAGGGGGGACACCATGTTGTCTTGGCAGCGCAAAAATTCAACTTTCACAGCTACTTTTAGCGTTATTCTCTAGAGATTTTAGCCAATCTTCGTCTATTTTCTGGACATTTTAATTGAATCTTGCTACTGAAATGGCTATAAAAGGTTAACGGTGTTTTTTAGCTCGTTTTGGCATTTTTTCACATTTCTTTGGTCAATTTAGAACGAGAAAGTCTTAGAGTTATCGCTCTGGGTTACATCATCTTTTGTTCTGTCGGCCTCAGTTTCTCATGTGATCTCTGGGGATCAGTTGCAGTAATCATCTTCAATCGGTGATTTTGACCCTGAGGCAGTCAGGCTTGTTTATTTTAGGACAGCAATGAAACTGGGTTACAATGAGTTTGTAGCCATTAGACAGGCACTCGTTCACAACAGAGATTCAGAGGAAACGATATTTCTAAAATATTCGTTGTTGATATATGTGTGAGCTTTAAAATTTTTAAATAGCTCAAGATATAATTCTATTGGTATGATAATTTTAGGACACGGAAGTACTTGCTGAGAATTTATTTCTGTAAATAGCACTAAAATTCTTTGTATCGGAAGTTTAAATCATTTCGTTTGGGAATATTTAGAATCTTTGCAAGGTTATACAGGGTATTGAGAAAAGAAATAGACAGTTCAAGAATGCATTGAAGCAAAACTACTTAAGGTATTGACGCTGACGATGCATCGTATTTTTATTCATTTTTTATTTTTTCTTTCACCTTCTAAAATCTTGTGTCGACAATACCTAGAACCTTAAAATTTATATCGGTACTCCAGTAGACATATTAAAACAGCTCTTTGTTTTCTCTGGGGGAAAAATATTCAACAATTTTTTAATGGAATTTCTTTTTTCAACTTTTTTATCTCGTACCAGCGATATCGGACACACTCTTTCGTATGGAACTTTGTAGTGATAATCTTCAAATATTTTTCTACACAACTGTGCATCGTGAGTGCCAATACCTTAGATAATTTTGCTTTGATGAATTTTTGAAACAGTTAATTTCTTTTGTGATCTCCCTGTATATTGATGACTTGACGTCATACAATATACAGCATAATTTTTCTTTCAGTTTTCAGTTTCTATGAGTATTTCTATTCCTTAAATGCAATAAGCAGATACCTTCAACTATAATGGAGATGATTGAACATCAATCATTTTTTTGTTCATCAGCTAAAAGTAACCATTCATGGAAATTACAAAACAATATCATTTAAAACGTGAAAGGTGTTTGGCTTATTTGGCCGATGGTCTCGCTTTTTTATAGGCACTAAAAATTACTCAATAACCAATTTCCACATTATCAGGCTATATCTAATTTTACTATCGTTAATACTGCCAAGTTTTCACTTTATTTTCCCCGTCTAACAAAAATGACTTTCAGACTTCCGGTTAGGACAAATGAGTGAAAAGTCTGAAATGATGGATAGTGAGAGGAAGGAAAAGAGAGAGAGACAGATCATATTCATGCGTCATCAATCAACGGAAGAAAGTAAGAAAGGGAATGAAAGAAAGAAAGAAAGAAAGAAAGAAAGAAAGAAAGAAAGAAAGAAAGAAAGGGGGGAATAAAAGAAGAACAGAAAGTGAGAAATAAAGAGAGAAAGAAGAAAAGAGAGAGAAAGTGAGAGATGGATAGAGAAATAGTAAATGGAATGCCATGAACGCTAATCTTTAGTTAAAATCTTAATTGCCTCTAATTATATCTAGAATAATCTAGATTTTCATGCCATTTATCTAGGAAAATATCTAGATTCTATTTTAACAATTTCTCCTCCTCGTCCAAATTCAAGAATCTTTTTCAGTTAAGGAAAAAATGTTTTTTATAAAATCGAAATGATTTTAAAATTTATGCAGGTCTGTCAGAGTAGATTTTAACCATGAAGCAGCCAGTCTTGTTGTTTTGTGAATCATTTTTAAGATTCTGTTTGAATTTCTGATGGAAGATGCTGCTCGTATTTGGTCGTTACATATGAAATGTCGTTTTTTTCCCAAAAGTAAGATGAAAGATGATATAAACGGCAAAAACTTTAAATATTCAATAAAAAAAATATGACCCATTTGGAGCATTAATCTTTTCTGCAGCCCTCAACATTACTGCGTCTGTGCTCTCCAGACTTCTTCAGCAGTCCATCGTATTGTCAACCTTCCGGAAATGTCGAGGTAAAACTTAATTCGATCCATAATGAACCAAAGAGTTTTGTTCAGCAATCTCGTCAGGTTCCTCATGCCACAGACACCTGACGGAGGCCGGAGAATAAAGCGACTGATATGTTGAAAAAATTACCGATATGTTTATATGATTGTGGTGGTCGATTAGATCGGTGGTTTTGTATTTTTAGATACGCATAGAAAATTATACTATCAGGAATTGCAAATTTACCGGGTCATTTTAAAATTTGCCAATTTGCTAATCGCCAATATGTTTTTTAGGGTTTGTTTGGTACTTGAATGTCTTTGTTACTCAGTCTCCTACGCCAAAGACAGGAGGTTTGACTTGCCAACGCAATCTACACCACTGTTTTCAAAAGTAGGGTTCTGTGAAAAAAATCCTGGGTTTCCGCTCGGTGATTTCAATGAAATTAGATGAAAATTTATTTTTATCAAATTGGATTCAACATTTCAGAATTAATGAATTGTCTTTTTCTTAATGTTTCGTAATTAGATTTTTTTATAAGAATAAATTCTCACTCTAAAAACAATTTTTGTTTCATTTAATGTCTTCTTAAAGTTAGGTTGTTGAAGGTTGTCCGTAAAATACAGGTATGGGTTCCGCGTGATTTTGAAAATTGTATAAGAGTTTCGCGAAACACTGCTCAAGACATAAAAAGTTTCATGGTAAAACGAAATGTTATCAAGATAACAATTTACAAGGAGAATGCGACCCAATCATCCCGTTTTGTGTCTGAAGAAGACTACACCCTTGATAATAATGCAAGAGAAATCTCTTATCGAGGCTGGGTGCTTCAATTCTGAGCAGATCGTGTAACATGATAATGGCCTAACAAGGGAGACGTAAAAAGGTGTAATAAAGTCCGTAAAGGTTCCTGGAATCGAAGCGGAACTGTTAGCATCGGACAATTTTATCTTGAAAGTGTTATTGTATGTTATTCCAGCCGCCCTCTGGAGACAGAGAATAGCTGACACCACGCCTTCACGCAGGAACTAGACGTTGAGCAGTAAGGCGGTTTACGCTCGGTCGATTTGATCGGAGAGTCACTGATAATACACTTCATTAACACTACTTCCGGAATGACTGGGAAATTGCACTCGTAAATCTGTCCTATGTGCTGTAGTGAGTATTATAACATTGGGAGAGAATGAAAGGAGAGTAAGAAAGATGAATAGAACAATTAGAGGAGGTCGGGAGGGTAAAAAAGGAAGATAGACGGAAGGGAAGGGGGAGGACTAAAGGTGCTTAGACCAGAAAAGTAGAAAAAAATAAGTAAACGTGCAGTTGAATAACTACAAACACATCAAGCGTTGCTCAGCTACTTTACGAAATATTTTGTAACAGACTACCCCCCATATAGCATTCGATACAACTCCCCCCGCTGATTGTACTGAAGTTGGGACTTTTGGGTTCGTCCCTCAACAAGTATTTGGAGTAGCAGATGACTTGCTCGTACCAAAACTTAATCATATTTGTTTGAAACTAAAATCTGAAAAAATAAAATGTATATACAGTATGGAAATAACGGTGTTGACTGCTTCGTGAAGATAATTTGCACTCTCCTCAACAGTTGCTGTATTAAGCAAAGAAATTATAATTAATTTATTGTTGTTTGTTTGGCTAAATAAATCATATTCTATCCTATTCTATTCAAATGTCCACGGTGGTATTTTTTCAAATGACTTGCTCTTTTTTAATTTTCAAAAAAATCAAACGCGTTTTAGATCATTATTTCAGCTACAGCCACTATTAACTTCATGAACTGAGTTCACTTTTCATGATTTTAGCAGTATTTTTGTTTTTAAGAGCTGTTTTTTCTTTTCTTGTCTATTACATCCATTAGATTTTGTTCTGTTTGCATGATTATTTATGTAATTCTTTTTAGATCTGTGTATAAGCAGGGCATCGACTTGCAGCGGACACTTTTTTCATATAGAAAAAAAAAGCTTTTTCTAATACCAGATCTTCGCTTTGTTCCACCTGCTCGTGTGGATAATAAGATGGACAGAAGGTTTTTAGGGACCCTAGAAGTTGATAGGTGAACAGACGGAAAGACAATAGAAGAGAGACGGATAATGTGCCGGTTTAAGCGGAGAGAGAGTGAGAGAGAGAGAGAGAGCAAGATTTTCTTTTATGTTTCCCCTGTTCATTGTGGGGGTGCAAAGTTTCTACGGTTTTAGGAGGTCTTGACTGAAAAGAGTAGAGAAAAAAGAAAAAGGAAAAGAATATTACTAATTATTAATGAATTCTAATGAAAAAGATGTTTAGCAACACCCAATGCATCAATTTAGCGTCTATAGTTTACCATTTTCTATCTCTTTCTCTCTCTTTCCCTCTCTTTCTCTCTCTTTCTCTCTTTCTTTTCTCTTCCTTTCTTTGATTTTTGATTGATGACGTGAGGATTAAATCTCTCTCTCTCTCTCTCTCTCTCTCTCTCTCTCTCTCTCTCTCTCTCTCTCTCTCTCTCTCTCTCTCCATCATTTTAAACCTTCACTTTTTAGTCTCAACCGGGGGTCTCGACTCGTTATTGTTGTTAGGCCAGGAAAACTCCGTAGGAGTTTGATTAAAGAAAAGAAAAGAAAAAAGAAAAAAAAAGCAATGAACGAATCGTGAGACGGAACCACAGATGATTGGGGGGAATGGATCGGTCGACAGAGTCAACATCCACATCATCATAATCATCTTTTCAAAGTTTGTTGCTGGTCATGACCTCCCTCAATTCCAGCCACTTCTCTCGCTCCTGGGCGTCACGGTGCTAATGTTCTTTGCCAACTCTCCATATAGTGTTAGGTGTTCTCTCTTGTGCACATTT
This sequence comes from Thysanoteuthis rhombus, assembly GCA_963457665.1. NCBI lineage: Eukaryota > Metazoa > Mollusca > Cephalopoda > Oegopsida > Thysanoteuthidae > Thysanoteuthis > Thysanoteuthis major. The sequence continues at coordinate 78,436,511 of OY735198.1, forward strand.
CAACATTTCATGGTTCTTAGTTTGAGAACAAAAATATCCTAGTTGTTTGCTTAAACGACATTTCTAATATACAGAACAGATACATATGCGTGGTCTTGGCTATTGTTTCCCGTAGAGTGAATCAGAGGGTTTAGGGTTCGCCCAGTGACAAAACTCAACTGTTCTTGTGTCCTCGCAGCAGTTATTATCATCATCAGCAGTCTTTTAGCGTCTGTCGCTGGACATAGACCAGGATTTGCCAGACCTCTCTGTCGTGGACGTCACGGAACCAGTACTTTCTGAACTTGTCTAGTTCGTCATACCATCTCATATTTTCATCAGTCCAGCTGTGATATGTGGGGATCAACGTTGTAAGTCGTGATGTCCAGCAGTGTCTGCCATTTCCTGCAATATGACCTGTCCAGTACCATTCAAGTTTTTTTATGAATTCAATGATATCCCTGACTCCTGTTTTTCCTCTGATATATTGTGCTGTCTTGTGATCTCTCCACCTTATGTTGAGCATCATTCTCATGTTACATGGTTCTCAGTTTAAGGATCAATATTTTGGCCAAGTTCCGTGTTTCAGCTCCTTAGGTGACTATCGGGAGGATGCGTTGGCTGTATACCATTCTTGAGAATTTTTTAGGAACTTCCTCCCCCACATATTCACGTGTGAGGTTCCCCCAACATTAAACCTTGTGTCAGATCCTGCTCTTAAGGAGTTTGGGTAAGCAGGAGCTCTGTATGTAACTATCGAGAGAACGCGTTGGTTGTAGAAAAGAATGGGATCTTCTTATTCTTGAAAATCAAGCTTGGTGTGAAAAGATTGCCAACCTTGGCGATACTATCTCCGTCTTCTGGAAACTCCAATGAACGTCGTTCATCTTTCTTGTCCCTTTTCAGTCCAACCTATGACTATGTTATTGTATTCTGTTCTGTTTTGGGGTTGTTTTTTGTTCGTTTGCTTCTATGAGGGTGGTTCAATACTTTCGTAGCATGACACAATTATTAGCTAGATTTTCATCTGAATTTTGCACTGTATAATGTAGGATTAGTGTCATCTACAGAGAAGCGTCCGTTTAAGTATATCAAGAAGGAAAGAGATTACGTTGAAGAACAAATATTTGTTGTGTAGAATAAATACTTTTTTTATCATTGGGCGATAGACTTATTGACAAACCTTCGTGTGATAAGACTGCTATGTTTAAACTTTTCTCGTTGCTTCAAATCTTCAGGATGTTTCCCGAGTGGAAATGTGATAAATACAGTAACCTTTTTCAAGATAGCTGTGACATTATTACTAATATCCTCGCCATTGTTGTTTTTATTCTATTTCCACATCGTTAAATGTATTTATTTCCTGATTGTCTTCGGGTAACGAATTAGGGAGGGAAAATCGGTATTTACATGCAGCGTGGTTTTGGCGGGAAACACTTTTCGACAGCCAAATCAGGAGAGAGTCTTTTTGATAGACTGCCAACCTAATGATCTGGTTTGAAGAGTTTGCTTCACACTACAACCCCTCTCTCTCTCTCTCTCTCTCTCTCTCTCTCTCTCTCTCTCTCTCTCTCTCTCTCTCTCTGACACACACACACGCGCACACACTGTAGAAGTATTATGTGTGTAAATGTTTTTGCTGAATAAACACGCATCAACTCACATACAAACCTATATACGCATGCACTGGACGCATTACTAATGCTCTGGTATACCCCCCATATATATATATATATATATATATATATATATATATATATATATATATATATATATATATATATATAATTATCTAAGTAATGGCAGTCACGTTTTCAATTAGGGCTCTGTATTGTCAATTATTCAAACTAGCTACAATTTGGACTCCTCTTACATTACGGTATTGTCTAAGACTTCCTTCTGAGTACTATAGAGATTTTGCTGACGCATCCAATCCACCTTAGTTATAACAATAAATAAATCTAATATGTATTTAAGAGAGTTCGTGGGTATGTCCATCTTCCCCTCCAAAATGATTTATTCCAGCCAAAGGTATTAAAATCAATGTGTCCTTTAATTGGGCTCACGTTAATGATGCAGCCTGCCTCAAGATGATCATCAGAAATCTAGACTGGAAGAAAAAAGAAATTTAAATAGATGGCGAATATCTAAATAACCTCAGATTTGCAGACGACATTGCCCTTTTCGCTGAGAACCTGCACGACTTCCAAATTAATTCTAGATTAACTAAATGAAGAAAGGGAGATAATCTGACCACACTTGAACTTTAGAATGACAAAGATCATGTGCAACAATCAAGACGGAAATACACAAAGATCAAAATCGAAGACGCAGAACAGGAGAAAGTAGACCACTACAAATACCTAGAGAGACAAATCTCCAAGAAATTAAGCGAAGAATCACTTTATGATGACAAGCCTTTGGCAGAGCAAGCTCAAACTTCCAAAACAAGAAGATCCCATTGATCATAAAAGAAAGGGTGAACAACCATTACATCTTCCCAATAGTCACTAATGGAGCTGAAACATGGAACCTGACCAAGAGAATGACCCGTAAACTGAGAACTATGCAACGTGCATATGGAAGAATTATGCTCAGCCTCACATGGAGAGATCACAAAACAGCACAATATATCCGGGAGAAGACAGGGGTTAGGGGCATCATAGAATCCATTAAAAACTCAAATGATAATGGGCCGGCCATGTTGCGAGTATGGCAGACAACTGATGGACATCATGACTCACAACATGGATCCCCAGAGATCACATGCACAACCGCAGCCTGCAGAGTACTGGATGGAGAGTCGAATTATACAAATTCAGAAAATACTGGCTCTGCGATGCTCACGTTAGAGAAGTGTGGCGAATCTTGGAGAAGGTTTATGTCCAACAACAGACGTTAAAAGACTGATGATGACGAAATACTGCAAGCAAAATCTAGGTGATTAGCAACCTAATAATGATAAAGTGGGATCTGCGTTCGCGCTCAGCTCAGCCGTATGATGATCATCTGATTCGTATGTACCTATATAATCATGTCCCGTCAATTTGGGAAAGTGTTTTGCTGATTGTCTGTGTACTGATTTTTGCTTTGATATAGTTTTTCCGATGCATTTGTTTTGAGCTGCCATGATGAGTGATTCCTTTTCTCTCTTCAGGTTTACTTTTTGTAGCCATGTCCATGATCTCTCGTCCGCCACTCACCATGTAATTTCTTCTGTTCCCATTTTTCTTTCCTTGTTCGCTGTGCTACTCCATTGTTTTCTACTTTTTAGTTGTTCGTTGTGCTACTTTGGGCACTCTTCATGATGTCTTCACTGTTTGTTTGCACATACTTTTCTAGATCTGCTTTGGCTCTCTGGACACAGTCTTCTATGCTGATGAGCCCCCTGCTGCCTTCTTTTCTTTTCACATACAGTCTATCTGTGTCATCTCTGGGGTGTAAGGCTTTATGCATTGTCATCAGCTTCCTTTTTTCGCCGATCCATTGATTGGAGTTCCTCCTTTGTACATCCAAGGAATGGTCCTGTGTATCTTACTACCAATACGGTCCAGGTGTTCATTCCTTTTATAAGGCTCCTGCTGTTTAGTTTGGTCTCTAATATCTTTCATATCCTCCTAAAGCATTCTCTATCTTTATTTCTTCTTCATTTCTTCCCGTTTCATCGTGTCACATTCAAGGACGCCCAGGTATTTGTATCGGTCTTGTGCAGTCAGTGCTCTAATCTTCCTGCAGTCCAGGAGTTTGATTCTTCTGCCGTTACGAGCCCACCTTTGTGCATTACCATAATTGCACATTTTTCTATTCCCAAATCCATCCCAATGTTATCACTGTATTCTTTCACTTTGTTGAACAGCGTCTCAGGTTCTCCCTTGTTTTTTGCAAATAATTTAATTTATATTATTATTAGTAGTAGTGGTAGTAATCTTTTGTCTGTGACGTCAAAATGAAATATATGGATTCACATTGCATTTTATATACGTAGATAAAAGAAATTTGCTTTACTGTGAGCTTGGAGAATAACATTCTGTTGACCACAAAATTTTATTTTTAATTTTTTTTTTACTTTGTTTTTATTAGTTTTTATAATTTTATATTATTCTCATAATAGATAAATTCTGCATTTTCATTACGTCATTAGTACATGGATGAATTTCTATTTAATTACGTAAGTTCGTTTCCTTAGCATGACAGAAGACATCTGCACATTGATAGTCATAACGTATGGATTATTAGTAGTAGTAGTTGTAGTCGTAGTAATATTTACAGATTTATTCACACTTTTGTCCTTACTCTTGGTTGTTATAGTCACATCCTTTTTGGCCATTGTACTATCTGGCTTTCACCTTGTACCTGCCGTATTTGATGAACTCCTGAGAATTCCAAACTGAACTCATTATTAATTCCTTCGATTATTCCCATCCGTCTGTCCCTACTAAAGGATTTCTTTCGTTAGTTTTCTTTTTAATGTATTAGAATTGAACACCATTACCGAAGAATAGATATTAGATTCTACTACCGACTTGTTCTGCAGTATATTGGGTATCAGCGTTGTTTCTCTGCATGTAGTTACCTGGTGGTCGTGAGTTTAATCCCTTGATCAGATTCAAGCAGATGTGGTACCACTAGGACGATTTAACTAAGGAGAATTAACTAATACGAAACGCCCTCGTAGACTGGAAAGTGGAAGGTCGGAGGGTGCAACAGCCAAAACGTTGTGACTATAACAATCATTATGAGGAACCAATTAGAATGAATCAGTGTGTGATAATAATTCGTCGTCTCAGATATTCAGATGGAAAGTGTCATTTTAGTTTTGCATAAATACTGATGCAAAATTCTACATTAAACCCTATACGTATCTATCCGTACAAGACATTTTTTTTCAAAAACAAAATGGCCCAAGTTCTTTCCCTAGGTCGTCTGCATATGCATTCCAAATTGTGCCAATACCATGCAACACGATCTTTGTTCTTGGTTAGTGAAGGCTATTTTCTAATTGTTGCGGTACAAAAAGTATAGAAAATGGCTATCATCACCTTTAAACTTTTATTTTATGACTAGGACAGTAATATTCATTTGTGTAATTGTTTTTCTTACTTTATATGATTAAAAAGGTACAAATTTGCCTGTTGTCCATAATTGAAATAAGTAGATTCTGCATCATCACTATCCTGGTCGCAAAAAAGTTTGAAGGGAATAATTGTCATTTTCTATACGTTTTAGTGATAATCAATTAAAATACAACACTTATTAACCAGGAACAAAAAAAAACATTGTACAATGTCAAAGAATAGAATAATAGAATTTGGTATTATAGTACCGTGTGTTAATTTTTTCTTGTTGGCATCATCAGTTGTTTGCCGCGTAACAGTTTTGGGGATTTAAAAACAAAACAGTTATTTTGAAATAACTCCTCAATAATGCTGATCAAACCATTTAGCTGATTTTAATATACAGCTTATGTCATACTATATGCAGTTTACCTCTGATATAGGGTATCATCATTATGGATATTATTATGGGCGTTATTCTATATTACTCATCATTTATTTTTTCAAACCCTGGGCTTACTTATGTAAGTTACCCAAAAAAACGTATTTGGCGATAACGGATTAATAAGTACCACAGACATGACTTGTTTTCCGTGTCACTTGAGTATTCATCCAGGTGAATATCAAATCTGTTGTGTCGGTTTGAATCTTGGACTGCCTGCAAACCAAATTATGATATCATCTTCAAGAATACTAGTTACACAGAAAAACTTCTTCCAGTTGAATTCCTACCAACATATTCAACCGATAAATTTGATATTTTTTCCCCTGACCTAAGACTAAATTTTTTAACGTCGCACACCATCTTGCTTCTATCAATATCATAATTTCTAAATCATCAGATAAATTAGCCGTATATATATAACTCAAAAACCAATTGTCTAATCTATCTATCTATCTATCTATCTATCTATCTCTCTCTCTCTCTCTCTCTCTATATATATATATATATATATATATATATATATATATATATATATATATATCACCGCCTTAATGTGGCACTGCTCTTATCATTGAGCTAAACACGCCGCTGGTAGGTCAGCGGTCCAATTTTATATTCACTTCGCACTAATATCCTTGAGACCTGGACCCATCTCTTTTCACCCCCAGCCATGGATGAAGTAGGACAGATTCGACTCTCTAGCCTCGGGGAGGGCGGCGCAACAAGTCTACAAGAAGGACAACTATGTGAAACCCGTGAATGGAGCCTCTGGAGATTTTCTGCCGCTTTGCTTTCCTCTGAACTGTATGAGCAAGACTGAGCGGAGGATTGTGATGACTGGGGATCTCAGGATCTCCATACGCTTTGTCCTGGTGGACCAGAACGGAGATCATTCGTTTCAACTAGAGTATGTTTTTGTACGATGTTTTAAGATTTACTGAATTGTGCTTTTGATGTCGGCCAGTACAAATTCAGTTTATGAATCACTTTATCAGTTCCCTACAGCGCATGGATGGAGGAGAAAGGAGTCCAGGGGAATTCCAAACAAGGAAAGTTTAAAATGGCATCAGTAGATGCGAAGTACCACGTTATAACGGCGGCTGATAATCCAAGGGATTTGGCGTTCAATTACCAAAGCTAAAGAATATAACGAAAGCACAGTTAGACGCTCAAACTCTAGGAAGACTCGTGCGAGATAAAGTTTCCAGAGTTTCCAGCTATACCACAGAGAATGTTAAATAATTATCAGATAAATTGCGTCAACATCCTCCCGAACGAAAAATAAATATTTTCCACAAGTACCATTAAGTGTCATTATGGAGGTGCTTCTTTTATAATAATGAAAATGACTGATGTTCTTTTTAGTGCTGATACTTTTATGGGGGCAAAAAGGAAGAGGAAAGAATTCCTGGAGGGTTTACTTAGAATTGCATTATTTTTTCATTTGTTCGGGAAAAGGTGATGTGTTTTTTTGTTTGTTTGTTTGTTTGTTTGTTTTTATAAAGCGTTTGTTTAGGGAGAACCAAGCAGAGAAAGAAGTAGAACGAATGAAAAAGTAACAAAAATACAGATGATTTGTAGAGAGTGGGAGAAACGAAAGAAAGATAGAAATGAAGAAGTAACAAGTCTGGCTGCTTCAGGGTCAAACACCGCTCCAACTTCTATTCCGACTCAACTTATGTATTTTATACATAATAAATGAACGAAAATTACAAAAATACATATTTTTGTATAAATGTTTTCATTTATTAGAATGGAATAAGTTTGAGAATATCTGTATGATAAATTTTCATTAATATCTAAGACTTGTCAGCGGAGATCAAATAGCAAGACTGCCTCTTTGCAATTAGATGGCCGTACGTTCAAATCACAGTAAGGTATTGTAGATTTTACAAATCGATTTACCCCTAATTTTGGTGAATATTGTTCTTGTTATGTCAGGAAAACAAATACAACACCATATTGGGATTTGACAATTTTAAAAAATCGTGTATGTTAGAATGAGAGAGGGATTGAAAAGAACAAGAAGTGAGAAGAGGGAGTGGTTGAGTAAAGTTAAGGAGGGGGGATGAAAGAGGGTGGGAAGAGTAGGTGTATGTATGTATATATATATATGTATGTATGTATGTATATGTAAACATATATACATACATGTATATATATATATATATATATATATATATATATATATATATATATATATATATATATATTCGTTGTATATAATATACAAAAATCATTATAGTAATCATCTTCAGTCGGAAGTTGGAGTGGATTTTGACCTTGCAGCAGCCAGGCTTGTTTTCTTTCTTTTTTTTTCTTTTTCTTTTTGTTTCTTCAATCCTTTTTCTCTTTTCCAAGTCTGTCGATTATTTATTGGTGAATCGGAGTTTTAGCCAAGAAATGGTAAACTGCTAACTTTTCTACGTTTTATATAAAGAGGAAAACATTTTGACAGGCCATTCTGTGCGTGTCGAGGTTGGCAAGCTTTCGGAAGAGTAAGCTCAAACTTCAAAAACCAGAAAATCCCATTCAACATAGAGTCAGATAAGACACAGAAGAATTTAATGCTGTCAGAAGATTGAAATTAGGGAAGATTAGGAATATAGAACATAGAATGTCGGGTTTTCGTAAAAACTCTCGTTACCAACGACCGAAAACTCTTGCGTGGTACTCTGTGTATAAAGAAAGAAAGAAAGAAAGAAAGAAAGAAAGAAAGAAAGAAAGAAAGGAAGGAAGAAAGGAAGGAAAGAAGAAAGGAAAGAAAAAGATAGATTATTTTCTCACCTTTTGCTGATCAGTGATCATTACGAAAGTCTGAATTTTCAAAAAAAATCCACTAAAACCTTATTTAAGGGGGTGAGATTCAAAAAACATAATAATAATTTCTTTGTGGACATAATAAGGATCGGATATTGAAAGTTTTGGTCCTATAGCTACTTTATCACGGTCAGAAAGTGTGACACATACATACATAGCCAGCCAGCCAGACTAATTTGAAAACTGGAGAAACTTGACAGTTTCAGTGACAGTTTAGGTGACGCTTTCTAATAGATAGATAGATAGATAGATAGATAGATAGATAGATATTTCGAACAAACATAGATAATTTTAAAAAGATATAGATAGATGGTTTGAACAAACCCATAGATAGATAGATAGATAGATAGATAGATAGATAGATAGATCGATAGATACATACATACATACATACATACATACATACATACATAGACAGTTTAAACAAATATATATTGATAAATAGTTTGAATAAACAGATAGATAGATTAAACAAACAGATATCAACGTGAAACTGATCCACCAAATCCAGATGAAAATCGTTTGTTGAGTGAAAAATTGACAATAATAACTGCATCCGTGACTAACCCTAAATACCCCAAGGAAACTGGACCGAAAGAACCAAGAAATGCCTAGTGTACAGCGTTAGAAACGTTGTGATAAAAACAAGAGAGGCGAAGAAATGTATCTTAAATAATCAATGAATTGAAAATACTTAGATATTGCACACCTCTATAAATGGTATTGTCAGGGGGAAGTAATTGTGCGTGGATCTGCTTCAAAATATGATTGAAATTCATTGATAAGTTGTTATAGATATATTGCAAAAAGAAAACGAAATTAGCTATATTATGTGGTGTTAACTTATAAATGTGAGATAGGGGAGATAATTGTGCATGGATCTGCTCTGAAATTGAATTAGTTCACCCGTAGCTCATTGTACACCTTTCCACATAATTTGGTTGAAATATATAACTCTCAGAGATAATGCATGGGCAGTTATAGGCGTGTATATATATATATATATATATATATATATATATATATATATATATATATATATATATATATATATATATATATATATATATATTATATATGTGTGTGTGTGTGTGTGTGTGCGCGCGCTCGTGTGTGCGCGCGCTCGTGTGCGCGTGTGTGCGTGTGCGTGTGTGTGTGTAATTGGAAAAAATGGGACGATGTCTCTTGGAAATAAATTCCTGTCTCAAGATTTCACCGCCCCTTTCTTACTGCATTGTTCACCCCTCCATAAAATTTCATTGGAATTCATTCAGTACTTTCAGGTTTATCGTGTGGAAAGACAAACCAACAGACAAACGGATATAACGTACAAATAAATAAACGAACTGACACGACCGAATACTTATATTTCTTTTCAACTTCATTAACAGGGGCAAATAATAAGTTGAATTTCGGCTTGTTCTCTTCGTAGTTACGATGGAAGGGAAATAACTCTATTTGATTGCGACTTACACTGCGAGTTATTTCCCTTGCATTAGTTCCTGCACTAAAAGTTGTTCGTTTTCTTCCGAATTGAAAGTTGATTAATTCCTGACTAAATAGAGTTATTAAAGCTACATTACAACAACCGTGGATTAATTAGTTGTTTAATGCAATTTTTGTTGCGGGGGGGGGTCAGTACTTATCCGTTTTTGTTTGCTGGATCTAAAGATTCTACTCCTTCATGCCTGTTGGCCTAACTCGGTGGTTCGTGGAAAACCTCACACATAAATTCAGTACTTATTTGAGTTTTCTCACAAGTAACATCGGGTAGGTCCTGCTGGAGATCAAGTGACAGCAAGTCTCTCCAAAGCTCCGGCGATTTCTTGGATATTGTTGCCGATTTTAATAGTACTCTCGACTGGATGATTTGAATTCTTCTCTGGATTTCCTGGTTATCTTTTTGCAAGGCTCTTCGGGACGGTTTCCAAGTCGGTCGATAGTGAGGAGTTCAATTTCAAATAAGAGCGTTTTATTTAGTACTGGCTCTTCTATATCTCCAGAAGTTCCAAATGAATTTCAATGAAATCTTGTGAAAATGTTGTTGATGGGCTACGAACAAAGCCAAGAAATTTTATATCTAATTATAACTATATTTAAAATGATATCTCCGTTAAACTTTGGTGCGGATCCATCATCAATTACCTTCCCTATGGCATAATTATCAGTCCACACAGGTTTTTCATTCTAAAACAAGGGTAGTGACATTTGATTGAAAGGACTTGCTCTAGGGTCTATGGTTATCTTGTAAAGATTACTCATCATAAAATGTTCAATCCAACGATTTACGATCTGACCATATTCGGTGATATTTGTCCTAACCCTAGCGTGGAATTCAAAAAAGCTGTCATCTTTCAATCAAGATGGCGGACAAAGGGCCATGACCCAGAAAGTGGTACCTACTTTTCATGGTCTTTAAACCATGTATCAACGAAATATGGAGTCAAACCTAGTTGAATCAGAAATATATACGGGATCTAACTCACTTCAGGCGGCACGAGTAAAGTAGGAAAATAATAATGTAAACGGTTCATCTGAAAAGCAACAAAGAAAAAGGAATAAAATGAGTAATGAAATAATTGCAATAATTACAAAGGTATCGATCCAGATTCTTGTGATTGAAAACAATAAGAAGATGAAACAAACTAATTGTAAAATAATAACAGTGGAAAGTCTTTTTTTCTAAAGAGCAAAGATAATGAATTCAATGAATGTTGTAATAAGATTATGAGGATGCTTCACCGAAAAGTTTTCGAAAATAATTGGCAAGTTTTTATTTATTATGTATACAATACAAAAGTTGCAGGAACCATCTTCAATCGGTATAGAAGCAAAGGTGTGTTTTGACTCAGGCTTGCTCCAAAATGTTCTCAACGAGAAGTAACTATGTATCAAGTGTTTAGCGAATACTTTCCCGTCAGTTTATTACGTTTACAGACGAAATGATTATATGCAATGCAAACATTTCTTTTTAACAGATACGTTGCGTAAACTTAACTTCTCACAAATGAAGTTTTTTATCACTCCAGGTGGAAAAACATCGGACTTTTCTAATATTTGCTTTTTCAATGGTTACCCAAGAAAATCAAGTCTTAATCAAAATAAGAATAAAAGCAAATTCCCCGAAAACTATAGCCACATTTCTAATAACACCTTGATCGGAAAGTAATTACGTATTTTCGAGTTTGGAAAATTATGTATTTTCAAAAAGAAGCTAGAAACAAATGCCAGTGAAATTTTATAGAATCCTTTTTATCAATAATGAAATCGCCATCATTAAATGATGATGGCAGCAGCCCGACGGGAGGGCAAATTTTCGATTCCTTGTCAATAAAAATTCTGCGCTAGTTCCTTCATGAAAACAATCTTAAGGCTTTTTTCAACTTCTTCGTTCTGTCTGAATGTTCTGCCTCTAATGGGGGTTAAACTTTGCTATACACCATAGACAACGCACTGCTGGATGAAAGAGATGGTAAACTAGACCCAGACTTCGTTTCGTACAATTTAACCCTAGTTTTGCCTTAGTTGGTTGGCTTTTAATTTATAGCTGTGAAACACGTAATTATTTTCCAAACTCGAAAATGCGTAATTACTTTTCGAACACCCTATTATAAATACCGGCTATGGAGAAAGTGAAAAGTGAAATCTTATTTTCTGAATCTTATTACTGATATTTATCTCCATCTAAATTCTTTTGTTGTTTTTATCACAATTCAAACCGGGCCATCAATCTACGGCAGTGAGTAAACTGTGCGTATATGAAGTATAAGTTCCCGGTGAGATTCGAACTTACGTCCTTTTTGCTTTACTATTTAACTACAGGAACTTCATGATTAACAGAAGATCAAAACTTACCTTTCAAACCTATTCTTTACTCCGGATATTTACACCAGGTTTGTTGGTTTTTTTTTTTTTTGGTTTTGTTTTGTTTTTTAGTTTTTGTACTACATCTTTTTAGTTTCTAATTTTCTTTCTTTGTTCGTTAGTTTATGTGTGTGAACCAGTATCGTATCTCTTCACACTTATAAACACAAATCATATCTTATGAAAAACAATTTTTTTTTTATTTGAAGCTAAAAATACGTAGCATAATCATTAAAGCAGTTATTTTCTTGTTTTTTTAATAAAAGATAAAGTTATTGTAACCCATTTCATTAATTTTGATCGCTATTTATCTTCATTTCAACTTTTTAGTTGTTTTCTATCAGAGCTAATGAAGTCTCATGTTTAGAAATGATTTTTCCATTTATCTGCCTGTTCACTGGAAACTTTCTAAATGGTAACAGAACATCTTCTGGAAATTTAAGAATACTTCGAATACTTTAAAGATTACCATTTGGAAGCAATTTGATCGAAGCTCACGAAAAAGACTGCAGATCTATTTCAGGAATAACCTCTCTATTATTAGGTATGGAAATATTTCAATAAATTTCTTTTGGTGAGTTTTCTACAGAAGATATTTGTAGTAAATTCAATTCATTCAAAGTGACCATAACCGTAGATATATAGAAAAATAGATAAATGTAATAAATAAAAGAAGCAGGTCCCTCCTCTCCCTCCCAGTGAATATTCCTCTCCGCTAGATTTCCTCGCTGTATCACCAACGTCATTTCCGGTAAATCTCTCGGATGTCAGGGGTTATTTCCGTTTCTCCTCCCTCCCTCTCTCTTACTCTTCACACTTCGACTTTGCAGAGTGTACCTGCGAAAGCTCAGAAGTCTATTTCTGTTTCTGAGTACGTGGACAATCAGTTAAAGTCTCCTTCTTCGTCTTTCTCACAACATACTTATTTATTTTGTGTGTTTAAATCACATATATAACACTGTTATTGTTCAGAAATGAGTCACTTTACATTTTCTTCGTGAACATATAGTTAACATATCGATATCTTTGTAATACGAACATTTATTCCGTTTGACCAACTTCGTCCTTCTTTCAAAACAGACATTTATGTTTATTTTGTGTGTGTGTGTGTGTGTGTGTGTGTGTGTGTGTGTGTGTGTGTGTGTGTGTGTGCTTGCATGTGAAAATCACATTACAATTAGGATATTTTCATATCATGAACACTTGATTCAATTGATCCATTACGAACTTTCTTCATAATTTATAATCAAACAATCACATTTTGATTGAAAATATATATTTTGTTTGTAATTCCTTTGTTCATATTTTACTATCATTTTGACTGAATCTATATGCGAACACTACACGAAGAAAAATGCATACATGATGACTCATCGATATTCAATCTCTGCAAAAAAAATTATCTGAGAATTCATCAAGGCCAGACCAAATCAATTCGTTAAGATCAATTCTTGTTCTCAACACGAAAATTAAAATCCTCCTCCGAAATCACTACCGAGTGTCTCGTTGCGTTCTCTTTGATTTCGTCCACGATCACTTTGGAAAAAGCCTGGAATCACAAGGAGACAAATGTGGACTGTAGAGGGTGATGACAGACGAGAAGAATTCGGCCATTTTGAATGCAGCGGTCTCATAGTACACACTCAATGGCATCTCACTGCTGAATGAGCAAACCCACTGGAGAGTATCTATTTAAACATGCACAGTTAGGTTCCCTCTGGTTGGCTGCCAAATTACATCAAGGCCGCGCGACGGGTTTTGAAGATATTCAAAATGGGTTGATACTTTCTGGCCAGATTTCGCATATATATATATATGTGTGTGTGTGTGTGAATAGATATTTCCTAAGCTTTGCTTAATCCAATAGAAGTCCAAAAGAGGGTTGGGAGGTTGTGTTGAAACAAACTCTGCCTAATCGGCAGAGTTTATCTGCCTTAAAAATCAGCATTTTGAATCTTGGCTTTTCACATGGGTTCGTACGCCGTCAGCAGACATTAGAGGAAAATGTGGAATTATCTCATCCCTGAGTTATCCGTGTATATTTGACATTTTGGACCAATCTTCTGTAACCGGTGTATAAATTTAGAAATCTTGTTTGGGCTAAGCTTTAAGAAGGCATGAACCTGCTGAAATGAAAATAGGCATGGAATAAAGATCAGAAAAAGATAAATGAACAAAAACCAAAATGAAGACTTCAATAATCTTTTCTCCCTCACTTTCACTTTCAGAGTAAAAAAATATTGTTATCCTTTTTTGTGAGAAAAACGTCAACCAGAACAATCTCCAGCTTGGTCAACATTGGTTTCTTCAGTTTTCAAGTTGGTCTGGCTGGTTCTGTAAGTATTCATCTTGCGTACAAGTCGTACCAATGGAAAAAGAGGGCTGAAAATTTAAGCACCCATTCCTTATTATGTCTACAAAAAAAGATTGTCCTTTTTTTTTCAAAATAACCCCCAAGTAGGGGTCAATTTGCAATGTAAATGAATGCTAAATTGACCACTTACTCTATGTCCGGTCGCATTCACTCTTGCTTTTGTTTTGTTTCGTTTTTTAATTCTTTTTTTTTTACTGATCACTGCCCAACAAAAGGTGAGGGAATTGCATGGTGGTTTGTATTGAGTGACTAACCAGACCGTTTTTCTACTGGCTTCACTTAATTCTTATGAAATAATTGCATCTCTGCCGAAATAGAGAAGCAAAAGGTTAATTTCAGTGAGTCTGGTGAGTTACCAAGCATTGATTATAGAAGGAAAAACACTAGGTTTAGAAATTAAGAATTCTCCCCAAAGAGGATCCAGGATCTTTTCTCCGACTTCATAACTGCATCTCGACATTATACTGAAGGATACAACTGCGCTGATGCACCTTGTGTTAAATTTAAAGGATTTGTGTCAACTATCAATTATTCAAAATACTGAGACAGATGCCATATTCCGCTGAATTCTGATTGTTGTCGGTTTGATTTGATTTCAAAGAGTTTTTCGGACGAAGGAACTCCTTGTTGTTTTTTTGTGTTAACACAACGTTGTGACCGATCCATTCTACGGCCTTCTTTAGGTATGCTGTCCGAATGTGATGTGGCGAACAGAATATTTTTCCAGTAGTAGCAACGCCTAAAACGTTGGATTCGGGAGATATCTTTTCCTTTCCTTGTTTGGCCTGGATTTCCGTACCACAGCGTCGCTACCATTGAAGGAAGATTCTGTTCACCATCATCACATTCGGATAGTACCCTTAAAGAAGGCCGTAAAATGGCTCGGTCGAGACGTCGTGTAAACAACACAAGCAAGAGTTCGATTGTCCGAAAATCCCTTCGAATGGTAATGACCCTTATCAAAACTATCGAAAGTGTAATATGATTTTTTATAGAAAATACATATTGGAATCTCTTATCTCATACAACTAAAGATTGTTCTTAATTAGATGGAGGAGTTAATACAAGTACCAACATTTTCATCTCGAATACGAACAGCTAAAATATTGACGATTTTACATGTCCTTAAAGGTAGTTTTTAGGAATGTGCGATGCTAAGCTGAAATATACGCGTGATTGGAGCGTTTCCAACTTCCAAATATATATAATTCATCTCTTTGATTGATGGAATTATTCTATTTATGAGAGTGAATTAACGGTAACAGACAAGAATGAATATAGCATACTAAAATTACCATTTTTATTGGTGTATGAAACGCATCGTTTACTTGGGTATTCAGAGGACTGTCATATACTGTAACTCATCTTAGCCTGGTATCTGACCCTATAGTTAAGAGATAATTGGCACTTTGTGATTGGATGAAATGGACAAACTCTCCAGTTCTGCTCTATTGTCTTGCGCTCATCACGACTCCGTAGTCATAATACCAGCCCATTAGACGCAGTGTGATGTTTGTATAGTTCTGTTCTTTAATTCATAAGTGTATCTCTTTAGCCGGTAATTACTGTATTCGAAAATTAATCAAATATTGGTCAGAGAGATGAGCAAATAAGGGGAACGGCTTCTTATAAGTGATCTGAAGATTATCCTCTCAAAAAGACACCTAAATACAGAGAATGAAAAACACGGGAAGATTTCATCTCTACAAAGATAGTTTTGTTTTTGTTTTGTTTTTAACTGAAAGAAACTCCTCCATATTGGCAATATGCATGAATGGAAAACCGAACAAAATTTGCAAACAAAAGACTCTATCAACTCCTAAACGGATTATACCAATCATTCTTACCAGAATTTTTCCTAAATATTATGCTAATAACTCTCATCCAAAAACCCCTTTTTTTTCTTTCTCAGTGCAAAAACAGGATGCTGGGCGTGAATTCTTGCGTCCGAACATTTGGAGAGATGAGCAAAAATATTTATCCACATAGTACACTTGGCAGAAGTTTTCTTTCGCCTTTTTGCTCTTATACGGTCAATGAACAACATGGTAATTTAATGCACCTATGGCAGCTTTTACGGTAGGCCGTTCCTTGTTTTTCGTTCATTATGGCTTATTACAATTGATAGACCAGTTGGCAATTCCAAGTTTCCTGAATGAAGACGTTCAACCATTGTTGGATTCGACAACAGATGCACATAAGGGAAAATCAAAGGGACGTACAAATGATTGATACAAATGAAAATGCTATATTCTCACCTGAATTGCCTATATATTGAGACATAAATCCATGTTCTTCCAGAAATTATTTAATTCAATATGAAGTTTTCAATATTATCTAAAAACTTGGGATTGCCGACCAGTTTTTTCGTTCATTTAAGTGTATCTTTAGTGAAAAACGACTGGTCTATTATCGGCTGGAGAAAGTGAAAATTATTTAAGGTGGTGAATCCAAAGTTTTGTTTCGTAACGGTGAGACCTCAGGTGACTCTCATTCAGAATGTGATTCAGTGATTCTACTGGAGGCGACTCCATTCTAGAAACTCGACAATGATGCAAAATCCTGCCTCTCCACACTTTCCTCTTAGCAATGCTGTAGGTGCGGAAACTGATTTCAATGATGGAATTACCCCCATAGATTTTTTTTCAATCTCCATTTTGAATTGTTAGACCTTATTAATGAATGAACACATTTGTCACTCTAATTGGCAAAACGAATCATGGAGGCGTAAAGCGCGCGGAATTAGGAATGGGTTTTTTGCATTGAAAATTCATTAAGGTATCATGCAAATGAAGACATTTTTTCATTGAACTTCGTCTCTTTGAGAACGAAAGAGCCCCCATAAGAATGTGTGTCGTCTTTGCTCAGGACAGTAAGCAATGCAAAAGCAACATGTGAATTACTCTATGTTTCAAGAAGTACCATATCCTGTTTTATGTAACTGTTTTTTGTTTTATTTTTTCAAATCACTTCTCCTTATAAAGATCCCATAAATAAACTAAGTTTTCTTTTCAATTTAAGTATTATTTTTTATCCTTTTTCATTAGCTCAGTTTAGTAAGGCTGTTTTGAAAAGTGTTTAGCCATGTCTTACTAATGACGAGGTATCTCAGGATAATCCCCAGGGTGTTATTTTGTGCATGACTTTTTATCATTGAATTCGAAAAAAGAAAAAACAAATTTTCTGCGTGGACGTATTGCAAAAAAAATGGAGTACCAAATTGTGAAATTTGTGAAAATCCCTTGAGGGATTAAAAGTCTTACACATTCAATCCCGGAGAAAATTCTCTGAGAGATTATCAAGACCTTTGTCTACTCTCCAAAGATATCCCTGGAAACAGATTCAAGTGTAAAACTTTTAAAGAATAAGGCAAGTGCTTAATATTTTGATAAAAATTTTCATCGTAATAAATATCTGGACAGTTTCGGATTTAAATACAAAAGATATTTTGGCTGGGCGATTTAAGAAAAAAAAAACGTTGACAAAAAATATTTATAAATTATCGATTTATAAAAAAAAGTAAATAAAATATCTTTGTCCTTCCACAAGGAGAGTTAAGGCTAGTGTCGCCACCTGCTGGTGGGTCCAGCAGAAATATTTACAGGCATTATTCACTCACAGCACATTCTTCCAAAATCTGAAAAAAAATACCTGCACTCAGTTTCCGGGTTTTGGAATTTTTTTCATGTGTGATTTCTTTTTTCTTTTCTTTTTTCCAACTCCCAAAAAGGCGAACAAATTAGTCAAAGGCAACAATCTTACCGAAATGGAAGAATGTCTGGATATTTTGGGAAGACATTTTTTTGTAAAATAGTTTCTCACTTCTCACACTATTTTCTTCCTTTGATTTAAGCCGTTCTTTTTTTCTTCGGTTTTTTGTTGTTTTATCTTTTCAGCTTCAGATTCATTTTTGTTATTGCTGTTAGTGCTGTTGTCACTGTTGACAATGATGTGTTGAAAGCTGTTGTGTCATTTTAGATATCGGAGATCAGAGAATAAAACTGGATGGATGTTGTAGAAGACAGTCTCTTCGCTCACAACTGAACGAAGTACGAAGAACGTTACCTAAAAAGGGATTTTATCATATCCTTTTAGCACATAGTTATTTTCAAAAAATGTTGTTGATGCTTGAGAGAACGAATAAAATTCTAACAGGCGCGGACCCAGGGTTGTCCAGGGAGTCTGAACCCCCTGGTCAGGCTGAGAACTATCTTTTTCTATGTACCCAAATAGAGGAATTTTATGAATAAAAAGCCCAACTAACCTCGAGTAATCATAAATAAACCTTAAAAAAATAGGATTTTGTTTTCCATCTAATACAAGTGAGATGTCTGCCGTTTGATTAATTCTAAGTTTTCTAATTATTGATTCTGTGGTAAATTTCTGCGATCATTTTTTTTTTTTACTTTATTCTTTTATCAATTCTGGCGCTATCAACGAAAATTGCGTGATCCCATATTTCTCTCTTGTTTTTGATGTTTTAAATACATTTTTTCCATTTGAACCCCCCAGTTAATTTTTGTTTTCATTAGAACACCCCAACCCTTCTCAATATCCTGGATTCGCCCCTGATTACTGTGTTTTTTATCCGACAAGTTTGTGGTTTTTATGTCTCTACAACATCCAAAATCCCAGCAAGAGAAACTTCATGTTTGTTTGAAACAAATGTTTTTTCTTTTGCCTTTTCCATCCGATTCCTCTGCTAGGATTAATCCCACCCCAAGAGAACCCAACCCCACCTCCACCAAGCCCACTAGCCCGACCCAAAACATACTTTAAAAAATCCCCCCCCTACCCAAAAAATTAACAAAAAATAAAGCTCTGTGTTCTAACCCACAATAACCTCCATCCATCACCTTGTAAATAAGTAACTCGAAATATGGGGCCATTGAAATAAAAAAAATTTTGAAAAGTTTTTTGTCCACCAATGGCTGTTATCTAACTCTTGGCGGCAGCTGTTTGTTTTTTGGTTTGTTTTTGTTTTTTGTTTTTGGCTTTCGAAGGGTCATCGTCGTCGTCACGGTTGTGGCTTGTTTTGTGTTTTTTTATTTCCTTTTTTTTTCTGATTTTCTTTATTTTATTCTGTTGTTAATTCTTGTCAGGGCTTTGGCTGGTTAGCTTAAATTTCCGGCTTCAAACTCAACATAGGCATTTTTTGTCAATTTTGTGGACTTAAAAAATTCAAGGTCTTTTTTTTTCTTGCTGTTGATTGAATAGGCTACACATTCCATGTTTGATATTTTTCTTTCAAATTTCCTGATTTTCTGAGGCTCAACTCGTTGTTATTTTTTTCAGGCTGATTTTGTATATTCGAATGAAGAGTTACTACATTTGAAGGTTTCTTTTTTTTATGTACATATTTTCATGTTTGGTTTGTTTTTTTTTCATTTCAATTTTTTTCTGTTTTTCAAGATTTTTTTTTCAATTTTTTCTTTTTTCGTATGTCATATTATTTTAATCTGTGATAAGAAAGCTGACTGTAAATCCCACCCAACCTTTACAAAATATGAGATGACAAAAATGAGAGAGAGAGAGAACAATTAGACTTCTTTTTCTTCTGATGACTTGAAAATGCTGATGAATCTGTTGAAAGATTTAGAGGCAATATTTGCAATAACGTCCGGGAATTCGATGGTTTCTTCATGGTCTTTTTGTTCGACTACCGGGAGGCCAGACAATAAATCCGACTCTTCCTCGTGATCGTCATCTTCCAGTACAATTAATGGTGGCAAATTGTCTTTAGTTTCTGTGATCAAAGCAAGCAATCGAGAGATCAAACCCACCTTCGTCTCCTCCTTTTCACCTGGGCATGAATCTTTATCACATTGTTCAACAATGGCTTCCTCTTTTTCCAAATGGTCGGGAATACCATCGCCATCATCATCATCGTCGAGATAATCAGGAATGCCATCACCATCAGCGTCTTCTTTGTAATCAGGAATGCCATCACCATCAGAGTCACCCTCTAGGCTATCAGGTATTCCGTCACCATCATCATCGTCGTCAAGGTGATCTGGAATACCATCACCATCGGAATCCTTTTCTTCATCGGCGTCAGGAATACCATCGCCATCGTCATCGTCGTCAAGGTGATCAGGTATACCGTCTCCATCAGAGTCAATAACTTCTTCAGGTTGTCCATCACCATCAACATCGCTGTCTAAATGATCTGGAATACCATCACCATCGGTGTCCTTATCTTGATGGTCAGGAACCCCGTCTCCATCGTCATCATCATCTAATGTGTCTGGGATGCCATCACCATCATCGTCTTCATCGAGATAGTCGGGAATACCATCACCATCGGTATCTTTCTGGTAATCTGGGATACCATCACCATCACTATCAAGTTCTAGATGATCAGGGATACCATCCCCATCGTCGTCGTCGTCGAGATGATCTGGAATACCATCACCATCAGCATCTTCCAAATGATCAGGAATACCATCGCCATCACTATCTCCTTCTAAATGATCTGGGATACCATCGCCATCGTCATCGTCGTCAAGATAATCAGGAATACCATCGCCATCAGCATCTTCCTGGTAATCTGGAATGCCATCCCCGTCACTATCACCTTCCAGATGGTCAGGGATGCCATCACCATCATCGTCATCGTCGAGATAATCTGGGATACCATCCCCATCGGCGTCTTCCTGATAATCTGGAATGCCGTCACCATCACTATCTCCTTCTAAATGATCTGGGATACCATCACCATCATCGTCATCGTCAAGATAATCTGGAATACCATCACCATCAGCGTCTTCCTGATAATCTGGAATGCCATCACCATCGCTATCTCCTTCTAAATGATCAGGGATACCATCGCCGTCATCGTCATCGTCAAGATAATCTGGGATACCATCACCATCAGCGTCTTCCTGGTAATCTGGAATTCCATCACCATCACTATCTCCCTCTAAATGATCTGGGATACCATCACCATCATCATCATCATCAAGATAATCTGGGATACCATCACCATCAGCGTCTTCTTGATAATCTGGGATGCCGTCACCGTCACTGTCTCCCTCAAGGTGGTCTGGGATACCGTCACCATCGTCATCATCGTCAAGATAATCTGGGATACCATCACCATCAGCGTCTTCGAGGTAATCTGGAATGCCATCACCATCACTGTCTCCCTCTAAATGATCTGGGATACCATTGCCATCATCATCATCATCGAGGTAGTCTGGGATACCATCACCATCAGCATCTTCCTGATAATCTGGAATACCATCTCCGTCACTATCACCTTCTAAATGATCTGGGATACCATCGCCATCATCGTCATCATCGAGATAATCTGGGATACCATCACCATCAGCGTCTTCCTGGTAATCTGGAATGCCGTCACCGTCACTATCTCCTTCTAAATGATCAGGGATACCATCACCATCATCATCATCATCAAGATAATCTGGGATACCATCACCATCAGCGTCCTCCAGGTAATCTGGAATGCCGTCACCGTCACTATCTCCTTCCAAATGATCTGGGATACCATTGCCATCATCATCATCGTCGAGATAATCTGGGATACCATCACCATCAGCGTCTTCCTGGTAATCTGGAATTCCATCACCGTCACTATCTCCCTCTAAATGATCTGGGATACCATCACCATCATCATCATCGTCGAGATAATCTGGGATACCATCACCATCAGCGTCTTCTTGATAATCTGGGATGCCATCACCGTCACTGTCTCCCTCAAGGTGGTCTGGGATACCGTCACCATCATCATCATCGTCAAGATAATCTGGGATACCATCACCATCAGCGTCTTCCAGGTAATCTGGAATGCCGTCACCATCGCTGTCTCCCTCAAGATGATCTGGGATACCATTGCCATCATCGTCATCATCAAGATAATCAGGGATACCATCACCATCAGCGTCCTCCTGGTAATCCGGAATACCATCTCCGTCACTATCACCTTCTAAATGATCAGGGATACCATCACCATCATCATCATCGTCGAGATAATCTGGGATACCATCACCATCGGCGTCTTCAAGGTAATCTGGAATGCCATCGCCATCACTGTCTCCCTCGAGATGATCTGGGATACCATTGCCATCATCATCATCATCAAGATAATCTGGGATACCATCACCATCAGCGTCCTCCTGGTAATCTGGAATGCCGTCACCGTCACTATCTCCTTCTAAATGATCAGGGATACCATCGCCATCATCATCATCGTCGAGATAATCTGGGATACCATCACCATCAGCGTCCTCCTGGTAATCTGGAATGCCGTCGCCGTCACTATCTCCTTCTAAATGATCAGGTATACCATCACCATCATCATCATCGTCAAGATAATCTGGGATACCATCACCATCAGCGTCTTCCTGGTAATCTGGAATGCCATCACCGTCACTATCTCCTTCTAAATGATCTGGGATACCATTGCCATCATCATCATCATCAAGATAATCTGGGATACCATCCCCATCGGCGTCTTCCAGGTAATCTGGAATGCCGTCACCATCGCTATCTCCTTCTAAATGATCTGGGATACCATTGCCATCATCATCATCGTCAAGATAATCCGGGATACCATCACCATCAGCGTCCTCCAGGTAATCTGGAATGCCATCACCATCACTATCTCCTTCTAAGTGATCTGGGATACCATTGCCATCATCATCATCGTCGAGATAATCTGGGATACCATCACCATCGGCGTCTTCGAGGTAATCTGGAATTCCATCACCATCGCTATCTCCTTCTAAGTGATCTGGGATACCATTGCCATCATCGTCATCATCGAGATAATCTGGGATACCATCACCATCAGCGTCTTCTTGATAATCTGGGATGCCATCACCATCACTATCTCCTTCTAAGTGATCTGGGATACCGTCACCATCATCATCATCGTCAAGATAATCTGGGATACCATCACCATCAGCGTCTTCCTGGTAATCTGGAATTCCATCACCATCACTGTCTCCCTCGAGATGATCTGGGATACCGTCACCATCATCATCATCATCGAGATAATCTGGGATACCATCACCATCAGCGTCCTCCAGGTAATCTGGAATACCGTCGCCGTCACTATCTCCTTCTAAATGATCTGGGATACCATTGCCATCATCATCATCATCAAGATAATCTGGGATACCATCACCATCAGCATCCTCCAGGTAATCTGGAATGCCATCACCGTCACTATCTCCTTCTAAATGATCTGGGATACCATTGCCATCATCATCATCATCAAGATAATCTGGAATACCATCACCATCAGCGTCTTCCAGGTAATCTGGAATACCGTCGCCGTCACTATCTCCTTCTAAATGATCTGGGATACCATTGCCATCATCATCTTCGTCAAGATAATCTGGGATACCATCACCATCAGCGTCCTCCAGGTAATCCGGAATGCCGTCACCGTCACTATCTCCTTCTAAATGATCTGGGATACCATTGCCATCATCATCATCGTCAAGATAATCTGGGATACCATCACCATCAGCGTCTTCAAGGTAATCTGGGATGCCATCACCATCACTGTCTCCTTCGAGATGATCTGGGATGCCATTGCCATCATCATCATCATCAAGATAATCTGGGATACCATCACCATCGGCGTCTTCTTGGTCATCAGGTATACCATCACCATCGTCATCATCGTCAAGATAATCTGGAATACCGTCCCCGTCTGTGTCTTTGGGGAGACACTCACCTCTATCATCTTCGTAAACAATACGTTCACCTGGAGCAAGATTTTTTATATCATCGATTCCAATTGTTTGGTCATGTTTGTCGGGGATACCATCGCCGTCAATGTCATCGTCCAGGTGATCAGGTATACCATCACCATCAGTATCTTTTTCCAACTCGTCAGGAATACCGTCACCGTCATCATCGTCGTCAAGATAGTCAGGTATTCCATCACCATCAGCGTCTTCTTTATAATCAGGGATACCATCGCCATCACTGTCTCCTTCAAGGTGGTCTGGTATACCATCACCGTCATCATCGTTATCGAGGTGGTCAGGGATACCATCACCATCATCATCATCATCCAGGTAATCTGGGATACCATCACCATCTGTGTCTTTTGGTATGCATTCACCTTTATCGTCTTCAAAAACAATGCGTTCTCCTGGTGCAAGATTTTTAATGTCATCAATTCCAATGGTATTTTCAAGATGGTCGGGAATACCATCGCCGTCATCATCGTCATCAAGATAGTCAGGTATTCCATCACCATCGGCGTCTTCTTTATAATCAGGAATACCGTCACCATCGCTATCTTTTTCAAGATGATCTGGTATACCATTGCCATCATCATCATCATCAAGATAGTCTGGGATGCCATCACCATCAGTGTCTCCCTCAAGGTGATCCGGGATACCGTCACCATCATCATCGTCATCAAGGTAATCAGGTATTCCATCACCGTCAGCGTCTTCCTTATAATCTGGGATACCATCGCCATCACTGTCTCCTTCAAGGTGATCGGGAATACCATTGCCATCATCATCGTCATCCAGGTAGTCTGGGATACCATCCCCATCAGTGTCTCCCTCAAGGTGGTCTGGGATACCGTCACCATCGTCATCATCGTCAAGATAATCTGGGATACCATCACCATCGGCGTCTTCCTGGTAATCTGGAATGCCATCACCATCACTATCCCCTTCTAAATGATCAGGGATACCATCACCATCATCATCGTCATCCAGGTAGTCTGGGATACCATCACCATCAGTGTCTCCCTCAAGGTGGTCTGGGATACCGTCACCATCATCATCATCGTCAAGGTAATCAGGGATTCCATCACCATCGGCGTCTTCCTTATAATCTGGGATACCATCACCGTCACTGTCTCCTTCAAGGTGATCAGGAATACCATTGCCATCATCATCGTCATCCAGGTAGTCTGGGATGCCATCCCCATCAGTGTCTCCCTCAAGGTGGTCTGGGATACCGTCACCATCATCATCATCGTCAAGATAATCTGGGATACCATCACCATCAGCGTCTTCGAGGTAATCTGGGATGCCATCACCATCACTATCTCCTTCTAAATGATCAGGAATACCATCACCATCATCATCGTCATCTAGGTAATCTGGGATACCATCACCATCAGTGTCTCCCTCAAGGTGGTCTGGGATACCGTCACCATCATCGTCGTCGTCAAGGTAATCAGGTATTCCATCACCATCGGCGTCTTCCTTATAATCTGGGATACCATCACCGTCACTGTCTCCTTCAAGGTGATCGGGGATACCATTGCCATCATCATCGTCATCCAGGTAGTCTGGGATACCATCACCATCAGTGTCTCCCTCAAGGTGGTCTGGGATACCGTCACCATCGTCATCATCGTCAAGATAATCTGGGATACCATCACCATCGGCGTCTTCCTTATAATCTGGGATACCATCGCCGTCACTGTCTCCTTCAAGGTGATCTGGGATACCATTGCCATCATCATCGTCATCCAGGTAGTCTGGGATACCATCACCATCAGTGTCTCCCTCAAGGTGGTCTGGGATACCGTCGCCATCATCATCATCGTCAAGGTAATCAGGTATTCCATCACCATCAGCATCTTCGAGGTGGTCTGGGATACCGTCACCATCAGAGTCTCCTTCAAGGTGGTCTGGGATACCGTCACCATCGTCATCGTCGTCAAGGTAATCTGGTATTCCGTCTCCATCAGCGTCTTCGAGGTGGTCTGGGATACCATCACCATCAGTGTCTCCTTCAAGGTGATCAGGAATACCATCACCATCATCATCGTCGTCTAGATAGTCAGGTATTCCGTCACCGTCAGCGTCTTCCTTATAATCGGGGATACCATCACCATCACTGTCTCCTTCAAGGTGATCGGGAATACCATCACCATCATCATC
>OY735198.1:78467940-78617940 GCA_963457665.1 Thysanoteuthis rhombus
ATAAGAAAATATATCTGCTATTGTTATTTCTATTTTCCTTGCTATTACAGGAAAAAGAGTCCTTCTCTATCTCCCTCTCTCTCATATATATATATATACGAATAGTACACCTAAAGACAGTCTAAAAATCGAGAATGGATCCCCCGAAATGTTGTAAGAACAACAAAATAACAAAAAAAAAAAATAAGTTCAATTCAAATTTGTTCGGATGTTTTCGTAATTTTCATATCATAGTGTCCTTCAAAGTTACCTCCCTTGAACTACAACAAATGAATCATTCCACACATTTCAGAGCAGAATTAACACCTCCATTTTTGATATCTTTTTTTATTATTATTTTGTTATTTTGTTATTTCTATCACATTTTGGCCGATACGGTCTTTGGCTGTCTTTATGTGTTTGTTGCACCCTGTTGGCTTTTAGAAGTAGCTTCACATGTTTTTCTATGTCATTTCCATTTGATTGAAACAAGTTCACGAAACCCAATGCCTAACATCCAGACAAAATTTGTTAATTTGTAAAATTTGCAAATTTTTTTTTAAATTTCTGGATAATAAACAATGAATAAATAATACTAATAGTGAATAAAAAAAAAGTAAGTTCAGTAGTTTGCCGCTTTGGACGTAATTTACATATTAGCACAACGAGATTGACCGCTTTGCAAAAGAACACATTTGACTTGACACCGTGTGACGTCATTCAAACGTCCCCTGTCTTGAAAGCGTAAACAAATAACACATGTTTACGGATGTTACTTACCCTCACACGAACGAGTGATTTTTCGATTGTAAAAAAAAATTGTCCTTTCAATCCTAAAAAAAGTTGAATGAGAAAAAAAGGGTATTTTGAAGGGGTGGGGGTTGAGTTTCGGAAGTTACTTACCTCCAGAAAAACGGGAAAAAACACAATGATCTATTTTCTATCGAAGGTAGTTTATTTTTTCTCAACCAAAACATTGTTTTCGAAAGTTAGAGTAAAGAGCTAATGGAATCGTTAGAATCTTTTTATTCGCTCAATGATCGGGTGTACGAGATCAGAGGGGCGAACGAATGACGCTTTGGTTTTAGGTGACACACGATTGAATTAGAAGAAAAAAGCTTTTAGATTCCGTTTTATCATTCTAGTTTTGTAAGTATAATTTGAAATTTCAATTCATATTTTAAACATTGTTTTATGAATATATTAGAAAAATATGAAACTGTTCCCCATCACTGGGTTAAGATTCGTTGAAGGCCTTCGTTACGTTTGTAAATTTGTCAGTTTTGTTTGTAAATTTGTCAGTTTTGTTTGTAAATTTGTCAATTTTGTGGATGGACTGAAAGCCAAATAAATTCTTTTTTTCTTCCAAAAAATTAAATTCAGTTTTTCTAGCCGTAAGTAACTTCCAAACTACCTTTTTACTATTTTGTTTGTCTAACAATGGACTTCTCTGCAATTGGATTGAAAGCACCACTTTTACATAATTTCGAAAGTTACACTAAGTTTTTTTTTTAATCATTTAATTTTTTTTTTTTTTTTGATGGTCAGTAACTTTCGAAACTCAACAAAAAAGTACGATTTTTATCATTTGACTTTTTGGGATTGAAAGGACAAAAATTCTTTTTTCTTTAATCAGAAAACTGACTCGTTTATCTGAGGGTAAGTAACATCCGTAAACACGTGATGTTTGTTTACGTTTTTACATCGGTGACGTTTGAATGACGTCAAATGGTGTCAAGTCAAATCTGTCCTTTTGCAAAGCGGTCAGTCTCTGGATGCAAAAAGTAAACTTCGTCCACTGCATTTTGCGAACATCGTTCGGTAAATCCAATAATCCCTCGTTTAATTATCGACCTTACCACCACGTAGTCGCCACAATTATCGAATCTTTTTCGGTAAATAAGAAGATTCGTTACTGTCCAAGTGTTAGCCAAATTTATCGAACTCCGTTCGGTAAAACCGAAATCAGTTCCGATGGATCCACAAGTTCGTTGGAGTAGATGTTCGTTGTATCGAGATCCGTTATAGCACAGGTTTACCGTATATCGAATAATATTTTAATGACTGATTCATTTTAACATTTACTCGTTTCATACATGTTCAGTTGCAAAATAATATTCATTCTAAGTCTCTGTGATAGGGGATTCTCATTCTCATACACAGATTGATTTGGCATCCTCATATTGGTTGACATAGTCACAACATATCGGCCATGGTACCCACCAGCCCTTTTTTTTTAAATACCTGTCGTATTAGATAACTAAACCCTTCATTCTATCTTCGGGTCTCTCATTCCAATGTCCTCTTGTGATGATACATTGTATCATAGTTTATCCGTCTTCGTGATACCACTTGTGTTTTTCCTCTGAATCAGTGTATATTACTTTCGATGCTTGGTCCGGGGATTGAACCCACGACCATGAGGTGAATAGATGCAAAATGATTATATCCACGAGGCTATATCCAGTGGAAAAAGTACAATTGCCGAAACACTGTCACTATACCAAGTTGAGTACAAAATTTTCAAATTAATCATCTATATATATATAAATACATAAATACCATGTGCCACAAATTTGTTGGTTAATTTGTCTGTTCAGTCCAAAGAGTCGCGGTGGAAACAGATGACGTAGAAGTTATTGACTGACTAACCATACTTATTTCTTTATTTGTTGAATAGAGAATTCGGTACTATATTTCTGTTGAGCATTGGAAGCCACGAGCTGAAATACATACTTGGCAGTACTGGGGGGAAATAAGAGTTCCTCCCTTTACATACGGAAAATACATGAAAATTATGACAGGCTGCTCCATGCACCATAAATTCCGGCCCCTTTCAAAGATACACCACTGGAAATGGCACTGCCCTAACAGTAAAAAGAATTATAGATGTTCCGCAGAATATTAGGTTCTCACAATGATAATATTGACTGAGTGAATAGAGGACAAAATCTGAGTTGAAGGTTTTATGAAAAATTTTGCTCTTACCTTGGAAAGGGGCAATGGGTAATTTAAGCATGGATAGGGCGGGGTGGTCAATGCGGGAGGGGACATGCAACATTATGGAAGGTCATAACAGCACAGATTCAGTCAAATCTACAACCATTTCCTGCACTGGGGTAACAATGTTATGGTCACAGCAAAATCCATGCAAACAGCCAATATAATCTGGCCATTACCTGCAAAGCTGAATAAAAGAAAAAAAAACATTCATAGCATCACAAAAAGTTGAAACAAAATTACAAAAGCAAGGCAATGTCAAGACTGGCGTTTTTCTGTGTCGATCGGAATCTAGAATTGTTTTAAACAACTGAATGACCGCACATGAAATGTGCCCAACGATACATTTTTAAAAGTTGATTATTTTCGTTATCTTTTTATCTAAAATGCTTGGCCTTTCTTCCATATGTGATCAAACGAACATACGTACACACACTCACCAGAACAGCCAATTTCCACAAAACATAACTAAATGCATGGCTTAAGGTGCTGATTGCAATAAAATTTGGTTCTTCCTGTTTTTAATTCTCAATATTAAGCCACACTAGCAAAATTTATATTTTATCACATATTTATAAGTATATATATATATATATATATATATATATATATATATATATATATATATGCTTAGTGGGTGGATGTAGAAAATCAGACAAGATTATAGTTGTAATTGACATTAATATGAAGACACTGTGATTGGTTTTGATACATCCGAAAAAAAATAAAATTCCGACGGATTTCGTCTGTATTTGAGGTGCCCTCAGGAGAATAGATTAACCAAATGAGGTGAACATAATTAACACGTTGTGGGAAAAACCCGGATGTTGCTCAAGGTCATAGGTCAATCCAATATAGTCGTAGCATTACATTGGGGAAGGGGCTATTTGCAGCTGTTATCAGTGTGTTTCGACGTATCAAATGTATGTGTATGTTTAGGTGATTTATCTTTGTCGATGTTTTTGTTTGTTATCGTGGTTATCAGTATAAGACTTTGTTTTGTCTACATGGAATCTGGGGGTTTTGCCACTAATGTAGTGGGGGTTTTGTTATCAATGTTTGTTCTTGATCAGAGTATATGTGTGTAGATCAACTATGGTGTGCGTTGGTATGTTGGTTTTGTTAGTGAATTCCAGGTTATAGCAGGGAGGGAAGTGGGGGTGAATTTCGAGTACTAAAAAGTCAATATTCTTTGTGTGTGTCAGGAATTCTTTTAATACCTCTGAGATATTCAACCGGTTTCGTATGTATTCTAGCCATTCGAAAAAAGACGGGGAAATGCTCACCAACTGCATCAAGGAAAAGGTTATCCATAAAAGCACACACAGAATCCTAAGAACTACCAAACACATATTTCAAAAATATGCCCAACATTACCTCTAAGCCTCAGCCGACGAATTGAAACGGGAAGAAATACTAATCTTCACGAAAACCTCCTCACAAGCACTGAAGCCTACATATCAAGACCAGATATTCCTAGAATCAACAACGAACAGATCAGCAAAGTACAACACGAACTCATACCCCTTTGCTCAACCAGAAAGCAGGAGAAAAAATCGGATGCCACGGTCGTGTGCACAAACTATCATACAAAACCCACACAACCACATATCATCGGGTCGTTAGCTTAAGCTTAAATTCGCAACTGGCATCCGAAATAGTAACATCACAGACATAATAACCCAGAATCGCGCACTGGTACAGACTTCGACAAAGATTCAAGGATCATAATCGCCACCATACACAAAGTTAATCACAAGAACACAGTACCATTAAGATACTTGACCGCTCTGAAAAGATTAGTAAAAAACAAAAAAAAAACATTGCTCTCAAAGACAAGGGCGCTAGTGTTGTTGTCATGGACACCAGTATCTATAGCAATAAAATCACATCTCTAATAAATGACAGCAACATCTACGATGTAACTGATAGATTAATCATCGAAAAAAAAAACAACAAAGAAATTCAACAGGTCCCTCAAAAAATAATACGAAACATGATAAAAACTCATTGAATATCACCTTAGGTTGCCCAAGTTTTACAGACTAACCAGGACCTACAAACCCAACATCCATTTGAGACCTATCGGGAATAGGCAGCACTCCTTACAAAATAGCTGAAGCGGTAACAAAATATTCAACTTCCTTCCTAGCTCGACACACATAAAATTCAGGGAATGTCATACACAAAATAAAAGACTTCAACATGCATAAGAAACTAAAGACCAGCCTGAGCATCTCTTCACTTTACACAAACATACCAGTTTAAAAATGCCTACGTCTTCTTAGAAACTATTTTAAAATGTCTATAAGAAAAAAATAGACTAGCTCTACCCATATATGAGAATATAAAAAAAATGTGTTCACTCGTCACCAACCAATGTTTCTTCGAATTCGACCCAAAATTCTACAGAAATTTGGCCCACCCAAGTAGCCTCTCATTGGAGTACTGGTTTATCTCTTTCTAGAATCGAGCCCTTTCGTAAACATCACACCCAAGACAGCTAATTACTTTCAATATATTGATGACACCTTATAAATATTCCTCCGCCAAACAAAGAATATCAGGTAGAACGACTCAATATAGTATAACTATCAATGAAAATCACAAGCGCATATTTCACCTTCTTTCAATATTTTGAAACATAGAACCAATGACAGCATACAACTTGGTGTTTCCCGCAATGTAACTTATAGAAAGGACCATATTAATTTCTCTCACGTAGCAGCCAAAATGAAATAAGACCCAGTTATAGGTTTTTATTATAGAATCCCTCAGAATGTGCAGCCCCAAATATCTAAACGAGGAAGTGAAATATATCAAAAATCTTCCCGCTAGAAGGAAAGCATATAAAATTCATAGAACCTGAATGTAATACAATAAGATGAGCGACAACGACGTAGAAAGACGTACTGTACTTCTGAACTTGAGAGGATTTTGTAAAGTCAAGGTTGATACATGCATAACAATTAGAGATATGATAAGAGAACTGCATGAGAAAACTTCCTCCGAATCAGTCATTCAGAAGATACCCTGCAAGGACTGCGATAGTATACATAGGCGAAACATCTAGATATCACAAAAATGCTGTACGAATACTGTAGAGGCCTAATCTTAGATGATAACTGGAACACCTTGTCAACCATCGTAGTAAGTTCGATCATAATTTCGACCTAAAAAAAGGCCCGGTTGATCAAAAATGGATGTGACACCATAAAACGCTATTTGTTTTTTCAACAACAAATAAGTTTTGTTTATTCCAAATATTCATTCCATTTCTCCCCAAGGACGCCTTAAACATAGGCAAAACGCGTCAGAATTTTTATTACAAAATTTGTGATGTATTATATATTATGTATAAGTCTCTTCACGTCCATATTGTCAATAATTACTACCACACACACACACACACACACACACACACACACATATATACGACGGACAAGCAACTCCTCTTAAATCTTTTATTAGTTATTTCTCGTCTCCACACAAGAGAACGTATGCTTGGATTCGTAGAGTGTAATAGCTGTTCAAATTTCTTATTACACCTAGCGCTTTCGACTAAACGACTAGCCATTTTCAAGCTCTTTGATTATTGCACAATTATATCCACCATGATGTATTTGGCTCAACCATTAGTGTGTTGATGTGACTTTGCCCATTACTCACCATGTCATATAAAATATATAACTACCATAGTACCTGTAAAAAAGTGTGATTATTTTCATACGAATTGGCACTTACACGAAACCCACACACATTACAAATATATAGAGAGCATCATGTAAGGGAATAGCTAGTTTTATTGCATTTTATCATTGTCACTTTTTATCAAAACATTCTCGGTCAATACTCTTTTCGATCAATGATGTAAACAGCACAAAATCAGAAATTGTTATTCACGAGACTTAAACTCACATCCAGACTTTTACCTTGAACCTCTTTGGTTAAGTAAGCCCCGATGATTGAATGAGGCAAAAATCTCCCATTCCCTCACTTTCCAATATTCTGTGGTTATCTTTGTTTTACCCCCAACTGTGTTTATGGAAAAAATACGAACAATAAATTTAGGGAAAAAAAAACGTTTTAGTGCATGGATATTTTGATCAAAATTTCAACTGTGAAACTAGAGATTCAATAAGCTTGTTCACAAAATTCGTGTTTTCTACGTTTCATCTACTTCTGATACCAAAATTCTGATTCGACCAGGCAAATCTGGCAAGCTGATGCAATCGAAAGAAAAAACTTTAATCCTCACCAGATATTAAAATTAAATTTGACTGTGGGGTTCATGGTGTTAATTCTTCAAATAAGGTATAATTCGATAAATATACATTTCAAATCCATGATCTCTCATCTCTGGTATGAACCAGCAGGATAACATTATAGATTCCATCTGATCGAAAAATTAGGCCCTGCGTAAGAATTTTCAGCTAGTCACAAATATTCATTTGTACAATCTTTATGTTTCTTCGTTGTCAATCTGTTAACTGGGCAGGGATTCTTTCGCCTGGGCAACAGATTATTAGGATTCATTATCATTCACATTTAATTACTAACTAGCTTACCTGTGCTGTCAGAAAACAACGGTGTGAATGAGATACATGGATGTACACAACACATAGCATCTTATATATGTTTATAATGAATATATGAATTACAGTGAGCTCCAAAAATAGCGTTCTGTTGAGCCAACGAATTTTTAGTTCTTGTTTTTATTACTCTTTCTATCATTCCTCAAATTCAGCATTATCATTATGTCATTAGAATATGAATGAAATATTTTACTACGTCAATTGCATGAACGAAATCATATTTCACTAAGTCAGTTGAGTCCCTAAGCGTGACATGATAAGCAATGTGCAGGTGTATTCTATGTGGGGATATGGACTGCTAGTTTTATTGTATTTCATCATTGTCGCCTTTCACCGAGACATTCTAGGTCAATACATTCTTTGATTGCACTTGGACAGTTTTCAAGAATAATTCTGTATCCTTTTTCACACTAACCCTTCCAAACACCACAACGAGTCACCGAAATGGTAATGGTTAACAAGCAAGTCTTGTAGATCATTACAATTGGATAGTGATGCTGATTCACAGTGGCTGTCCCATACTTTGTAGCCTTGTGACAAGTCCAAGCCACACTCAGCAAATAGGAACTAATTCTACAATCTAGCTCCATATTTTAGTGATCGGCCTCCTCTTCAAATAGAGACTTATTAGGGACAAGAAAAAGAATCCAATCTAGCAAATAATTTAAAATGAAATCAGTGCAGCCCGAGAAATGGCCCATCTGACCAACAGCACTAGGCAGCATCTAAGAAATTTTTTTGTTGTTTTCCAAGAGATTTTGACAAACCATGTCCCAATCTTAACCAGGACCGCCAGGAGAGCCAAGCGGGAAGGATCGGTAGCCCACTTAGCTAGCTGATGGGGCGGGCCATTTGAGGGTTTACAGTGATTTAATATCCTTTCATACTTTGTCATTCATGGAAAGCTCATGTCATACGTGAGTATATGTGTTTTCAATGAGTGCACTCACATTACTATCTGAGGCAGAAGTACCAATCTATACGAAAATTATCATTTTTTACAGCTATCGTATTTAAATAGTCACAGATTTACACGGGATTGTTCTTTACTAATTACTCAAGTTGAGTGTGTACAATAGTAAGCTCAGTGGTGAAAGTACTGCTTTTGTTAACAATAGGCCAGGATTAGTTGCTTTACATTGCATCTATTCAGACCGTCATGTCGGTAGATAACCAACAAGTACTGATTGGAAATAAAAATTGAACCTTGAACAAGACACTAATTTGCAACCCCAGTGCCTCAGGAAGCCTGTTTTTTCTATAATGGCTGCGCCAACTATAAGGGCCCTAAGGCTGACAAAGATCAAATCTAACTTCGAATAATAATATGCTAATTAACCAAAAACAATTTCATATACAACCGTAGTCTATACTAATAAAAAGTTTTGATGACATACCCGTCAAGCCGAAGATACATACGTTCAAGATTACAGAGAAAGCCACTAATTGCTTTCCAGATAATTAATGGCTGATGACATAAAGCAAATATGAAAATTTGAATAATTTACATTCATTATTCTTTTCGTTGCGTGGATATAAGGCGATCTGACAGAATAGTAATTTTATAAAGAGGAAATGAAAGATTGGTGAAAAGGTGTCTTATCACAAATCTTCATGAGACTTTATGCATTTCCCTTTTTTTCCAATTGTGGACTGCAGCTTTCAATTTTGAAAAGCTCAAGGAAAATTGTAAAATGCATCAAGTCTTATCTAACATCTTAATCAACTCACTTTTTTTCCTTTACCCATCATTTGCATATTGTCAAATCACTACTATTCATTGTTATGAAGTGCGACTTGGAAAAAAAAAAAAAAAAAAAAAAAAAAAATCCGTCAAATTGAAGTATATTTAGGTAGAAATTCCAAGTCCTGCATAAGCATGTAATATAGATTTGATAAATCTAGTTCACATTATCCCAATATTCAAGATTTTTTGAGAATTCTAGTAAACTGACTTGATACATTATAAAACTATCTACATTTCCGGAGGAAATTGTGAACTGTTTTTGCTCAAAATTCTTGACATTCTGTTAAATCAGTAAACATGAAGTAATTTGTAGATACTGTTTTAGTATCTAAACTAAGTTTGTAAGCTTAAAAATATTACTAACCACTGCAACACAGTAGACACCAGAGGCATATGTTGCTTCGTATCATGGATGTTACTAACAGCAAATGAATAAAAATGGAAAATTTCAGCCCCTCTAGCTGCAGAGGAGCTTGTCAGTTTCTAATACTAGTTAATAATAACTGCCAATACTTCATCTAGGAGAGCCGGATCATTTATAGAGACAGGCACATACTGGGAGGGGGGGGAAGGTCTATTTTTCTTCCTTTCAATAATCAAATCTTAGATAAGTGAAATTACTGGTAGCTCCACGACAGAACAGATTTTTTTTTCCTTTATTATGAAAAAAAAAAAAAAATAAAAAAAAAAAAAATAAAATTTCTCTAAGAATACCAACAAGATCATGAAAATAATGATCTTACAAGCCTAATTGGTTTTCAGTCATTTGAGTTCAGTTCGGTGTAAAAGATATGTTTCTTTTGAAGAAGTGGATAATTTTCCTTAAATACTGATGAAGTAATGAAGGAGGGGGATATTCTCTGGCTAAAAAGGTCCGAGGTTTCTTGGTGCACAATTCAAAGTTTCGCTAAATATTTATGCTATGAGCAGCTGATTGAAATACTAACAGATTAAGTGAGAGAGTTGGATCATGTGTCCTGCCTTATGACTTCTTAATAGACCTCAGGAGATCCAAAGTCATAGTGGATAATTGTAAACAACACTCATCGCATTCTCAGATTAAAAATAAAAAAATTTCTTCAAAGAGGCTGAAGGGCAAACCAATGAAGAGATTCTTTGAATGATAGAAGAATATCCAAAGCTGGTTTGAAATCAGAACATTTTATATAGCCAAGCCAAAAATTGGAAAAAATGCAGTACCTAGTAAGGCTTATGTTTTATTGGTTATGGTCTCATTCAAGTTGTAGATATTAATATAAAAACAACCTACACTGGAGCAACAATATTTTTCTTGAAGAAATTTAAAACTGAACCTAATTGATCTCCTTCAATCAGCAAAAATTGTCAAACAAATATACAGCTGAAACATTTGGAAAAAAATAGATAAATAAAAATTAAGCAGCAAAAGTCAATTTGTAATTTGGAAATAAAATTCAAAATAGGCAGCATGTTGCCAAGAAGTGCATTTCCTACTTGAAAAGCATCAACAAGCAGTTCTATTCAAGTAGAGAGAGAAAAGGCAACTGAACCAATCTTTTGTGGTGTTAGTGATGGAGAATAGAAGTTTCAGCTCATTAAAGACAGGATTTTCACTTGTTTCCAACTAGATGCAAGGATTTCTAGATGTACAAAATATTTTAGTGAGTCAAGAGCAAAATCCATACCAAAAGCTTGGGGGGGGGCCACAAAGGAATGTGATTCTAATCATTAAGTTCCACATCCTTGCTTATTTGATGTTACAAACAAACTTTTCTTCTAAAGTTTCAAATTCCCATATTTTATTATGCATCTACTAATAAAGGAGAGAAGCGAAAGAGCGAGAAGAGGAAAAGAAAAAAAATTTTTCAAGAGCTTTTGACGGACACCACTAGAGGATGATCCATCCGAAAATCTTCAAATATTCAAAGTGAAAATAATTTGAACTCTGAAAGTTAGCCATTTAAAATGGCTCTCAAAACATTGAAAGAATTACAAGCAAATGATAAATCAACTGCATTTCAACCATCAGTTGATTTTCTATCATTACACTAGTAATTCTTTGCAAGTGTCAAAGTGTTTCATTCTATTGATTTTTATTTGTTTGCTACATTGATTAAGTAAAACTTCACCATTAGGATCATCTTCCTTCCCTATACCGTATCAAAAGGCTTCTACTGCACTTGGCTCTTCAGACTTGAATATTTGCGTTTTTGTACATCCATACCACAGAGCATATAAATGGTGCTCTGTATCTTGGGTAACTGGTCACATTGCTTGATTTAAAAATACAAGTTTGCAAGATCAAAATGTCACCATGATATCCAAACATTCCTTCAGAATACGAAAAAAAAAAAAAAACAAAAAAAAACAAAAGAAAAACAAAACTGGTTCAGCTGCTCATAACATATGCAACATACACTTAGTTTCAAATGATATGTACCTGCATTACTTATCAGGACGTATAGAGCTAATATAGTCCAATTTCCACAGATTTTGTACATAAAATCTCATCCCTGCATACATATATATATATATATCTCGCTTGAAAGCATGGATAGAACATTCACTAAAGTAAAATAGAGACTTTCATTTGAGGTTTGTTTTTTCAACCAAGAGGAGGATTTTTTGTTTTTAGGATGAAAGACTAAATTTTGCTAAATTTTTAACTTTAATAGGAAAGAAAAAAAATTATAAATGGGAGTTTCATTTTTTCTTTCCTCCAAGTCTACTCGGCACTCATCTTGTTAATATAAACTGGTGCAATATATGCTGAGGTATAATCCTTCCATCTGTGGCACAGGTAAGATTTACAAGACAAAGGATTGTTATCACTCATATTTAGAAGGAATATGGAACAAAACAAAGAAAAACAAAACAAAAAAAAAAAGTAGGATAGGTAGGACATTCTGTTACCATTCTGACAGAACAAAACATTCAAAGAGTTCAATATAAAAGGCAGGAATATCTTAGCTAGAAATTATTTCAACTGAATTTGATTTATAATTCAAAGTTCCACTTCCATAATCAATCGTGTATCAATTCAGCTTGTGAAAATAAGATTTCAGATGAAAGGGATATTATAAGCCAATCTTAGAAATCATACGCCACCTTGTTACACGAATAAATGAGTTAAACAAGGGAAGAAAAAAAAATTACAACTAAGGATTTGTTAGCAAATAAGTTTTCAGGTGGATATTTATGCCTCACAAACAAAAAATTAAAAACTGATTTAATCAATTTAATTCAATTCCAACAATGTTAGTTGACTAAGTGCAAAACCTTTGCCATTACTCTTAGCAAAGAGGAGAGAGAGGGTGGAGGAGAGAGAAAAAAAAAGTGATCTTTTTGCAACTATAGATACAATTCAAGTTGTACATCAAAATGGCAACAAAAGTGGTCCACCAGTGGCAGTTTCAAGCAAAGACAATGGTCAAAGATGTATATAGATTAGAATTTATTGGTTTTCACAATACACAAGCAATGGACCCCCATGTGCCCAAATGCATAGTTGTTATTACCCGTTGACCAAATGACAGTGTGAAACCAACGCTAGCAAGCCTGCCCATGTGGCAGCCACAGTGGCCATAAATTACCTGGTTTCATCATTGTTCATCCCACTCAAACATTCTCATTAAGGTGAACAGAAAGGTCACCATTCTAACCATACCACCAAGTAGTTGGGAGAACAGAAGTACATGAAGGCTACAGTAGCAAGTTTCAAGACAGCAAGGCTGGGCGTTGAAGAGCTTCCTCCCACCCAGATGTCTCGCAGTTCAGATAAAAGATCTACAGAGTTTGTGCAACAAGCTAATTGCCAACTCTGCAAGAACCAGACACAAACTAGTTGCTGAATATCTAATAAGCAGTGGTAGGCACAGCTGACTAAAATGCTGAACGAATAAACAGCTGGAGATTTTGCGGAAAGAAGAGTAACCCTAACTTTCAAAATATGAATGTAGCTTTGGTTCATTTATTTTTGCTCTAAAACCCTCCAATTT
The DNA here is from genome assembly GCA_963457665.1 of Thysanoteuthis rhombus. Classification (NCBI taxonomy): domain Eukaryota; kingdom Metazoa; phylum Mollusca; class Cephalopoda; order Oegopsida; family Thysanoteuthidae; genus Thysanoteuthis; species Thysanoteuthis major. Next base: position 78,481,239 of record OY735198.1, read on the forward strand.
GAGCTCTCCCAATCAGTTTTAATGTTGGGTCTTATCCATAGAGCTTCAAATAAACTACATTGAATGTAAGCTAAAGTTCAATAACATTTGATTATTCAATTACACCTTGATCATCCAATATTGGCATGCTATACCATTTTGGAAAACTAAGCTACAACATGTTCAAATTTCAGCTCTTCAAATCTGCTCAAGAGTTTTAGAGCAAAAATACTGAACCAAAGCTAAATTCATTCTTTTAGAAGTTAGCAATTAGCTTGGCTCCCACTCAATTTTCAGCAGTTTACCAGTTCGGCATTTTCATTAGCTCTGCCCACCACCACTAATAAGTAAACATTAAATGCAATGTGTAACAAGCTTGAACAGTAGTTGGGTTTCACATTCAAATCAATGAAATATTTGAAGTGAATTTGAGATATTGGAAAGGAAAGGAAATCAGATCAACTTGACTGAAATGGGGGAAAGGGTAGCAAGAGGGTAGAAACAGATAAGAGTAATTAGAAAGATTTATTCACAAAGTATGAGGTGTACACTTTCAACTCATTTCAGTCATAACATCAAGTTCACAGATGGAAAGGTAAAATAAAATTTTAGTCTTTTTTCTTTTTTTTTTCTTTTTTAAATGTTACAAGAACCAGCATTAGAAAAGTCCCTTTAAAATGAAATGAAACAAGTTGCCAGCAAGATGAATGATTAGTGAGCTCTCCAGGACTGCTGGTGTATAGTTGGTGTGTGGTAGTAGTAGTGGCAGATGGTGTCGCACTCTTGACAGGAACAATAGCTTCAAACCCTGTTAGACACACAAGTGAATATTCCTCTTCAACGAGGTTATAATTCATCAGAATGATGGGAAACCTGATAGGATGAAAATAAATAAAAATAAAGGTAAGTAGAAATCGAACTAGATAAAAAAGCAAAAGTGACCAGCTCACGTTGTCTGCCTGCCTTTGTATCTGTGTGTACAAGTCCCTTAAATGAAGAATGGCAAAGTGTGTGTACTCCAAGAAGTTAGTGGAATAATAAATTGATAAGACACACCATGCTCCAAGGATTAAAAGCTTCAGTTCAAATACAAAAACTGACAGTTTTCACAGAAGAAAAATGCATTGGATTGATTAAAATCTTATTTTTCAAAATCAACTAAATATCTACAGATTGGGATAAAAATCAGATATCATACTGGACTGAAGTACAGGAAGATTGCTTTCCGTCAACTTACTATGTTACCGACATGAAAGTATATTCAAGAGGAATCAGTAGACTAAGAAGATTTGGTTTCTCTTCCACTTGCAATCATAGTTGAAAACAGTTTTAAACCATGTAGTCAAACCTTTCTAAAATAATTGGAGGGGAAAAAAATTTTTTTTTTCTTTCAAGCGTGGGGGGGGGGAATTTTTTTTTCACACACTTAATGGAGATTGATTCTCTACATTCTTGAAAATATTGGTTAGAACTCTTGACAAGTCAGCTATTTATCAACTTAGGTCAGAGGTGCCCACCACAGACTGGTTCCCATTAATATTTTTACTTTTAATCTCAAAAATTAAATTATATATAATTAAACAGGATTAAAAAGGCGACCAAAACACTATCACAATTGAAATATGAATTTCACTTGAAAAATAAACGGTGCCTGCCCCAAGTGATATTTGTGCCCTTTGGCAAGAAAAGTTGGGGCTGCTGGTTCAGGTCATTTTAAAAAGATGACATGAAGCACGAGTTCTTTGAAGGCAACATGCCACTGACACTTCTAAAATGACCATCAAATTAGCAGCTCTACTAGTTTGTAGGTATTTTCTTTTTATAAAGAGAAATGTCATACGGAGATACTAATTCCAGGTAATTCATACATGGATAAATCAAAGTCGACTTCAAGTATATATTGACCTCAAAATTCTGTTTTCCAACAACACATTTTTTTTATGCCTTACTCTTGCCCTATAAGTCAACCCTAGTTTGAGATTTTAGGCTTAAAAATTCAAATGATACCTTAAAGTTAAAAGTAATGACTGCCTATTCATTCCAAACATCCACATTTCAAATTGAAAATATAGTGGTATATCATGACAAGGATAATCCAAACCTATAGGATTTCAGTAATTCATTCCAAATAGAAATATCAAACCCCTAAAACCTTAGTATATTATACATAATTTACAAGGTTAGTACCAATAACTTCCCATGTATACAAATAAATAAACTTATAAGATTATTCATCACGTTTACAATTCAAATGTCCGTCCGTCTGTCTTAAAATGAGCATTAAGATACTAGATATGAATCTAGATAATTATCTATGAAATTTAAATGATTCTGGATAATTTGATGAAATTCCACTGTTTTTTTTTTTCTCACATTGTAAATATTTTGATGAAAGTTTTTGCAATTAGGCCATCTCAAAGTTGAATTATGTTACGAGTCCTTCACTATGAGGGGTAACTCTGCAGATGTATTCAATGGTAATTATTTGCCCTTCCCCCGAATATTTTAGGCAAAGGGAGAAAAGAAAAAAAAAAAGTGAAAAAATTCTGATATAGAAATCAGAACTACTGAGCAACTATAGAAGAGGAAAGATGATTTGCACTAGATGCTGCCTAAGAAGATCCCAATGCACTGTTAAATTCAAAGACACAAATTCAATACAACTGCACACACAGAGGCAAAAGCAGCAACACAAGAACTGGAAAAGTTCAAAGTATACATTAGGTGTCCAAATCATGCTGATTATAATATCGTGCATACAAATAAAAGATTTCATGCATAAAATGGGTGGGCAGAACATGACAGTGGGGAATGGACATTATACACAGCATCCAATTTATAGGATGAGATATGAAAAGAGGAATTCCAAGTTTTGTTTTTTTGTTTTTTTTTTAAATATTGAATAAAATCACAAAATCACTGAATAAATTTTATTTAAAAGCATTATGTATGTTAATCATTGGATTACTTTACAACTGTGTACAGGATCCGTAGAATCATCTGCCCATCCTATTATCGATCAAATAGATGATCTAGGGATATTACTAATAGCCAGATCACTGGTTAACTCCAAATTCTAACAGACCTACATCAATGAAGTTTAAACTCTGAACCAGTTTTTTAGAATTGGTTTATAAACTTACTGAATTTCAGTTCCAGAGTGCATTTCAACTCGACATTTTCAATATTCAGAGTAATTTACAGCTTTATATGGGAGAATAATTTGTAGATTTTTAAGCGAGCAAAAGATTTTTCTTGAAAAGTTACATCACTGAATAAAGACTCATGTCCTGCAAAAATGAATCTGACAAATGTATGTGAAGCAATGAACGCAATAAGTTTGCAATTTCAGAATAAAAACTAAGTATGATAAATGAATTAAATAAAATTAAACATAACCCAACAAGTGGAAGGAATAAAAACTCAAGAATGAAGGTGATGGGACATGATAACTCATTCACATGTACTGACCTTTTCTTTGTCTTCTGTCTCCTCTTCCTCAGCATCAACTTTTTCTTCTTTTTCTTCCTCCTTCTCTTCATCAGCCTCAACTTCTGGTTCTTCTTCAACCTAAATTAAAGATGAAAACAATGTTTTATTCCAACTTCAAACAAGTTCTAAGTAATAAATGAAATTGAAAATGTCAAAAGGAAAAAGTAGAAAGTTTGGTGATTATCTAAATGAACAAGATTGGATTTAATATATCACTGTTCAGAAAATTATGCATTTTCTAGAGAAAATTTTTGAATAAAAAAGATCGAACCTAATGCCAGTGAAGTTCACTCAAATCCTATTTATCAATAATGTATCACTTATTGATGAGAATTCTGCTTTTTGAAGTCTATCCACCATGGGGTTAAACTTCATTATACATACACTGTCTGAGAGAAAAGAACTAAATCCAAACTGTTTCATACAATACACTTCGGTCTTGCCTTAGTAGGTTGGCTTATAATTTATAGCAGTGAAATATGCGATTACTTGATACTTGATAACCAATCAAGCATGATGAAAACGTTTTACCACACTTGTTCACTGACCACAAAAGCTCTAACATCACTTACCATATCATCACCTTCAATGTTGAGCCCACTCTTCAACATCCTTTCTATTCTGCCAGCAAAACCCACATTATCAACAACCATGTAACCTGACCTCATCGTAGCAGTCTCATATAGAATCACAGCCAAGTCTTTGGCAGCCGGATCAGCACTGTTGGCCTGTAGAATTAGGGAAAAAGAAAAAAATTCTTTAAATAAATACAAATCAATGATTAAAATCAAACAAAGTTTTGGAGAGCCATCTGGTAGAAAAGCAACAAATATTTTGCAGCAGAATAGAACAAGCAAATTTGCTCATAGAAGTTCTGAAATCTCAAAACTAACTTACGTCCACTTTTTCTTTCAAGACCTTGATAAATTTGTGTCTAGGGTTGATTTCCAAAGTCTTCTTCTGGTTGGCAAAATAACTAAAGAAAATTGAAAAACATTCACTAATCTGATAAGTGGAAAACACATTTACATTTTTTTTAGTGCGACCAAATACCAAATTTATTCACCCAATTAACTCTAAATTAAGATATCTATACACATGAGGAAGTAAGTTATATAGTAGCATTTAAAAATAGCTTTCAGAAACAATTAAGCAAGAACAAAACCAAAGTTAAAATGAAAAATGTTTGAAATAAAAGAATTTTGGTTGCTGTACAAAAATTTCCATGAAACTCTCAGCAAATTAAAGATACTATCAAAATGAAATGAATTCCTTAAAAAATTGCATTTTGTCAAGAAAATGATATCAAACAGAAGGGGTTGTTTTAATCTTCAATAGTAAATGGGGAGGGGGAGGGGTGAATGGGGATGAGAAACTGAGATAATCATGACCATTGTGAGTATAATCAAAACTTTCAAAAGGAGAAACCAAAAAGCTACTCACTCTTGGGAAGGATCTTTGGCTTTGGCATAAGCTTGTGCTCTCATAATTCTTTCCATGTTGCCTGACCAACCATACTGACCGGCAATTAAAGCACACGGAGAAGTGGACAACCTCTCAGAAATGGTAGCTTTTTCAATCTGAAAGCAAAACAATAATGTACTGAAACAAGGAACAATAGGCTTCAGGACGAGAAATCAACTAGAAGAATTTTGCAATCAAAAATGAAAATTCTTGAATATTTTCTGAACTTGCAGGCAAAGTTCAACTAGATATTAGGCAAGAAAAATAGACCATTAATATAAAGGGTTCAAGTGATTTCTTAATGATTCTTATGCAAGAAACAACAGTGCTATTGTCTATTCAGTACACTTTGCATAAAATTGCATTAAAATTAGAACTATCATTTTTTTTAATTGGAAAAATACAACACACACACTGCAGGGTGTAATTACACCAGTAATAACTTAAGGAATAGTTATCGACAATTGAAAATTACAAAAAAGTGAAAATAAATGTTACCTCAATGATAACGTCATGCCACAGAAGCGTCTGAATCTTGATGGGTCATTCATAATTTCTCTAAAGTAGCCAGTAAGCAGCTAGTGAACTTCAGGGTAGGGTTTCTATGCTAACATGACACATACATAAAAACCTTTCACATCTCCAAGATTCAAATAAACAAATCAATTTTGAATCCTCACCTGATCTTTGAGAGCATCTTCTTTCAGCCATTTCAGCAATGGCTCATATTCCTTTTCAGTAGCTTCTTTCTGTTCTTTGGCTTTCTCAGAATCAGATAAAGACAAACCTTCTTTGGCAACATTCTGGAATTTCTTGCCTTCAAATTCTGGCAATGCTTGGATGCAATATTCATCCACAGGTTCAATTAAATAAAGCACTTCATAACCTTTCTTCATGAGACGCTCAACAAATGGAGAGTCTTTCACCTAGGGAAGAAAAAAGTAAATAAATAAACCAAAGAAAAGTAATTAATACATCATTGAGAAGAGTAAAAAATGAATGCTTCATTCAAGGCATTGAGTAGAGAACCAAGACTAAAATTTCTAAATTACAGGGACACAATTGAGGGCTCCATGACAAAATACATACTCAATTTCTTGAAATGAGGCGGGGGGGGGGGGGGGGGAATCAATCCTGCATAGTGCATTCTTCAAAACAATTTTCTTTCAAGTCATAGGAAAGCTCAAAGTATTTTATTGGAAAAGCAAGGCAAATGTAATTAGATCGCACTCTGGAGAAGTGACCGTGACAGTTTTGTTTTTCCAAGTTGGCATATAATGCATTTTGCCACGGAGCCTTCGTTATAAAAATAAGTTCTTAAAAGAGCTATTTTGTTCTCAAGTTGAACAGAGTAAATAAAAAATAAAAGGAGTGTAACCAACCTCTTTGAGAGAGCCACCAGCAACAAAGTAGATTGCAGTTTGTTTTTCTTTCATTCTTTCCACATATTCTCCCAAACTAGTTTGCTCGGTCTCCGAGTTGGACGAGTGGAAACGGAGCAGCTTAGCCAGACGGGTTCGGTTGGAGGGATCTTCAATGACTCCAAGTTTGATACTAAAAGGGTGGGGGAGAAAAAGAAAAAAAAAAAAAAAAAATGTAGTATGTATTAGGCAGGTGTGAAACCAATCACCCTTTCTATCTAATTTTTGGCTTTCATACAACAAAATTCATTAAGTTCACTTAATTGGAGACTTCCAAGAACCTGCCACATATACTAGTTAGATTTGGCCATCTTACTACTTTCTGTACTTTAGCTTCAAAATACAATCTAAGCCCATCTGTGATGTCTCCTCACTGCCTACTGCATTTGGTTAGCAAGTAGATCATCATATCAAGTTGCAAAAAGCTACCACTACAGTTGTATTAAGTACTGCAGAGAGGCCAAATAGGAGATGAAGATGAAATGCAACATTAACAATTCCTAAATTTACAGAGACTTGTAAACACAATATTGACCAGGTCACAACACTGCTATTTACTCTTGACAGTAACCAGATCTTCACTACACGAACAGGTTATCTAAATCAAATCATAAGTATTATACTCTAAAAACATTTCATTCATCTTATTTAGAAAATCTACATCTAAATTCATTGGTTGCTTCTAGCTGACAAATACTCACAACAACACATGCTAAATATAAAAAGATTTTGAAAATTCACCATCCCAAGTTCTAAAAATTAGATAGCTCAGTGCTTCATGTCCCATATTTAAGGGTATTTAGGATACCCCACTAGCTGGATTTCGATTTCATAGTGGAAACTTTACAGATGCAAGTTGCTCTTAATTGAAAATATGAAAGAGTTTGTCTAAGGACTACAAATGTAACTTTTCATTAAACCAGCAAATCAAAAATATCAACCTCCAGAAGCTGTAAGCCAAGCTGCAAAGCATTCAAATATGCATCTGACATAGGAAGATGACAATTAGATTAAGGAAAGAATGGTTTCAAATAAACCTCCAAGTATAGTGGAAAATAGTCACTAATCATGTCAGGAAAGCCAATGAGTGTATATCACATCTTTCCACTAAATTCTGTAGATTAAGAATCATTTGAAATATCCAACTACTCTAGAAAGATTAAGGCAATGTATAAATGTAGAAAGTGAAAGAAGAAAAAGAAAATAGTATTTTCAAATAGCAACTTACTTGGTACTATATTCCTTCCAAAAATCTTTGAATTCTTTGGCATCAATCTTCTTAATCATATCCAAAGTTTTACGGACCAGTTTCTTTTTAATGACTTTGAGAAGCTTGTGTTGTTGCAAAGTTTCACGAGACACGTTCAGTGGCAAATCATCAGAATCCACCTGTAATGGGCAACATGCAAGAAGTGTTTTTAGCCATCAAGCTCAGTGAATGTTAAGTTATAAAATTTATACATATATTTAATCATATACAAAGTTTTAAAATATCTTATCAAGAAATGAATCTTAATTGAGAGTATCACTAGAAACCTCACTTATTCAGATACTCACCACTCCTGTCACAAAGTTCAAATACTTGGGCATCATATTTTCAAAGTCATCGGTGATGAAAACTCTGCGTACATACATCTACAAGAGAAAAAGTTGGGCATTGAAACAACATTACAAGAGAATCAAAAACTACATTGTCAGGCCACAAGTAATGAAAGAGGAAGAAAGACTTAATTCAATTGGGAGGGAGCACTACCTATAAATAGATGTTCACAAAAAGGAACTTCAGGAAAATAAAATGAACATTTTCATACTGACTACTCCAAATAGATACCACAAAAATTAAACTATTACAAAGTGTCCCCTGAATGAATTTTAGTCAGAGAAATAAGATCCTGTAAAACAGGTTTTATTTTAAATGCTGTAAAGCTTAGTTAATGAAACTAAGCATTTTTTGTTGGTTTTTTTTTATTGGAGAAGTCCAAGAGATGCATACTAAGAACCTCCAAAATTTTGCATAAAACAATTATTTGTAATCAGCAGATCGAAGTTAAATCAAATAGGAATTTGATTTGTCAACATCAAAATGAGGCGAGGGGGGAGAGAAATACTGAAAAAGTGAACTGAAAATTTACCTTAATACGATCAGTTTTCTTTCCATAGTTATTGAAAGTATCATGAGGAGAGACTTTAGGCACATATAGAATTGACTTGAAGGTCACTTCACCTTCAGCTGTGAAGTGGATCTTGGCCACGGGGGCAGAATGGTCATTACTGATGGACTTGTAAAAAGCTTCGTACTCATCCTCCTTGATTTCAGCAGGCCTACAAAGAAACAAATGCAAATCTCAAATTTGAACTACAATCAGGATTACAACCGAAACTCATTAAAATTCATGATATCTCCAAGTTAGAGTTGAAGCAATGAAAAACACCAACACAAAACTCATTTTACAGCAATCAAGAAAGAATATCTATTCCCAGTTTGTCATTGAACATTCCTAACAAAAAATTGGATGAACAATCTGCTAGATTAAGCCAATTTTACTATCAGTAAGTGTTGAAAGGAAAATTGATGGTCAAAGTTAAAGTAATCACAGTATAATAAGTGGTACCTTTTTTGTTTTAAATGCATTATCAACTTTTTCTTTCTAACTAAAATTGGTGAAGAAAGGAAGATGTCCTTTTGAAATGGAGTATAACCTTTAGAAATACAGAAGTTCTAAAATACATAAAATAATCCAACTTACTTCCTAGACCAAATGGGCTTGACACTGTTGAGGAGTTCCCAGTCCCAAATGGTCTTCTCAACTGTTTTTGTTTTAGGCTTATCCTCTTTCTCTTCTTCAACCTTGCCTTCCTCATCATCTTCCTCTTCAGCCTTATCTTCAGCAGGTTTCTCTTCATCATCAAGAGGTTCTTCTACTTTCTCGGTCTACAAAGAAATAGTGGTAAACTCAGTTCACTACAACCAAATCTAGGTTCATAGAAATCGACAAAATTGAATTCTATCAGAATGGTCAACAGGGAGAATCAACAATAACAAAAAGCAATCCATAAAACATAACTGCAATGCCAGGAACTGAGTGTAATCAGTAGTAAATTACAAAGACTATTCAAGGGAAGTAAATCAATGAAAAATTGAAAGTGGATTGGAACTTTCTGAAGAAATATTCAGCAAAATAGACAAGGTTTTCATAGCTACAGAAGGAACTATAGTAAGGCAGTTATTCAAATATTTTCAGCAATAGAAGATTCCAAGTTACTTCATTCACTGTACTAATCATTTAAAAGGGGGGCCAAGATAATTCAATTTGAAAGAAACTAAAACAAAGGCTAAGCCTTACTTTGCTGGTCCAAAGATAGATATTGAAGTTGATGAACTGACTGTATTTCTGAATCAACTCTTTCAAAGTACTCTCTTCCAGGAAGTCATGGGCCTCTTCTTTCAAATGCAAGCTGGAAAAAAAAATAAAATACAAGCAAATTTTAGTATCAAATGATCAGCGAATCAAGAAAATACTCAATTTACCTGTTCAAAGTTTACAAGCTATCTTGAAGTGTAAAGATTCCGTTAAATTAGTTCCAGTCACAAAGTTGTTTTTTTCGGTTTTTTTTTTTTTAATTTATTTACCCTCCCCTCTTCCTCAGCACAAGTGGGTAAATGTGATATAGTCATTTAATTAATAGCTATCTAAGAAAGTGGCCAAGTATTAGATATAAGGTATTCACTTCACCCCATTCATTATGCAGCTCAAAAATCAGCCAACATCACTTGAGTACATTACAGAAAATGATGAAAAACTCAGAATTCTAGTTAAAAAAGATTTAAGTTTACCTAATGGTGGTTCCACGTGCCAGAGTGTTACCACGAGGATCTTTAGTTACGTGGAAAGAATCAGAGTCGGACTCCCAAATGTGTTGGTCGTCATCATTGTTCTTGGAGGTGACCATCACCCGGTCAGCAACTGTAAGATAAAAAGGATATGGAATTCTGACACTTGAAAACATTTATAGAAAGATTGTTAGAAAAGAACCAAAGGAGACGAAGAGACATGTGAAAAGAATAGACAGACAAGTAATAACTAATACCTCAAGTAAAAGTAATTAAAGTTTTACATAACATTCATAAATAAAACTTAAGGAAATCTTGAGCAGAAATTTCTGCTAGCTCAGATATCAGAAATATGGTAGTTTGAGAACCTCCAGTTCCACATACCAGGATGTTACAAGAAGACCTTTGATCACATGGCATCGAATTACCAAAAGAACTAACCCAACACTGAATTAAATCAGTTTAGAATTCAATTTTCTAGAAAAAAGTTTGCACTCTCTGGATGTAAATATAGACTTACCAAGGAATGAAGAGTAAAATCCAACACCAAACTGACCAATGAGATCAGTCATCTCAGTTTGAGAAGAATCTCCAAGTTTTTGAAGAAATTCACTGGTGCCAGATTTCGCAATGGTTCCAAGATTGTTAACCAAGTCATTCTTAGTCATGCCAATACCAGTATCTGTTACATGCAGTACATGATTTTCTTTATCAGCCTGGAAAGAGAATGCAAAGTTTTCCAATAAGAGATGCCTAGTTATAAAACACAAAATACCATTAACAATAGTGCTAAAAATTTTTATTCAAAATAGTTGACATTAAGAATCAAATATTGCCACCTCTGCCTTAGAATGAATCACTAGCTGGGTTGCTCCATCTTTTCTCACAATAACCACTAAGTTTTTATCTCAATCATCCAAGACTTGACTAATCCACCTACCCAATCCCAACTTTGGACATTGATAAAAGGTTACAAATAGCAATGATTCACCAAGATCAAAGGCACAGGCCAACTGATGTTTCAACTGTCAGTCCAAAAAGAATGGGTATAATAGAACCGGTAGGACAGAAAAAAAAAAAAAAAAAAAAAAAAAAGGCGGGGGTGTACTTGATGAAAATCAAACCATAAACCTTTCATACTTCATTTCCAACTAAACTTTCCACGAATGCCAGCAGTGCCACAAAGCTATATCACTGCAGTAGAAAAAAGTGAAAAGACAAGTCCATTTTTGGGATGCAGCAAATGAATTATACAGGTAAATTCAAGGATATATAGTGTGACCCAGAGCACCGAAATGGACAAACTGACAAGCGAGAGGAGAATACCTCTAGCCTATTTTTTTGCAGTTTGGTTGGGTCAATGATTGCAACAGCAGATTCATTAAAACTACAGTTTTGAGAAAAGCAACTTGAAAGAGAAAAAAAATTGAAAATACCTTGATTTTTATACTGAACTCCTCAGTAGCAGCAAGAGCTTTGTTGTCTGTAAGCGCCAAGAATCTAATTTTATCCAAGGCATCTGATGCATTAGAGATAAGTTCTCTGAGAAATATCTGGAAGAATAAAGCAAGTAATTTTAAATTCACAGAGTCATCAAGGAGTAATTGTGCAAGGATATGTCCCGAAATTAAATCACATCTTCTGTAGCCTCTTATCCACCCTTCCACAAAATGTCAGAGATTTGTCAACATGAAGTTCTGGAGATGTTTAGGACATAATTATCTCCCCTATGTTACAGTTGTGTATGGATCTGTATGGATATTTAATCAGTTCCTCCATAGCCTATTGTCAACCTTCCCCCTATAAAGATGAAATTCATGGATAACTTTGAGATATCTGGCAGACAGGAAAGAAAACTAACGTAGAGGTGGTAATTGTGCAAGGATCCACTCCAAAATTCAATCAGTTCTTGTCCACCCTTCTCCAAAAGGTCAGAGATTCAATGAGAATCTATGGAGATACATGGACAGACATAGGATTTTGTTTAGGACATAACTACAAAGTTGGGATAATTGTGCATGGATCCATTTCAAAACTTAATCACTTCTGTAGTATGTTGTCCATCAACACAAAATTCAATAGAAATTGATAGTTAACCTCAGGAAATATCTTGGACACTGAGCAAATACATGAATGTAGAGGAAAACTAAAAAAATTTCTGGATTCAGCCCAGAATTTTACCTCTCCCTTCTTACCCAGTTGCATACCCTTACACAAAATTTCCATTCAATACTTTCGGAGATATCCTGAGGACACAACATAAAATTTACACCTTTTCAATTTCATCAACGAAAGTAAAAAAAAATACTGATATCTTGAGGGGGGGGGGGTTCTTTCAAATAGTAAAGGAAGTGGCAGGGGTCAATGAAATAAAAAAAAATTTTTAAAAGTTAGCTCAACAAAACAAACCTCTTTGTTTTTGTAGAGCGAATTGATGATGAGTTTCATCATTCGATTCACTTCTGCTTGGAATGCATGTTTTTCAGATTTATCACGCATCTCTTTCATCTGTGCTACATTTAAGCCATCTATCTTTATGGCTTCTTCCTCCCTAAGAAAAAGAAAGAAATCAAAATCATTTCATTATACAAATGCTAGCCTAAACTAAGAACATAAAATGAAAATACTATAGATCATGAAAGAGGGGAAAAAAAAAAAAAAAAAAAAAAAAAAAAAAGTTCACCCACCACCACTGGGGCAAAGGAACAAACTGTTCAAGCAAAAAAATTTTACTGAGTGAACATATAAAAAGGGTCAGCATCTCATTTCAATCTTTTTGTAAAGAGCAAGTTTAGTATATAGATATAGATGCCAGTTTCACAACAAATAAACAGATAAGTTAAAGAGAGCAGTACACTGGATGCCTTCCACCCACTTGTTCAAATGGACTGCCAGTTGACATGTGACATAATAGATCAAAGGATGCATAACTGTGGCAGCCATGAGACGCAGACAAGATTCGGTACCATTTGACAAGGACCTTAATTGCTGGGGCCAGAAAGATAGGGTACACTGTGGCAACAGCTCTAGGTTATTCTTGGGCAACAGTAGCAAGAGTGTACCAGGAATTTGTATATTCAGCCACGTGTGAGAAATGCAACAATGGGATTACTGGCCACTGACAAGGATAGTAACAATCTCACAAAGGGGAACATCGCATCAGATCATATCCCAATTTAACAATGATGCAGTTAAAAGGGTCTGTATATTTTACACTGTATTCTGCTGAGTTTCACAGTCACCAACCATCAAAGCATCAGTTTGCCTGCCCTGGGCCAGAGAACATAGGTAATATATTCAACTTCCTCAATAATAATGCATCAGAGACAAATTTTTCCAAAAATCACTCAATTGGGAACTTAATTCCATAAAAGTTCATTAGACATTGTTTATTAATATTTCAATCTTGAAAGTTTTGAATCAACAGATGCTAGTGAGGACAGGTTTATTTATGAAGGCAAGTTCCCAAAAATTAGTTTCCAACTGGCACACTCTTATAGCAATGCTGAACTTTTTTTTTCTTTTACAGCACAAGAAATTTTCATAAATTTAAACACTCATTTGAAAAACAAGGCTAATATCAAAATTACCATTTTGAAAAATGTCAATGAAATTTGGAACTTTATGAAATATACATGAAGACGAAGCAATTTTTCCCAACTATTCACTTTCTACGAAATTGTTGTTGCTTTTCACTGTAACTGAAGTCAGGCCAGGTACCCTTCAGCAGTTGAGTGAATTAACTGAACAATAAGTTATTAACAAACATGACACAGAATAGACCAGGATAGAGTGAATTCAAACGTTTGATTTGAACTGGTGCTTGCCACAGAGTTCCAGTAATTCAGCGGTAAAGATTGTTGCGCATTAAGCAAGCCACGAGTCAGATTCTAACCTGGAATCTATTCTTTATTCTGAGCCACCCTGATAATTCATTTACTATGCTAAAAAATGCTAAAGGATACCTAACCGGAGTCAAGTTGCAATAAAAAGCAACACCAATTAAGATGAAAGTGAATAGTAGCAAGATTCAGTATTTATTTATCCATTTTATTGAATGAAGATAAAACAAAAAGTCAATAATTACCATAAAACTTTGCAATATAAAATGAACCGACAAAATTAGCAATGAAGTAAAATCTTTTTCTACTAGACATTGAAATGAATTAACATAGAACTATAGTTCATAAGTCCTGCAAGAATTTAGGATAGATATAATTTTTGAAGACAAATTATTAAATGAAAGTAAATACAATAGCAATTAGATAAGTTCAGAAGCTAGAAGACATTCCAGAGTGAAGAGTGTGGGAAGGCAGAAATACAGATAGTTTAATGGTTACACTAGCCTGCAAGTAGCAGTTAGAAAGCAATCCAGACAGTAATTTACAAGACGCAAATATTTTCAGTATTCTAAGCTATGTGATACAGATCATTTTAAACAGTTCATTTCTTAGGGCAAAAGTTTGAGATTAAAGTTCTCAAGGTAACAGAAGTTTGTACTAAGGACACACCAAAAGTGGGAAATTTTTCAAAATTATAACCTCAAGTAACTGGTACAATTTTTTTTATTGATATAAAAATGAGGCTGTCATCTAACCATCTACAGAACACAAAGTAATGTTTAGGTATATTAGATGACAGAAGGGAATATTTTTAGAACTTAAGCAACCACCCAGATGTTGAGCAAATTCAGCAGACTGTATGTGTAAGAGATTGTTGAGAGCCAAAAATGGGGAGGGAGATCAGTTTACAAATAAGCTCGAAGTAACCACCACCAAGTACAGAAAAAGATACCACTAATGAGACTATTCTAACTACAATTAAATGAATGAAAAGGATGTAGTGGAGGTACTAAATTCACAAGTTGCAAATTACATTAGATATAAAAGTGACATAAAAAAAATTGAAAAAAAAAAAATTTAAAAAATTAATACATTGCTATAGTCAAGGCTTTAAATTTCACTTAGTTATTTTATAAAAGATAATAAGGACAGAAGTGGTTGAGTTAAGAAATTATCAATTATAGGTTTGGAAAGCAGTTTTTTTTTTTTTTTTACCCCAAAATTGAGAAAAGCAAATCACACTTAAAGAAAGCACTCAAAGAAATATACCATCAGGTCATGATAAAGCTAATTCATTTTATTTCATTTTTTTTTTTTAAATAAGTATATTCCATTCTAATTGTATGAATAAAAAATAGTTTTAGCTTCAGGTCAATGAATCAATGTCAATTCTAGCAGTAAATATGCAAAAGGCAGCCATTATATTTCATGAAAACACCCCTAGACAATCACAGATTTTTCATAATTTTTGTTTTGGACAATTGAACTGGTTTGTGTTGTTCCAGACAATTCATTCCATGGTCTTGAGGTGTATATGTGACAGTTACAGAATTCTTCAACAGTAGCAATGCTTACAACATCAGAGTCAGGTGATATTTTTGGTTCATTTTTGCAACTTGATCATGTAACTTAAAATCTACAAGATCTAGGTTATATTTTCAGATCAAGAAACATTTCATCTTGAGAAATTGACATTCTAAAATACAAAATATGTTCTCACCACCATTATTTGGGGGAAATTTTAGAAAATTGAAAGGAGATAACCATATTTTCATTAGAAGAATCAGTCTTCATTTATTCTTCAAAATACCCAATTCTTTTTTTTCACAAATAAGAGTTTCACTTACTATGAAAGAAACCAAAGACATTCAACAAGTTATATATTCATTATTGAAATGATTAGTCATACTTGCACAGAATCTGAATTATTCTGCCAAGATGGTTTCAGGAGCAAAGAGATGAATTAACATTCTCAAGAAGGACAATAGTTCCTATATACTTAAGAACAGTTGTGAATAACACTAAACCTTCATTTGATAAATACTTTCACTTTTAGTCTGGTCCAATCATCTTACCTTTGAACGACCTCATCATCAGTTTTTGAGGCCTCATGACTCTTTCCAATATTCTCCTCAACAGTAACTGTCTGTGCTGATTCATCACTAGCTGCAACAGCACAAGCTGAAAATAAAACAAAATATCTTTTAAGACAAGCAGTGTATGCCAACTAGCCCATTACACACACACTATAAAAAACCTATTATTCACAGGTGTTAAGTTGGTGCAAAAAAAAAAAAAAAAAAAAAAAAAACAGGCCTTTTTTCACTATCAACTTCAAAGCAGTATACATGAACTTAGAATAAAAAGTAAAAATCAAAATGAGAAATCTTAGAAATGTCAGAATCTACACTTTAGACAACTAGAAACAAGTCCATTTATCCCAGGGTTTTGGAAGCAACAAATTCTTCAGAGACACTTCCAGCTGCTCTGTTGAAGATATACCCTTGCAGGAAGTGGTCAAAATGCTTGAAAAAGTCTTAGGTCTAATGAGTGAAGTAACCTAGTTCATTCAATTTCTACAGGGTCATTCACCTAATACGCAGGCTTTTTTTTTTTAATTATCCGGGGGTCAGTTTTGTTGGGTTTTTTCTTCTTTTTTCCGGGAGAGGGGGGTCAGTTCCTGTAACTTCTCTAGTTGTTTTGCATGAGTCCACCACAATAATGGCCCTAAATTGGAAGTCACCAATCACAGACTAACATCCACAAAGCTCTTGTCTGTTTCAATGTTTTTGAAACCAATGCCAAGTTGTATGTCTTTGCCAAATACTTGATATTGTGAACTGCTTTACATCCCATCTGGAACTTCTACAAAATGGATCAAATGCAATTATTTTGCCATCATTGATTTGACAGCCTCAAATAAACCTGATGGAGGGGGGGGGGCGTTTAGCTTAATTTCAATTTCTAAGTGATTTGAGATGGGAATACTCAAATAGAATAAATAGTATCAATAGCAAAATATTAACAATACCAATAAGCCAAAATATTATACAAAATATTTGCATAATTCACTTGCCTCAAATCACAAGAGTAGATGATAAAGCATTTGAAAACAAAAATGGAGTCTTCAAGAAATCTAGTGTACTAGAGCAGTACTTCAACCAAGGGTAAACTTTCATACAGACAAGTCAAGTTTTCCATTGTTTGATCAATCACGTTACTTTGAATAATTCATGGAAAGAGTGAACTTGTCCACGAAGAGAGAAAAAAAAAAAAAGTAAATTATACTAAGGTTCAGAACCTTGAATAGTAGATACTTCAGCATTACAAAAATACTAGAAAGGCATCACAAACAGACCATTCTTCAGAGTCAACTAAATGCACGTCATTTTGCCAGTGAGTTTTATAGTCAAATAACTGTTCAGTATCAAATTGACTTTTTGCTAATCTACTTTCAGGTATTGGATTTCTCCAACTCTAAAGCCAATTTTTTCTTCAAATCAAAATATACCAATCATTTAGTACAAAAAGTCTGATTTGTAACAAGTAACTTTATCAATAGAGTCAACTTTACTATGATAGCAAAACTATGCTACTCCTTAACTAATTTGCAGTATAACAGACCAAAGAATAAATCACATCTGGTATGGGTTAGATATCCTACAAAAATGTAGGGTAGTAAATAATTTCCAGTTGATAATATTTCCATTTTGTGTTCATATATAACTTTAATGTCACCATATGTAGATATGAAATGTCTAAAACTGAATGTTCAGATTAGTATGAAGACTAAAAAAAAAAAAAAAAAAAATTTTGATATCAATATTTCAATGCAAACAATTTTTAGCTAGCTCCTCTCAGAAACATTGAAGTTTAAATGTGACAGTTTTCCATTCCAAAAGGTAGGAATAATAAGGAAACCTACAGCTTGGACAGAGAAAGTAGAACTAGGAAAATTTTACTAAATGAAAAGCAATTTATAACAGGGGATAAGCAGAAGACTAGCTGCAGCTGACATGGGAGATGGGGGACATATATTTAATCACCTCATTTTTGTCAGCCAGCAACTAAGTTTGAATTCGTGAAGTGGATAGAATAGAAACCCTAATAATCACTTCCAAAATTTATTGATTCCGAAATAGAAGGGAAAAAAAAAAAAAAAAAAAAAAAAAAAAAAAAAAAAAAAACTAGGACAAGATGTTTTTGTTTTTTTTAAAGTCTCAAAAGTGAAGAATAATAATTGAAAAATCAATCCTATCTCTGCCACAGCCTCATAGTTTCAATTCTGAGCAGCTTAAGCACATAAATTTGACTTGGAACCTTTCAAAGCTAAAACATGTTAATGCTCCCTACAGCAACTGCATGTATCTTTAAGCATGGCAAGTACAGATTTACCAAAATCAACAACAAAAACAAGTCTTGACCATACAATGAATGTCTCAAACCAAGGCTCAAGAAAGTTTGATAGGTACCAATCATTCGTTGGTAAATTTCCAAAACTTCCTGATCAAGCATCCCAAGCAGAGAGAAGAAAAAAAATTTTTTTAAATATCCCAATCACAAGTTCAGCGGTTGCAAAATGTATGCGCACACACACACACACACACACATTGCCCAAATTTGCTATTTTTAAGGGTTACACATGGCTGATCTTTCCCTAATGTAGCCAATAAGAAATCTATGTTGAAGTGGACACATCTATATTACACTCATGGTCTATTGTTATTTTTCAGATAAGAGGTTCATTCAACTAATTCATTTTTGCAGCATTTTAAAATAACTTTACAGGTTTAACAAGGTTGGTAAATTAACAATATAACAGATTCATACATAATCATGTCATTAACAGGTAATATGCTGGCGTATCAAACCTAGATCAAGGTTCTTATTTTCTCCTTTCCCTTCTTACTCCAAAAATCTAGTGAAATAATAGGTTATTTATACATTGGTTTCAATTTCTCAAATCTGTAGAGTAGCAAACATTTGTTCTATCAAATTGATTTCCTCTCATTAAGAAACTAATACCTGTCATCAATTGTTTTATGATCTTCAACTGAAAACCAGGAATTGGACAAGGATTGTACAAGGACAAAGAAAGCAAGAGAGGGGCAGAAATTGAAAATATTCGAGTACAACTCAAATGGCAACCCTGATATCAAGTTGTACTATTTTTTGTTTCTTTCCCAGATTTTTCCTTCTTTTTTGCCTCCCCCTTCCTTCTGTGGGAAAGAACTCTCATTCCAGCACTTGCACATTTCAAGGCTCGCTGTAAACTAATCTAACTGTTATAAAATTGAACAGCTTTTTAATGGGAGCCTCACCATGATCAGTAAGCTACTCTCCCAAAGGATTAGTATTATGCTCAGTTCAGTCTTTACTGGGGGACCAAATACTTAACCTTGGTGAACACTGATAACAGCCTTCTAGACAATAGGACTACTTATCAAATCATGTCTTACCAATGTCAAGTTGGTAGCTAAGGGATGGACTAAAATCCACTATATCAATGAAGTCATACTCTCAAATACTCATTTCCAAAGTAGTCATACTAGCCTTACCTTTGATCCATTAAGACTAATTACAAAGAGAGAAATTCAAACTTTACACCTAGCAAATTCTGGATTTTATACGCATTTCAAATTGATTCAGCAAGACTGACTGTGACATCAGGGTCTCTTATTGTCAAATGTTTGTTTTCAAAAAGGATCCAAATTTCCAATACTATTAACAATTGTAGTTTGGATGATACAGAAAAGAACTGCAACCATAGAAAGAAAAAAATATCCATCCACAAGTCTTCAAATTGAATTGATGAACTTTTCTATTCGCAAAATCAATTCAAAGGGGTTGCCATGGAACAAATGACATAGGGGAGGAAGATAAACAACTTGGAGGTCTCCATTTCCAAGCCCATCATTATTATTGATATCATTCATCATTGAACAGACCTCCCAAGATTCATCAGACCTCTATCATGGACATTGCGGAGCCAGTACTTTCTGAACTTGTTTAGTCATGCCATCACATTTTCTGCCAGCTAGTTTTGCATATGATCTCTGAGGATTCACATTATGAGTCATGATGTCAAGGGGTTATCCAATATTCTTGCAATATGACTAGCCCACTGCCATCCGAATTTGGATGATATATCTCTCACTCCTGTTTTTCTCTCTGTATGGTGATTCTGACAAACGATCAAAGGGGAAGGGGTTCAAGAAAAAAAAAAAATTGGAGGTGGGGTACAGCCTATTACAATGCAGAAATTTTTTCTTTCACAAACTGCTTCCAGGTATCTTCTATCATATGTAACAATTAGTCCTGTAGTTTTTGCTCCTTATGAGTGAAAAAGCAGGCTGAACACTTCTATTCTTGAAAGTTTTCTAAATTACCCCATCACCCCAAAATGTAATTAAAAGGTCTTTACTCAAATCCTCATCAAACTAATAGAAAAAAAGTTCTAATATATTGAGAATTCATTATACAAAATGGATTGTTCACCCAAAAGGCCACCACATCAACGCATACTAATATTCTCATCATTACAGGATATAAACTGGACTGTTTTATTCACATCAATCTAATTTTGAGCTACGAACAAAACTGATAAACTTTGAATTTTTCCAAAAAAAAAATAAAATAAAAATAAAAATAAAAAAACATTTCCCTAGTATGATCAAAGGATGGAAACCGTTTGACAAGAAAATCAAGTAATAAAAATTTTTCATTTTGACAAATCTAGTTTCATCAGGTTATTTTGGGCAAGCTTGATTAAGCAACTGCATTTTCTAATTCAACTCAACTGGTATCCTTTTTCAGGGGAAAAACATTGGTTTTGTTCTTGAAGGAATGAAACTTATTTTACTGCACTGTTCACTTCTATGTGAAGAGTCTTAGTACTACATGCAGTAGTGCCCAGTTTTTGGAACATCAAGTTTGCAGAGGCTTTCTGTTACTTTACAGGAAAAATAAAGTCACTGACTTGAAATCTGTAGGAGGAGGGGGTTACACGTCCTTTATGATTTGTCAGAGAATGCAAGTAATATACTGTGCAATATTGTGATTGCACCATGTGATGTTGAGCAGGATCCTGTGCAGATTGCATGGTTCTCAGTCTTTAGGTTAAGATCTATTTTTCTGCTTTGTAGACGACAATCAGGAGTATGCATTTCAACCCCACACCTACATTTAAATACAGAAGTTGAATGGAAATTTTACCAGCATAAGACTGAAATAATAGATCTTCATCATTCAGTGGCCAAGGCTCTTACGAATGATTCCAATGTGCATAAAGAATGCACAATACGTGAAGGCTATATTGGAACTTCATGAAGTGATAGTTTAGAGATACAGATCAGAACTTTCTTGGAAAGCATCATGAACTTTCTGCATACTACAATAGAGGAGTGACAATTGAAAAGTGGAAAAGAAAGTTGAGAATTTAGGAACTGGCAACAAGTTCATTTTAATTTTTGCCAGTTTTTCGGTTATATTTTGCAGTAAACAATAGAAACTCTCCAGACACTGAATATTCAGCCACCAACCTATTTGAAGATCTAAATCAAGAAAGAAATGCATTTAATTATCAATCACCGATCCCCACCCCCAAGTAATGTCCTGATCTTGTAAGTCATACTCAGTAATCTTCTGGGAATTTCAAACTGAATCCTTTATTCAATCAACAGGAGGTAGATTAATCTCATGCCATTCTTGAAGCAAGAGTGAGGGGGGGAGAGATATCTTGTTTCCATCAATTTGTCCTCATGGTATCACTCGTCTTCTGAGGGACAAATGGATAACATATCAAATAATCTACCTGGTGGTCAGGAATTCAATCCCTGGGCCAGGTGGTGTTGGAAAATCGTACTCTGGTCCAGTGGAAGGACAAAACTATGAAGAGGCATCACCCAAGCATGGACAATGGAAGATAAACAATCTATCCACATGGATCAGATGGGGTTCAGTTTGAAATTCCCAGAAGATTACCCAGTATGATGGACACCTGAAGAAGGCAGGACAGAACAGTAGCCAAAAAACAAAACTACTAAGATGAGGACACTGGTCTGAGTCAGTGAATAATAGTTCGTAATTTAATTTGCACCAACTTGTTCATTCACTTTTATGGGTTGCTTCCCCACAAGTTGAGCAATATACATACAAGACCATATTCATGTGGACTGTTTGCTAATTAAACAGTTTGTTCTTTTTCAAATTGTGATGGGTGATGAAGAGGATAGTTTACAACAATACGGAACGCAATAGATTGTAGGGAAAACATAGACTACTACTAATCATACCTAAGACTAATATTCATCTGAAGAAGTGGATAGGATTGACAATCAACTTATCTCCTCCTTGGGCAATGATTGATTTGAACAAGTACTGCCCTTTATTAGAAGGACTGGAGCAGCAATTGAGGAAAAATATCTGGAATCAAGTTAACAGAAAGAGTGTAACATGCTCAAACATACAGCCTAGCATTATCAGTATAACACTAGACAGCCAGTTTCTTTGGCAACCAGACAAAAATTGTTACAGCTTGGCTAGGAGGTTTACACTCATCAGCCACATTCACTTTTTTTTAATACTGCTCCTTACAGTTAGCATTTATTCCTGTCTTCAATAATGAAGTTGCCTGGAAGATGGCAGAGGATACAAAGAAATTACATATGTTCAATAAAGTTAATGTTAAAAATGAATTTTTTTCAATCAATAAACAGAACAAGCTTCTTGGCAAACCAGCAGGGCATGATTCATGTACCAAAATGAACTACAGCAAAGATTGAAAAGAAAAAAAAAAAAAAAAAATCCAACACCAACAAAAGATTAGCAAACAATACAATTTTCTCAAAAAATTCAGGAAGCATCTGCAAGAGGTAAATACCAGAAATGCAAGACTTTCAAAAGCTTCAGTTAAACCGTTGAAAGAAAAAGAAAAATTCAATCCATGTACTGACCAGTCCCAAAGTTCAAATATAATACATATGCTAATCAGTGCAAGATAAAATGAAGTATCAATTAATACAGCTTACTGTATTTTCATCCACTGTCTACTCAAACATGCCATCAGCTGAGTAGATGCAAGAGGAGTTTTAGCAAACTGAGAAAGTGATGAAGGTGTTAACATTCTGCCAAAAATGCAACTTTTTCTATTCAACTAATTACAATTGGTTGATTTTGCACTAGGAAAAATAAGCACTCAAAGGTAATAAATGACAGATTGACTGATTGTTGCCTTGTCATACTTGGATGTACTTAATATTGTTATATACAGTTGTTGGGGTTATATAACGTACACACACCCTTTGGCATGTGTCTAGTGGTTTTTGACTTAATTGTGATGTTCGAAGTTCTGCTGAATGTACAACTCACATTGACACCCAACTGTATGTAGTTGTCATAACATCAATGAACAAGTCAAAGGTGTTGGCAGAACTTCAATAGTGTGTGCATGTATACATACAATCACATGTGTACCAGGTTTCATATGTGGTAGCAATCTGTGTTGCTGGAAGAAAAAATTGACAGTTTAAAATCAATGAATTAGAACAGTAGCATTCCTAGATTTACATACTATTAGGTCAGCCGCTAATTTTGTGGATGAATTTTCCTGTAAAGGCATGAATCGCTTATCGTCTACAATGAGAGAGGGAGAAAATTTTTTCTCACAAATCCCTCGAAGACCCAACTGAAGGACCAAAGACCATTACCAATGACAGCATTAGGTTGAAAATTGTCAACCCGACTCCTTCCCAATTCTAAATTTCGATTCCTTGCGTCAACTGTTTTCAGTGGTAATGACGTAACCATAAAACTATCTTTCACAATCTCGTACATATATTTTTGAATATGTGGCAATGTCACCCCATTCGCTTAGTGGCAATCACACCATCTGCAGATATCTGAAATTTTTATTGTTTACATTTCATCAAGATTTGACAATTGACAATGTGTTTTTGGCATTCCTTTCTTACAGGATTATTCACAACTTTCTAGTTTGGCACAGTTCCAAGTACATAAAAAATCTAATATATAAAATCCCCATTGTACCGTTCACAACGATGTTGAAAAAAAAAAAAAAAAAAAAATTTGGTAAATTGAAGAAGCCAACAACATTGATCTTCAATGTAAACTCATATCTAGGTTTGTTCAAGATTCTCATTAGCAATTCATGTATCTTCAAGCAGGAATCAACCTCTAACAGAAGAAACAATTCAAATTGACAAAACAAATCATGCAAGGGTAAGTACTTCTGTACGCTACAAGTAGCTCAATTTCAAGCAAGCAGGCAAGCTGTTAACCAAGTATTATTCTGCACACATTATTTTTGGTTCTCGTAGAAAGAGTAGTTTTGGAAAACTAAGAAAATCAACAGCACATTGCTATTCTAGATACAAGTGAAGAAATATAGCGCATAAGAACAACCAAGTACACATTGCTTCTACTGAACAGAAGACAGCTGGATACTATTCCAATGGGGGGGGGGGAGATTGGAATGCACCTCTTCTACAGCCTTTAGTTCAAAATCAGAGTGTAGTATCTGTTCTCACATCAACGAAACAGCGTTGTATTCTGATTGAATCAATTTTTGAATTAAAATAAATTTTGTATCTTTGCAATTGTTTAACGAAGTTCACGAAAAAATGAAATCATTCAAAATAAAAATAGGCAACGGAAAGTTAATGCTATGTTTCGTTTACATGAGAAGAACCGATACTACATCAAGTTCTGCAGAAGGTGCATTCCGATCTGGACTCCCATATAGAGGATTAGGTCGACAGAGGTGAAGTCACTGAATATCAAAACTAGAATTGCGAAGAAATCTACAAATTAGAATTTAGTCATTAACTAAAAAAGCCCCAAGAAACATTAAAGGCAGATGAGTAAAACGCCCACATCCCTAAGTCATATTTTTTCAATTACACAGACTAAAGATGAATATGAAGTAGGTACTAAACTCAAGTTCAGTAACATCAAGTTCGGTAAACAATGCATAACTTCAACAACAATACTGCACCTAATACATTACTATGTTAAGTTTCAACGGCTACATTCAATGTACAACGGTATATACACTGGGGGGTTGTCCAAGATTTAGGGAAATAATCTAAATGAAAAATGAATAAATAAATAAAATAAAGTGAAAGATAAAAAAAACTACCTTGAATGAGAAGTTTAACCGAAGTTACCAACAAATCACATTAGAAAGTCATTGCTGCTCCTTATTTTCAAAGGAAAAGTGAACTGAGTTTTTTTCAAGTCTTCGATTTTGATTTTTAACCAGTCTTCAATAAATCTTCATCAAGTCAACCAAGTGTCTCATCATGAACAGACTTTTCTACTTCCGGCTTCAAGTCAAAGGTCAAGTCATTACACTAATCTTGATCTACAGAAGATGAAAAATCCTCCGAGTGATATTCCGAAATATCCGATGAAAAGTTAAGTGACGAAATTTTATGTTCCGTGAGTCCCAAGAGAAAGACCTTTCACATTTTTCAGGAAGCAGAAAAAAATGAAGGGAAATGGAGACTTTCACCCCTTTCAGAGGTCGAAGGCGAAGCAAGACTTCTCCCTTTGCAGGGAGAAAAATGGTCTAGAGAAATTTCCCCTCTAAAGGGTCAAACGTGGAGGAAAATCCACTGCTATAATACTTCAATAAATACGATAACACACATGAAAATTTCTACGGTCAGGTTTCCAGGGAGGTTTTCGCTTGGGAACCAGGTCAAAATTCAGGGGTTAACCTGGCCGGTGCCTTTACATTCTCAACCCTAAGAGAACAGGTAATTCTGATCGTTGGAAGAAAATTTAGTATTTACTATGTTCAACTCAAGAATTCAGGATAAAAAGGGAAAAAATAAACTTCAAGGAAACATATCAAAGCATCAGCTGGATTCATATTTCAAAGAAAAAATAATTTTTTCATCCAATTACTTCTTAGAACTAAAATCAGGAAGTTAAGGGCAAAGTCACACGGGTAAAAGATAGTAGCTATATGGGTCGAAAATGTGTAAGTGGGTAGCTGGGTGGTAGATTGCGATTTTAGGGTGACGTGTCCCAACGTGGTGCATCCACTTCAGCCACGACGATGAATGAATAATGAGGGGGAGGGGCACATATTCTCTTTTGTCTGACCATCCGATGTAAAAACTCCCATCTACTTCAATATCATACACACAAAAAGGAAAAAAAAATCGTGTAAAAGTCAAAGTTCGAACACAAAAGACAAATGTTTTATCCAATCGATCGATCACCTTTCAAACCTTTGAAAGGGAAAAGAGAGAAAAAATCCCGAAACCTGATGTCAACATTGTTTCTTTATGAAAGTAAAAGAGAGGACAGAAGATCGAGTGAGGGTCAGAATTATATATGCCTCAAGTAAATAAATAACAGGGTCAGAAAAGAAGATAAATAGAAATCTAAAAATCGAAGTTATGGTCTAGGTAAATGTTTGATTGCGGTTCGCAAAACAAAAAGGGAGGTAAGAAGACACTACATGATTTTCTTGCATGTCTTAATAAGTGCCTTTTTTCCTCCCGAGAACACCTTAAAAAAACCCAACAATCAAGTTTATCCTGATCCATACTAGAGAACAATTTAAAATTATGCAGATCTATTAAAATAGATCTGCAAATCCATGTAGTAATCAACAAATCGAGACAAATTGACGAAATTTAAATAATCAGCGAAAGTTTAGAAAGATTGTTGAAACGGGAGAAATAGACATTTAAATTAGAGAAGGAGGAAAGATTATTCAGGAGCCGATATGAGCTGGAACACAAGACAATTATTCTAGTGTCAAGGTCGTTTTAGAATAATAATGATTTTAATAGGAAACTAGGAAATAACGTAGTTCATTTGAAATTAAATGAGCATTTTTTTTACTTCAAAATCCTGCGTCGTCTGACTGAACGCTTTTTTTTTTCGACAAGACAATTTGAATTTCTACTTATTTGAAAGAACGTGATACATCAAACGATTAGATATACACCGCCCTGAGAAAAATTAAATTAATTTGCTCAGTAAACAATATCAGAAGAGATCTAACATTTAATAGATTTCTTTACAACTTTGAATGGAGGACTCATTAATTTCAAAATCGTCTGGTTGTACCTTACAAAAAAATTGAAGGGTTAAGTAACGGGGGGCGAAAAAGGGAGTGCTCTACTTGGAGACTCGGAAAAAATGGGTTAACCTCAAGAAGAATCGGATTATGAGAAATGAAAACTTTTCATTCAGTTTACTACAGAAGATATAAAGATATAATTATTTAAATGATAAATCCGAAAAGAAGAATAAAACGCTTAAATAACAGCGCAGGTCAGTCTTATTTCCATGTGAGTCAGAGTTGAAAGAAGAAAAAAATCGAGAGCTAGGATAGGGAGACGAAATCTTATGCATAAATATTTCTCAGATGTATTTGAAGATATTAAAAAATAGAGTATCAAACCGACTATATTCTTTTAGTTCTAATAATAGTCATTTTGAAGAAGGAGACGTGAACGTCAGAAAAATGGATGAATGAAGTCGAAGCAAACGCCGACGACATGCGAGAGAAAGAGCTTGACCATAACTGGGCATGTTTATTCCGGTTGTATTGACGAGTTTTGCAAGCCGAAAGAACTGAAAAAGACTTAGTTATCTAGAATAAGCAGGTCCCATAGACTTCTAGAGAGAAATCAGACCTTCGAGAATTATATTATGAAAATTAAAAACATCTGAAAAAGAAAAAAAAGAGAAATACAACTTATGTTCCAACATCGCAGTGTAGAAATAATAACTACAGTAGTAAAAGCGAGTAGCAGTAGTTACTTTACTCTCTCCGTTTGAAAGGAACTACACTCCACATTTATTTCGCAATATTATTATTCGTTTTTTTCGAGTAAGTTAGAAGGCAAATACTTACCGGCCCATAGGACAATCCATAGGATCCCTAAAAGGGTAAATTTTCGGAGCATCTTCGGTAGTAAAGCCAAATATTGAGTGTTTTTGTTGTGTGCCTAAGACCCAAGTAAAGCCCCCGGTGTTCGTTAACGCCGGCCTGACAGCGCTGCCAAGCCACAACTTTTGAAGCAGGGGAATCCCTATAGTGTGAAAGCGACCAATCAGAAAGCAACACGAAACCGTTTCTGACCAATCAGCGTCGAACAAGTACTAAAGCCTCGTTTCTTCAACCTGTCTCTTGTCCATTGGACAAACGGCCTTGTTGCATCAGTTGCACGCGTGAAAACGGTTGCCGATTTAAACTTACGGAAGCGTACAACGGTACTCGCGATTTTTATAGAATTTAAGATAGGAACTTCTAAAAAATTTAAGTTCAGTACCAAGGGGAAAAAATTTCGATTCATTTGTCAATGAAAAAAAAACAAAACATTCAGATTATAGTTCTACTAATGAATATTTGTTCACAGCTTGGAAAAACAAATTAATGGAAAATAATTCTTATTTGAATATTTTTATGAATATAAAAAAAGAAAAATTACACTCATTTACTTACTTTTTGAATACAATAGATCAAAAATATACGAGTAAATTTGTATATATTTCTTTAAAACTTTTGAGGGGATTAGAAATATGAATAATATCATAAAATTAACTTATTGGGTGCAGAAGTTGAATTTTCACAACTATTTTGCACAATCACATATGCATATATAAATGAATATTAACTAAAATCAGCCATGTCTGGCACAAGCTCACAAAAATGAGACATCTAATGGGGATTAAACTTGATGAAAACAGCTTCCAAGATTGGCTTGTTTACAATCACTCTAAAAGCTTTATAACAGAGACAGTGGGACCCCAGACCCTGCAAAGGGGTTGGGGGTAGCTTTGGGGCACAATATACCTGAAGAAGCATGAAAAATCTTCAAAATGATCTAAAACAAGCCTGTCTGCTGCAGAATCAAACTCCACTCCTCCTTCAATTCAAACTGAATATGATTACTGAAACTTTTGTATTACATATAAAAAAATTGGAAGTTGAATATATCAATTCATTTGTGGAATAAGCCCATGCATATCTGTGAGATAGATATTGTAGATATGTAAATTTAGTCAGTTTGGTCAGTTCAGCTCAGTTGATAAGATACCAGCCTACTAATCAGTTTGTCATGATTTCAGATCACTGTGGGGGAATGTTTATTTTTATTCCCTGAATTTGGTGAGGATTGTTCTTGTTGTTCTGTCTTCATTATGATAGATAAACAAAGTCAACTCCAGTTTTGGAGTTTGACAAAAATCTAAAAAGTAATCTAAAAGATTTGACAGGGAGTGATATTGGATCTAGCACCGCCACTGCTTATACACATAAGTATATATATATATATATATATATATATACATATATATATATGTATATATATATATATATATATATATATACATATATATATATATATATATGTATAAATTGATTTTTACTTAGCTAGTCTTGATCTTTGAGGCTATCTTGCTAAACATCACTGCATAACAGAAGACAAGGAATTAGACCAAGAAAAAAATTACTGACCACAGCTCTTATTTTTCACCATCTTCTTTGAAATAACACGCTTGTTGGCCAGCACACTGATTCATAAAGGATACCGCTCACAAAAATTAACAGCAGAAGTAAGGACTACATTTCATTCGCAATTGCTGTTCAAATTCCTTTAACTTTTTGGTAGCTCCCCCCCCCCATGTTTGGGGGTTGAGGTGTGGGTGATATAACAGTTATCAACCCGGAAGATGAAAACATTGAGCTAAATTTGAATTTTGGCAGAGGCTTTTCTTATTTAGCATCATCAGCAGCAGCCTTTTAGCATCCGTCGTTGGACTAAGATCTTCCTCAAGATCTATCGAACATCTCATCACGAGCATTTTGGAGTCAATACTTTCTGAGCTAGTCTAGTTCATCATGCTATTTTATATTTTGTCAGTCACAATCTCGTATATGATCTCTGGGGATCCTCACAGTGACTCATGATGTCCAGCTATTGTCTGCCATTCATGCAACACGGCCTGCCCATTGACATTCAAGTTTTCTGATAGATTCTCTGATACCTAAGACTCCTTCTGTTTCTAACATACTCTGCTGCCTTATAATCTCTTCATGAGATGTTGAGCATGATCCTCTCCTATGCATGGTTCTCAGTTTAAGGGTCAATCATTTGGTTAGACTCCAAGTTTTGACTCCATAAGTGAACACTAACACTCTTCTCCCGATATTCAGTCCAAACACTAGGTATCTCAACAGAGTCTCTTATCACTGGCATGCCAGAATAGTTGACAAAGAAAAAAAAATGAATGAATGAGCACTTGGGCAAAACCACTCTCCCATGACTACCTTACCAGCCCAATTGTCAACCTTGCTAAATCTGTTGGCAATTTTGGATATCAAGATGTTGACAAGTTGTTTTCTATAAATCACCATCATTGGCTTTTGTGAAAAGTGAAATTTGTCTCGTTAATGTTGGGGCTTTTTCTTACTTCTAGGCTCAATTGATTTTCAAATAATTACTACTTAAAAGGATTTTCAATCATGTTAACAACCACAGACTAGTTTAATCACTGTTGCTGGGTTTAAGTTATCCATGTATTCTGATAATTATATGTATGTATTTATCAGGACTTTATCCAGGCCAAACAATTCATAGATGAAATTTGAAATTTTGAGCGCACACGCACACACACACACACACCTCAATGAGGTGGGAAAATGTTTTATTTCGTTTTTTGAAAATTCTCCCTAAATAGGTTTTTTATTTTCAATGAGAGTTTATCCTAAAATGGTCTTTTACTTTGTACCCAGTAACAGTCAATGAACTTTTTAGTGATTACAGCATGAAAAAGGCAAGAAAATAAATTAATAATTGATCAACCCTTTCTCCAATCTTTTAATTGATCACCTTAATGAGGGCAATAGGTCATGCAGTTTCTTACTCCAAAAGAATTAACTGCTCTGGTTGTCTTGGAACATTTCACTGATATGATGTCAAGTTATATTTTTCTTTGTTTTTTTTTTTTCATTTTTAAATCCTACCTAGGGTCAAAACAAGTAGATGAAATATCCTGGTCGTAAGTGGTTAATTGGTAATTCACCATCACAGTTTCTTCAAACAAGGTTCACCAACAACTTCAACACTGAATCAATAAATGAAAGACAGGGGATTCAGAAATCATTCGTGTAGCATTTTCTCTGGGTCATTTTTTAGTTACTTTTACTTTTAGTTTAGATGGATACTTTCATTTTCACTTTCATTGTTCCATCTATAGAACAATCTGTTGCCACCAAAGATGGCAAAAAGTTCTATCCCTTTTCATAGGTGTATGTGTGTGTATGTATATTCCAGTACTCCTGGCCATACCATTTTGTCTACTGACTTGAGAATTGGCATCAGTACTCCAATTAGACCCCGTCTAAAAATGATTTCTTTTATTTTTGAAAAATTAAGATTTTTTTACCTTTTAGGGGCCTTATTTTGACAAGTTTATTAATAGTATCTAGATTATCCAGAATCTGCATGTTTCTTACGCTATTTCAGATGTTTTCCAATAGAAAATGCAAGTGATGTCATAAATAGAATTTATTCTGACCATATTTATTCTTTGAAGAAATATTTTACCAACTTCAAATTTTGACACTATGGTTGTTGTCAAACTCAAGTATAAAGTCTGGAGTTGACTTCGTTTTCCCACCGTAACAACAAGAATAAGCCTCACCAAAATGAGAGGTGTAAACCAAAACTGAATAAACTGTTATATAGACCAGATGAATATCTCTAGCATTTGAATTAGGCTTGTTATAGATATGCTTGTATATATATATATATATATATATATATATATATATTTGAATTGGTTTGAGTATATGATAATAATGATAGATAAATAAATAAATAAATGATGTCTTGTTTGGTTTCTATTTTTCAAATAAACAAAGTTTAGACGGGTGAAGAATGGCAGAATAAGAACCCAGACCTTGGATGTAAATCAGCAACTATACATCTGCTGGGCCAGTGACATTCCTGGGGTTGACGTCACCCAGGGTGGTAACTCAAAGTGTCAACTCCAGTATTGCGCACTGAAAATTTTTTTTGTGCTAATGGACCTAGAAATAAGTATCAAAAGACAACAAAACACGTTTTAAAAAAACAACACTGTTAACCTTTCATACTTGTATAACACGTATTATATTATATATCCGTGTAAATAACCAAGTATGCATTATGGTATATAAATGACAAAAAGACAGTAGTATGAATATTATCTGGGTCTTTTTTATGTTGTTTTGTTACAGTAGTGCAGTCCTGTTTCCAATGTGGCAGGGTTCCAAGATATTTTAAAATGGTCAGCAGGAAGTTTTTGCCTCAAAGCTTATTTTCCCAAGAAGTAAAAGATTCTTGATGCAGAAATTTGAACAATTTAAAAGTTTGAAAAAATATTTGCATAAATATATAGGCATAGAATATAGAATTGACAAACCAAGTTGCTATAATGCCCATGGGAAAGACATGAATTTTCTTCTCTCTAATAAGTAGCAGGTCATTCCATCTGAGAGAAGATCACTCTGACAGGAAAAAACCTACAGCTTATTAGTCACAATAATTGGTCCTAAGCCCAGGTAAAGGAGGTGGATTGGGCCTAGGGGTAGCAATTCTACACCATAAAATTTACTTACTATTGAAGCAAAGTGGTTATTGCCCTATGCTCCACAAGAAGTCTACAGAGGTCTTCAAGAATACAGCCTCATCCTCAAGGTCTCAGAATTGTCTATAAGTGTAACTTGATCCCAAAATTAACATAGGACAGGTGGTGCTGAACTCTGAGGTTTTTACAGATCAATTTAGTGGAAGCACCAATGACTCAGTGGTTATACACATTGAAAATGGAATTGGTGGATTGAGTTTTAATTCTAACGGAGAAAATTTGCACTTTTTTTCACACAATTCGGTTAAATCATGATAAAAGATTATTTTTTCTTGTTGTTTTCCTTTAACTTGCATCTAAGCATTAATTTTATGAAACTTAAAAAAACCAATATTACCATCATCATTTTCTTATATAACCTTCATCAATACTTTGTGTAACTTTTATGCCCCTCTCATCAATACCATCAATCATTTTTATCTCATCGTCAATACTTTCTATAACCTTTATGTCATCATCAATACCCAATAAACCAAAAAATATTTTGTGCATTCTTTCTTCGATGAGCTATACACAAAATTTTTTAGCATGAAGGTTTTAAAAGATAAGAGTAATCATCAGAATCCTGCAGTGTACAGGAAGATATTTGCTCCATTTTTACGAGAGAAAAAAAGACAGTGGCTGGTCTTTTTCAGTTGGTAAAAATTCTGGTGTTTCTAGTGTCAAACGTCATCGAAAGAGAGACCACTATTCATTATATGAAAAAAAAGAAGCGAAATTGAAGCAAAAGAAGTCAGGGGTCTTTTTCAAACATTTATAAAATTTTTGTGACACTTCTGACCACCCCTGGAAGAATCTCAGTTGAGAAAGGTTGGTTTAGATTATTGAACTACATGCCGTGTGATCAGTTTTTTTCCACAAAGATGATATTTAAGGCTGGAAGATGGAAAAACGGGGTAATCTTTAATTTCAAGATGCTGGTAGGAGGATCAAATCAAATCTACCTATGAAGTAGCACAGGTGACATTATGTAAATAAAAATAATTTGAATAAGCTATTTTCATATTAGAGGATTCAAATTTAGATTTAATAATTTCATTGAAATATTTTAAACCATTTTTCATCTTTTTTTGATGTCAGTAATATATGAATGAATAGATGAATGAATAAGTTTTGAAAAATTTCAAATTAAAAAATTACAAAAATATGACACTTTTAATCTCCAGTGATACTCAAATATAAATTTTAAAATATGAACCTGAATGTGTCCTTGATTATTCTTATACCTTATTTTTCAGAATCTGAAAAAATAATATCACTCATAGTTCCTAAGTTCACTCTCAACAAAGAACTGGAATCAATGTTTATTTGTTATAAAAGCTTCATCCATTAGTTTTTTGGAATTGTTCACCATACTTTATAGAATTAATGTTTTTTTTAATACATTTTCCTTGCGTAGAGTGCTGTTAATATAGTCAGGTTTTTTCATTATTGAAATACAAATGCACATTTCCCAATGGTTGGTTAGGGGTTTGATCAATATGCATTTTGTCTAAATACAGAATGTCTACAATCTTCATGCCAAAATCCAGAATTTTTAAACCATTATGATAAACACTAAGTCTGATTTTGTTAACTATTTTGGGTAAAAATATTGAAAATTGCAAAATTAATAAAACATGTTTTTTTTTCAAATAACAGGGATATTTCTTTTCATTCTTGTATTTTGTTAAATTGGTATGACTAATTTTCTGAAAAAATTCTGTTTGTACAGATTCTTTTACAGTGAAAGGTAGTATCAAGGTTTTTTCAATTTTTCTTATTGATAATAACACAAAGATTTTGATATAAAATGATCTTTTTATATGTTTGAGGCTTTTTTTATCTTGGATATCCATTGCTTTATTTATAAGTTTGTAAGTAAGGCCAAAACTTTTACTAAAATCTCAACGTCCAAGACAAAAAAATGCCTCAAAAATGTATAAGAGATTTATTTATTGTCAAAATCTTTATGTCATTATTAAGAAGAAGGATTGGAAGATAACCTGATATAAACTTTCTCCAAGAAAAATCTTTAAAATCAGAGATTTTTCAGAAAATTAACAGCAGGAAAAGCTGTCCATTGGTAAACATTGAAATGACATTGATTTGACGTTGGAAAATCTTCTGAAATTACTGTTATGAAAAATGTTATATCTATATAATAACAGTGCATGATACAGAAATATAAGAATTGAAGAAAATTTTTTAAATCTAAATTTTTTAAAAATTTCATTCCATTAATTCTGTAATTTCCACTGTCTTGACATTTTAAATTGTAAGAATTGATAGATAAAAATATCCCTGGGTATTAAAGAAAAATTATTAATCCTGCAATTGTAATATTTTTCACAAAATCATGGTCAAAATCAGATTTGGTATTTATTGAAATAGTTTTGACAAATTGGGTCTAAACATGAAGTCTCCATGGGTAATAAACCAGAATTTCAAGCGCTTTCAAGACCGAAAAGCATTGTTCACTTGAAATATTGGCGCAACACAATCTTCTTACCATTCTATTCCCCCTCTTCCAATTTGGTCTTGTGCAAGATTACGTTTAGTTTATACCCGTAAGCGAGCTCTGACTCAACTCGTTTGTTATTTCACTATTGTACATCCGTAGACAAGCAAATACTCTCGCTCACTTTCAGCTGTAATAATTGTTGTCAGTGAATGTTTACCCAGATAATTGTTAAGGCGACGTGTTTTATATCAAGGCGACGTGTTTTTCATCTATACGCCACTTGTACGTGTCGCTAGAGGGATGTTACTGATCATAATCATTTTGTTCAATTTGTTTAACGCTCATTGGGTGGTTTGTATGGGATATGTTTTGTATAAACCCACCACCTATCGTTACATACATGTCGAGTAAAAAGAAAAAAATCAATCTTTACGTTTTTATTCTGTTATTTTTTTTATTCATTAATAAAACCCATTTTATGAATGATAATTAGGTTTATTTTTTCAACTGTTCAACTTCTGTGACTATGAATTCCTTTTTTGCCTCGTTTAGTTTCCTCAATTTATTTTTTCCAGTGGTGAGAATTTTTGCTTCACCAAGACATTAAATAAATAAATGAAATATTTTTACTCTATTACAAATATTAAACTACTTGATCCATACTTTAGAATGCAATCATGAGTCAAAGTTAAAACTTTAATTCAAACTCAACGTTAAATAAGATGGTGTGACGAAATAAGAAGGTCCTGAGTGAGATTAAGCCAGGGGACACCAATATTTAGAGGGACCCCCAAATTAGTAAACTGAAAGAAAATTGCTATGGGGAGAGAAGATCGTAAATGTACGATGTAATAATAATATTAATAAATACGTTGATAAAATTCAATATAATTACACTTCAAAAGAATTTCTTGTATACTTACACAAGTTATTATTTTGATGGCAGAGCCCCTGTTTGAATTACACCCAAGGGCCCAGTGTAACCTTAATCCGAACCTGGCAATAATTATTTGAACTGAACTACACAACGTGTCCATCACTTTTCCTCTCTCTGAAATAAAATTAGATTTACATCAGGTAAAATGCAGTTTGGAAAGTTGCTTAGCTAGAAAAAAATCCAACAATCAAGAATTCAAAATGTAATCATTAACTAATTAGACATACTACTTTTAAAGTCAAATCAACCAAATATTTCCCATTTTTATTCATGATAGTTAATCCTCAGATACACAACAGTGAAAAGTAGCACTTTTAATAAAATATTAACATACCAAATCAATTTCTCAACAAGCAAGAAAGTATGTCAGTAGCTCCAGAATAAACAGGGGAGTGATTTGATGTCGTCAAAACTCATTACCTCTAGTTACTATAAGTCACATATAGATTATATTCAATATATATATCTTTTTAAATCACTTTTATCCTCTTTCATCTAATTCAATATCACTTGAATTCCGAATAGTCAAAGCCAAAAGATTTAAGATATCCAAGAAAGGTCATCAAATAATGCCGCCAGAACATGATGATGTTGCATGGCCCCCATAACAACATTATGTGGCCCCCATGACAACGATGGACATCACAAGTTTGAAAAATAACATTTGAAATAGATCTGACAATGCTGCTTATCAGCAAGACACATAATCAGAAATAGACATAGGAGAATAATTAGTTTTTTTCGTTTTGTCAAATCATACAACTGGATTAGCATGGATTTTATCCATAAAAGAATGAACTCTAGTAACAGGGCTGGCCCTATGGTCAAAAGATGGGAAAAATTAATAAAGAGAACTGAATGAAAATAAACAAAATAAGAAATTTCCCTGGTTTGGGATTAGATTTTCCAGGGATATTGGATAATACTATATTTAAAAAATGTCAAAGTTAAGCTTGCCCAGGGCAGGCACCAGGAACTCTTGGGCTGATCACGTCTAGTAATGAACATTTTCTGTTTCAAAGAAACTTTTTTTCAAATAATAAGTCTTGTCCAACTTGATAATAATGAAAAACCTCAAACTCTGAGACCTACAGTCTTATGCTTTTTTACAGTACGTATATCTTCATCTCAGGGCCAGCTAAAGCCTTTACGGGACCCTGAAAAGTAAGATGGCTTGACGAGCTAGATGAATTCAACAAGTACTGGCACCATGATGCCCATGATGGAGAGGTCTAGTGAATTTTGGGGAAGGTTTATGTCCAATGATGGATGCTAAGAGGCTGCTGCTGCTGATGATGATGATGATGATGATGAAGAAGAAGAAGAAGAAGAAGCAGAATTTGATTTTGCCCCCTCCCCACTCTTGGGGGTCCCCTCTAGTATCCATGAGGCCCTATTTAGCCACCCCGCTCATACCTCAGACCAGCTTCAACTAATACTGTTCATCAGTACCTTCCACTGATTTTTATGATTCTAAAAATGCTGTTCATTCATTCATAATAGATAGACGATTAATCAAAATAAACGCATGCTCATGGCATTAAAAGGGGAGGGGGCAACGCAGGTTTTTTGCAGTTTCTTGCGTTAAATTTATCTAAATTGTTTGACTTGAAAGTTTGAATTAGAAAAAAGATTTTCCGTTACATACGGAGTTAACTCAGACATTCAAATGATTCAATCATCCGCACAAATACTATTGTAGAGAACAGGCAGAAGTTTTGTTGGGAAAGATTTGGTTTTTATTAAGTAATTTTAATTTTGTGTTCTAAATGAATACGATCTTCATTTTCTCAAGAATTTTTCCATTTTGATTTTCTTGTCAGTTGTTCAGCTATGGGAGGGCCAAGGTTGAGGGACTGTTTTTGAGCTGTATTTAGAGCATCAAGTGGCTTTAATATTGCCCTGATTCTATGGATATGATACAGTAGAGGTTTGATACTGACTACTGCTGAATAGGTACTATTGATCTTCATAGTGCTAGACCACTACTCTGGCAAAAATGGTCTATGAGATTAACATGCTAAGTCTTGCTAAAGTGACTTATGAATCATCAGTAGAGTGATGGCCTGAATTCCTATCCATTACTGTAACAAACGAGCCATTATGCACCACAAATTTTTAACTTTTGCTCAATGATTGGAAAAGAGAAATTAATTGCATCTTACATAAGTATAAGATCAATGGAGACCATAGCAACAACATCACCTAGGACATATAAAACTCTAGTTTTAAATCAGGACAAAAGGCCTGTTCTGTTATAGACAGTTAGTCCATAATCAAATCACTGTAGCCCCACATGTGGCCTGCCAGACCAATAGCCAAGTGGGCTACAGATTCTTCTCTCTTTACTCATGTGTGTATGTGTGTGTGTGAGAGTGTGTTGATAGAAAAATATGTATATATGAATTTGTACAATTGTCAACCATGTCCATTAAGAACCAATTGCTTAATGAATATATTGATGGAAGCAAAGTGATTTCATCTTAAGATGACGCGACAGTCGGTTGAGGAGCTTGTTCAGCTACGACTTCCTCTGTCTCCCAATATCTGACTCACAGGTCACTGATTTTTAATTTTAAATTCCTGTAGAACCACTCTACTACAGTTTAAGTATCAAGTAAGTTTTATGGGATGGGGTATCAAAGTTATACAAATGGCTTGCCCAACCAACCAGCCAAGTGGGCTACAGATTCTTCTCTCTCTGCTCATCTGTGTGTGTGTGTGTCCAGGATTTCCTGGTCAGATTTTAGGGCCTATGACCATGCACGAGTACACCAATAGGCACCATCAAAAAACATTTTTTTCATTTTTTTTTTTCCAAAAAAGCTGTTTTAGGAGTCTCT
Source organism: Thysanoteuthis rhombus (assembly GCA_963457665.1). NCBI lineage: Eukaryota > Metazoa > Mollusca > Cephalopoda > Oegopsida > Thysanoteuthidae > Thysanoteuthis > Thysanoteuthis major. The sequence continues at coordinate 78,520,176 of OY735198.1, forward strand.
ATGATAATTTGAGGACCAACAATGCACCAATCTTGTGCTGGTATTTCTTTCCATTATTTTTTAGATAAAAAATCAATTTTCCTAGATAATTTCTGATCATTTTTAAATAAATAGTTCCGGTACAAGTATGGGCTACAGTGATTCATTTATAAGAGGAACGGATATATTCATCAAGTTTGTAAAACATACCTGATATAAATATCTATTACCTGCAAATCTTTATGAATAAAACTTCTTGTTTCGTCTTTTATAGACATTCTATAAATTTGCTTAAAATGATTTATTCAATAAAACTATCTTACCCTGTATTCCAAATATTTTTATTCAAAGTCAGGAATATCAGAATATTTACAAACTATTTAACGCATTGTATATATTTTAACTGGATATTTTGAGTGGCATATTATCTAAACTGTTGTAAATTTATTTGGCAGCCATGTTTGAAAGTGTTATATTGCACCTTCAAGATTTGAAAAATAAAATTCAAGCATAATTTCAGATAAAGTGTTAATTGAAACAACAGCTATTGTGCCCATTTCAGTGTTGTCTTGTTTCACTTGACAACTCTTTTCTGTGTGAATTTCTGATACCAGGAATTATCATTACTATACACTGATTTATTTAAACTGGTATCCTCATCTTGGTTGTTATAGTCTCAATGGTTTAGCCAAAGTACCCTGAGGGGCCTATCAAACATGTACCAACAAGGGATGAACAATATTAGTCTTCAAAGTAATGACTACCCTGCAGGTATAACATCGGTTTTTATTAGCAGAAGTACACAAAGGGCCAGTCTAGGAGTTTCTGGTGCTCTGGATATGCTGAACTTCAACGCCCTTTGATTCAAAAAAATTCCTTCAACAATTATTTCTCTCAGCTTCACCCCAGCAGAAAGTGTTCAACTGCCAGATATCAAAAAAAAATCTGACTTCATATTCAGGGCATTTTCTTATTTTGACTGTTTTATTCTGGTTGGTTCATTCATTTTTCACATTTTTCCATTTGTATTTGAAATGTCTGTCTCAAATAGATGATTGGCACTGTTAGCATTCGGTGCCCTGGGTAACTGTTCATGTTGCCAGTACCAGGGTATAATGTTAGAGGGTAAGAGCCAGAAAACTGCCACGGTCAGCTTTTACACCATAGGCCTGTCAGAAAGGATTCAGAATACTACTAACTGCAATCTATATAGTATCAGGACATTATTCAAAAGCAGTTCCACCCATTGGAGACTCATCACCAGGGCTGAGCTTCCATTAGATTAGACCATGACTAAGGTGTATACTGTTCTCTGCAGTTGTGGCCAGGAATATAAAGGTGAGACCAGCCAACCTCTCAAAGTAACACTTGATGAACATCGAAGAGCTATAATCCACGCAGAGAGTATGTGTGGAGGAAATAGGGGGTCACCAAACTCTGTGAAATGAAGGTACAATAATAGACAGGTCTGGTTAGTCAATCAATAGAAACCATCACATGACCAACATCTTTTGGCAGCATGCTGTGTTGGAGGCGATCAATTAAAAAATTGGAAAAAGGTGTGAAAAATGAATAAGTAACTTCTCTCACTTTTTGTTGGCCAGTGATTGCTGAAAAATTCTAGATTTTTTTTAAATAAGCATTAATACTGCTGGATACAAAGTAAGGATCAATTTAGCATAAACTTGCATTGCAAACTGAACCCCTCTCTAAAACCTTATTATGGGGGCAATTTTCCCCAAAAAAGTTTTATGTAGACATAATAAGGAGTAAATGTTTAAATTTTCAGCACTCTAGCTCTATTCATGCAGTTTGTATGCATTCACAGCCAGCTAGCCAGTCAACCAGCTGGACCAACATGAAGCCTATGTTGACTTGTTTGATGAGAGTTTTGATTGAGCATTTATAATAGAAAAAAAGACATTGGAAAATGAGTTATTAAAAAGAATCAGCACACATTATAGGCTCTGATAACCTCATCAACGGGCCAAGCATAGAATTGAACACCATATAGGAGCCTTTTGATTAGGAAAGAACAGACATTAAGTTCAAGGCTCCGAAATTCCACCACCTGATTGTCCAAGTTGAGGGGTCAACAAACTTCTGTCCGCAGACAGAATCTGGCCCATTGGCCTCATTTCATCTGACTCAAATATGTGTTGTAGTGTACAATAATTCTTTGTTTTCCTTATCTACCTTTGGTAAGGAAACGGGAAAATTTAGTATCGAAGAATAGAACAAAAGTCTTATTTTTGTAATGGCCTCAAATGAATCAATGCTTTAGAGCTAAAAATGTTTTTTGCTGTTCAAGTAAGATTCTCGGCTAAATTTGAACCACAATTTTTTTGTCCTGCCCCCAAATAAAAGAATCCAACAGTTTCGATTGATTGATAGTATATGGAAGTTTACGTATGTACGTAATGGGAAAACAAGCTGTTTCCATAGGGTTTTATGATCATTGTTCTATCAGAAACTGTCAACCAAAACTGTCAAAAAATTGACATCATAGGTTTCTTCAGTTTTTGAGTTGACCTGGCTGATTGGCAGGTTGGTTGGTTGGCTGGCTGGCTACATATGTATCATGCTATACAAATAGTAAGATGATGCAAGAGGATTGAACATTTTAACATTTCCTCCTCAGTTTGTTGAGAAAAAACGTTTTTTTTTGTTTTTTCAAAATTCCCTCCTAAATATGTTTTTAGTTTGGGGGGGAGGGTCAATTTACAATTTAAGTTCATGCTAAATTTATTGTTTAGTTTTCTGCCTCGCTTGTTTTATTTTCAAAATTCAGACTTTTTTAGTGATCCCTGCCCACCAAAAGGAGAGAGAAATAACTTATTCATTGATCACTGTATTTTCTCATTTTGTTTTACTTGATCACCCCCAATAAGGCATGCTGCCAAAACACATTTGTCACGTGACAGTTTTTGTTGAGTGACCAACCAGACTTTTTTTTGGTTTTTCTATTCACCGTGGCATTCTAGATACAGAAATGTTTTGAAACTGACCAGCCTCCAAGAAAAGTTTGCTCGATATAAGTGTTGGTTATATTACTTCGTTGTTGCGAGTTCAATCTTTAGATTAGGTAGCGGAAAGCAAAAAGTACTGTCACATAGACAAATCAATTGATACAACATAACTTCTAGCACAGTTGCTGGCTAGTATCACAGCCTTTCTAAAACTTTTTAGACTGGAGAAACCCTTGAAATAACTCTCATATCTCAAGGAATACTTGCATTAAAATATTTTAAGTTTTGCTAATGATACATCAATGTATTAAAAATTTCAATGTATTATGCATATTATCATAAACATAAATATTGAAAATCTGAAACTCTAAATTTACATGTTTTATTTTATTATCTGAGATTGTAACTTATTAGAAATTTTTCCTGAGAAAAACTAAAATTTATAACTATTGCAAAAAATAGCAATGCTGGTCTTTTGTGGTTGGTAAAAATTCTGGTGCTTCAAGTGTCAAATGTTATCAAGACAAGGACTGTTACTAGTTATGTAATCAGTGCTGTTGGAAATGGTAATTGAAATTTCATTTTTTAAACATTTTTCATACGACATCAGTGTGCAAAAATACCAGTTAATTATATATATATATATATATATATATATATATATATATATAATTAAATAATTGTGTCATCCACAGGCAGCTGTTTCATTGTATTACAACACTTTAGTGTGGCTATAGACTATCCATTATATATATATATATATATATATATATATATATATATATGTGTATGTGTGTGTGTATATATATATATATATATATATATATATATATATATATATATATATATACATATATATACCACACTGAATTTCTGTTTCAACAAGATCTCTTTTTCTTTCAACTTTAAGCAAAATTTTAACTGAATTAAGTTAAGTCTATTATTATCCCAAATTTTTTCCTTGTGACCCAAAATTGGATTGTGGTCCATTCGTTAAGCAATGTAGTTTTCCGTTTATAACTAAGAACCAAGAATAAAACTTATCATTCATCCATTGCAAGTAATACATTGCAAGATAAAAGCCATGACTCACAGATAGAAGTGAGTTACCAATGTATTTTGAAGACAAAGACACAAAAATAAAAAATAAAAATGAAGGGCTGGAGGAAGTAGAACTAGGATAATGAATCTCCATGAAATCCTCAAAAGAAGAAGGAATCAAGACAAGAATCAATCTAAGATGACAAGTTTTCGGTAGAGCAGCTTTCAGGAATAAAAAAATCCCATTAGTCCTAAAAAGAAGGGTATACCACCGATGCATCTTCCTGATAGTCACCTATGGAGCTGAAATATGGAATATAACCAAGAGACTGACACTTGAACTGTGAACCATACAACATGTACATGAAAGAATCATGCTTAACATCACATGGAGCGATAACAAGACAGTAAAATATATAAGGGAGAAAAAAAGAGTCCGATATATCATAGAATCTATTAGAAAATGCAAAAGGCAATTGGCTGATCATGTCATAAGAATGGCAGACAACCACTGGACACCATGACTCACAACATGGATTCCCAGAGATCACATGCAAGACTGCATCCAGCAGAATATAAGATGGTGAGACAAAGTAGACAAGCTCTTAAAGTATTTGCTCCGCAATGTATATGATAGAAGAGTCTGGCACTTTTTAGTGAAGGTTAATGTCCAACGAGATATGCTAAAGAGCTGATGATATTGATGTTGGATGATGCTCATGATTAAAGGACCCCACTTGGTCTATTGAAAAAAGTGAGATGGTAAACAAGCCAAGAAGAGATTTAAACAGTGACGACATTGTCAACCTCCTGTCCAAACTTGGAGTCTACTATAGCAAGAACAAGAATAATCCTCATCAAATTTAGGACAGTAAAAATTACCATTTCCCTGGAGTTTTATCTCTTACTGACCTAGCTAAACTGACAAGTCTTACTTATCAACCAAAATTTATGTTTGAAATACGCTGAATAAATATATCTATGAAATTAACATTTTTTTAAATCATGATAATCTGATTGGTAAGCTGGTGTCTTACTGACTGAGCTAAAGTTTTACATATCTGCAAAACTTATCTTTCAGATACTCAAGGGCTTATTTCATTCTGATCATTAAATACATTTATACTAAAAACTATATTATATGATTTTTTCATATCTATTATATATATTCAATACAAAAGTTGCATTTATCATCTACAAGTTGGAGTGGAGTTTGACCCTGCAGCAGCTGGATTTGTTGTTTTTAAAGTCGAAAAGTAAACATTTTTTTTTTCTTTTGTGGTATTATGATTTTTAGAAAGCTGCTCGTAGAAATAGGTATTTTTCAGTTATACTGAAGTAAGGGAATTCTTTTTGTAACAAGCTCCAATATTAGACCTCTTTAGCATGAAACTTCTATTTTTGTGCATTTCTGGAGAATAATCTTATTTGTTCCAATCTATTGTGAAAATATATTCTTCAAAAATATAAATTCAAAATTTTAAAAAAAGATACAAAAGCAATGTTCTAAAATGAATGAAATTTTTTAAAATATGCCTTTTATCTTCTGAAAAGTTTTTATCTGTTCAGAATTTATAGAAATATGCTCTGTTTTTAGCGGGTGGAGGGACTATCTTAAAATTTATTTTGATAATACTATTCATAACAGGACTTGTCAGTTCCTGATTGGTCTAGACCAATTTTGTTTATTTCTCTTTCTCTCTCTCTCTCTCTCTCTCTCTCTCTCTCTCTCTCTCTCTCTCTCACACGCACACAAAAAAACACACAATCTTACTCTCTTAATTTATTTGTTTTTTACTCTTCAGTGTTTGAAATTGACACTCTGTAACTGATATTACATGGCTTTTTTACAAATCAAACTGCTATCTACATCTAGATTAACTGCTGACCAGATCAATTTACTTCCACTCAACATTTCACTTTAGAGGATGTTATCAGTTTTATCGGGCAGGCCTGTTCAGCACTCTGTCCTTAATATGAGTAAGTTGAGTTTTTACAAAAATCAATGACTTTAATTTTGTAATGATTCTTGTAAAACTCAACTAATTTTAATAAAAATCTATATCATCTTGTAGAGACCCGTACTGTGAGTAAATTTTTTCAATTACCCCCGACTCACAAAAATTACATGCTCGGTACAAATTTTTCAGGAATTTTCTCTTGAAATTTGATCGAAATTTATTTTTCTAAAAGAAAACAAGGCTTCTCCAATTTGTAAACATATAACCAGAGTTTTAATGTTATAAATGAAAAAGATTCCGAAAGTCAGACACAAAAGATTTATATTAAAAAAAAAACAACTATTTCTTGTACATGTGGCAGAGTCGGTTTGTATGATCATTTTGTAATGAAGAGATTGGTGGTTCAAATCCACCTGGGAACAAGTTACATTTTATAAACAATAGTAATTAATGTTGAGGACACATATTAATCTTAGAGATAACAGGAGCAGTAAAAAAAATGTGTACCAATAATGAACAAGAATATTTAAACATAAAATAAAGAAAAAAGATGAAAAAATATTAATGCAGTAGCAGAATTGTGAAATTCTATCTAACAAAATTTAGTTATATGTGGGTACATGTAACTATAAATAGCTGTTTTGTGTCACTACATTGATATTTTTTCGTTTATTCATGTTTGGTATTTTAAAAGTTTTTATGATTATACTAACACATTGTGCAGGTATGCATTTTTCTTACTGGTAAAACTATGTACCATGAGAATTTCTTTTTTCTCTTCCTCAGTTATCTGTAATAAAGATAAATTCAGCCAATGAAGAAAATCTAAATACACTGAGCAAGCAACCACAATTTGCCAGATTCCATCCCGAAAGCTCAAATGCTGTGGTATAAAAGTATTTAAGTATACCATATATATTTACTTGTATAATCTAAAATCCTTTCTAGTAAGAGAAGAAACTCCAGATTTATCTAAAAAAGAGCTAAAATAGAAACACTGATTGTTGCCGGTGATCTTGTGAAATTTATGCAGCTGAACATTTTAAGATATATTCAAAAGCGGTGATCAATGAACAAATTACTTCTCTCGCATTTTGTTCAATAGTGATCATTAAAAAAATTATGAATTTTAGAAAAACAAGCATTAATGACACAAACTAAGAAATCAATTCATATAAATTTATGTTGTAAATTGAACCCCTCACTAGGAAACCTACACAGGGGAGAATTTTTTTAAAAATAAAAAACTACTTATCTCAAGGAATTTGGTGTGTTTTTGGCCATTTTATGCATCTTTTGGATGTTGTTTGACTATATGTGGCTATTTATTTAAATTTAGCACTTTGATACTTTTTGGCAGTCAAACTAGTACCAAAATATTTTCTGAGTTTGCAACACTAAGTTCAGGCCTTAATCTGGCATGGGTGAAAGAGTAGTCAGGAGCTAATTCATTCTCAAATGGGATGTGGCCACTTTGCAAACCATCACTCTACAGGAGGTGCTCAATCATTATTAATGAATAAACTGTACATCATTTTTTTTTTGGTGAAGAGTACAATGAGCGGGATGCCAGAAAGCCAAAGCTATTTTGTAAGCCTGGAGAGAAACCAAGTTAAACATTCAATGGAAGGAGATTCTAGGAAGGAAACAGGTGGAAAAATAGTTCTAAGGTTTCAGGATTCAACTCACGACTGAGCAAGATGATTGCAGGGATAGAAAGAAGAGAATAATAATACAAAAGAAAGGAAGACAGGTCTGGTTAGTCACTCAGTAGAAGCCATTACTTGACCCACATTTTTGGGCAGCACAGGAGAGAGGGGTGATCAATGATTTACTTCTTCCGGCTTTTGTTTTAACAATAATCACTAAAAAATCTGAATTTTCAAAAAATCAAACTAGGGACCAATTTAGCAAGAACTTATTTTGCAAATTGAATCCCCTCCCACTAAAAACCTATTGGGGGGGGGAGTTTTTATCAACATAAGAAAGAGTAAATGTTGAAATTTTCAGTCCTCTAGATCTATTGGTGCAGCCTGCATGCGTGATACAAACGAACATAGTCAGTCAGCCAGACAGACTTGAAAACTGAAGAAACCCATTTTAGTAAGTTCGCTGACAGTTTTGGTTTACAGTTTCTGACAGAAAGAAATTCTGGGAGAGAAACTTTGAAAGAAGAAAGAAAAAGGAATGAAAAAGAATCATGGAGGGAAGAGTCCAAGAGGAAGTTGTGTTTACATGAGGTTGAAATACACTAACATGTAACTCAATGAAATGTAAGTCGGAAAAACACAAGGTATTCAAATCTGAAGGAGCTACAATGAAGAAGATTTGCATATACACAAACACACACACACACACACACACACACACGAACACACACACACACGAACACGAACACACACTAACACACACAAAAACACAAACATATGTGTGGTTACACATGATAAGTATCAAATGAACAATCTTTCAAAAGTTCATATTTCCATTACTTTTTGGGGGCACAGTGCTATTTATTTTTAGTCTGAACCTTGAACACAGCATTATGATCCATAAAGTGTTCAAACTTCTAAATAAAGAAAAAATTGAATACTGTATCACAAAAAATGATAAAAATATCATTTTATCATTAAAAATGGTTTGTTGGGCACTTATCATGTGCAGCCACCCATATATGCTATGATGGTATATCAATAATTTACTGGAAAAAAATCAAATTTTTAATTAAAGGAACACATCAACAAGTGTAACAATCATTTCTCAATTCATTTGATGCAAAGTTATGCTTGTACATAAATACTCTTTAAGAAAAGTGATAATTTTACTTTACTTTGATGAAAATCATTGCTAAATATGAAATACACATTTAACACTGTTCAATCTTAATGTTTAATCTGAGAAAGTGCAGTGGAAGCTGAGCAATGGATTTCTGAAGTTTATAGCAATGATGTAGTAGGTGCAAGCATGTGTTGGGAATGGTCTACTTCAACAGCTCAATCTAAATGGTATCTATTGAGAAGAGAAGTTTTTCTCTCTGTTTGGTGGAATTCAAAGATAATTCAATCACTGCAACCCACAACAGACCGGTTTAATCACTATTACCGGTAGGTAATTTATCTGTTCTGACATTTATATGTATGTATAAACACTAAGATCAAAATCGAGGACACAGAACTAGAGAAAGTAAATCACTGCATCTACCAAGGACAACGAATCTCAATGAGACCCTCAAAAGAAGAAATCAAGCAAGGAATCACCCTAGGATGGCAAAATTTTGGCAGAGCAAGCTCAACCTTCAAAAACACAAAGATCCCATTATTCCTAAAAAGAAGGGTGTACAATCAATGCATCCTACCAACTGCCACTCATGGAGCTGAAACATGGAACCTAACCAAGAGACAGACCCACAAATTGAGAATCATGCAACATGCACATGAAAGAATTATGCTCAACCTCACATGGAGAGACCACAAGACAGCACAATATGTCCTAGAGAAGACAGGAGTCAGGGACATCATAGAATTCATTAAAAATCTCAAATGGTAATTACCTGGCCATGTTGCAAGAATGGCAGATAACTGATGGACTCTACAACTCACGACATGGATCTCCAGAGATCACATGCACATCTGAGGCCAGCAGAGTATTAGGTGGAGAGATGAGCTAGACAAATTCAGAAAGTACTGGATCCGTAACGCCTACAATAAAGAAGTGTGGCGAATCCTGGGGAAGGTCTATGTCCAACGACGGAAAATAAAAGACTGATGATCATGATGATCATGATGTATATATCTATCTATCTATCTATCTATCTATCTATCTATCTATCCAGACTTTGCCAAGCTCTAACTTTTCATTGTAGAAACTTGAATTTTTTCACACACACTCCCCTCAGTAAGTTGGGAAAATGTTTTTGTATTTTTGTTTATCCCTCAGTTTGAATCCATCTGCCTTCATGTTTGTTATTTGAGAATTTTCATTTTTTAGGGATCACAACCCAAAAAAGGCTTGAAAAGTTAGTTATTGATTGATCACCCTAACAAGTGATTAACCAGCCCTGTTTCCAGGGTTTTTTTTTTTAATCATAAATTTATGATTCTAACCATACTGATAGTAATATCATCAAGGTAACTTGATTTTATCACCACCACAGCTTAATTTACAAGGTAAAAAGTAGCATATACTGTGGGCAGAGATTCATAATTTCCCTTGAAATGCTAGTTCTTTATCATAAATTACTTGAACCTAGGCAAACAGTTACTGCGCAGTCCCCCAGTGAGCAGTAGAGTCATTTTGAATGTTAGATAAGAAGAGAAGAGACCATTTTTTTTTTTTAAATCAAGTGATTCTTGAGTCAGAGGTTCAATGCCAGTCTTTAAGGTTACCTCTGGAGGCTGGTAACCTCTGCTTCCAGACTCACTTCATTTCTCAAATCAACACCCATCAAATGCCTGTTTTGAGCAAGTCTCTGAGATAGAGCGTGAATCATCTACCCTTCTCGCCAAATCTGACAACTCCAGCTTGAAATGTATTTTTGTATCGAAAAGGATGCAAACATTTTGTTTTGTTTTGTTTTCCAAGGTAGCAAGTAATTGAGAATTCGTATTATAGTTTGCCTGCTATAAAAGCATCAACTGTCATCTGTTGTTTGTAAAAAATGTCACTAATTTGGCGCTCATTTGTATCAGTAGCAGGACTTGACATTTTGCGCTATTTTTTTTTTCAATGTCAACAAATATCCAGCTGGTCTTGACATTGGTGGAATAGAGAAGTACGTATGCCAACAACCTCCATTGCTCTCAAATAAAAAGCACATACGTAATAACCAAATACAAATATCCAGGAATGAGACATAGAGAAGAAGCTTTACTATGAATTAATCCAAGTTATTAGCAATAAAATGTAAAACAGAACTGGTTAACCACTCAATAGAAAACCATCTTGATACCATTGTCTTTAAGCAGCATGATGGTAAAATTGAGTAGTTACCTTGATAAAAATGCAACCAGTATGGTTTGAACCATGGGTTTGTGACTTTTTTTTTCAAAGTAAGAGGGTATGATTGGTCACTCAATAGAGTCAATCACGTGACTAATGTATTAGGGGTGATGAATTGAAAAATTGTATAAAGGGATGATCAATGGATAATTTACTTCTTTTGCCTTTTGTTGGGCTTTGATCTCTAAGATGCGAATTTTAAAAAAAAACAAGCTTGAATGCTGCCAAACACAAGCTAAGGGATCAACTTAGCATAAACTTACATTGCAAATTGAACCCCCGGCATAAAAACCCATCTTATAGCAAGGGAGATTTCGTAAAAACAAAAACAAAATACTTTTTCTAGACATAAATAATTTTCAGCCCCCTTGCTCCATTGTTGCACAGTGTATCCAACTCAAAAATATTTTCTACAAAATCATCTTTGATAAGCATCAAAAAACTTCAAAACATGGTGTTAGCCCTTTTATAGTTATTTTCAATGGCTGAAAATTGCTAAGTTTGCCTAAAATAGCAAGGAAATAGTATAAAAACTGCCAGAAAATAGCTTTGAAAATGGGCTAAAAACAACACTAAATGAATTTTTACACTCCCAAAATAAGAAATGCGCTAAATTGAACCAACAAGCTAAAACTGGCACGACTGTTGGTGTGGCCCATACATGTGACATGTACATGCTAACATACATAGCCAACCAGCTGGACTGACTTAAAAACTCAAGAAACCTATGTTGACAGTTTTGGGTGATAGTTTCTAATTAGTAGAGAAATTTCTTTTTGCTTATCCCAAGTGATAGAATTAAAATAATGGTCTAAGCCAGTGCTACACAAAGTGTGGTACGTGTGCCGGTGCTGGTATACGAACCTTAGTCTCCTGGTACTCGTTAGGACAAAATACAGAAATACAATGGATAACCATTCTCAATTGTGTGTGGCATTGTCTTCAATTGATTAACAGCATCCTTTCCTCAAAATAAATAACTAATGAATAAATGTCTTCAATTGAGCTAAGATAAGATAAGATGCCAGGCTCATCTTTCACATTAAAAAGATACAGGACAGGCTTTGAGCAAGTTGGACCAATTGCTCTCATTGGGCCGTGAGCTAAGGGGGTCCTACCCCACAGGGGATCCCATGCCTGAGAGGGCTCCATATGTTTTCACATACATTTTGAATGTTAAAAAAACGTTTATACATTTTTAATGCAAAAAAATATTCCAGACTTCCAATTGACCTACAGCTATTGGAATAAATGATAGAAAATTTTGCAATGAGACAAGTATGAGAAGGGAAGCACATGCTATCTCACAGCGAAGTTCAACATTCTATTATACAAAAGACATCCAAGAAAGGCTAGACACTGCAGCAAACAACAAAGATGAGGATATTAACCAAAATTAATCAAAATACAATATATTGGTGAACATATACACTTTGTTTCCATGAATTCACAAAACTGCCTGTTTTTATAGTCAATGTCTTTTTATTAACCACAGACCAAAACTCGCTACAAAACTGTCATCATAGGTTTTTATCAGTCTTTACGTTGGTCTATCTAGCTATGTATGTGTTTATCTGGCATATACGCCACACCAATATAGCTAGAGGGCTGGAAATTTAAGCATTTATTCCATATTATGTCTACCTTTTTTTTGTTTTTTGAAAATTCTTCCCTTGAATAGGATTTTAGTGGGGGTTCAATTTGCAATATAACTTTATGCTAAATTAATCCCTATCCTATTTAGGGGGGGAATTTTAGAGGGATCCGGTCAGTTAGAAGTTGACTACTGCAGTGAGTTCAGATCTCTCTGGATGCCTTAGTCTTATATCCTTGTACCAGACTAAGTTAAACCCATTGAATATATTAGAAGCCCTAGAATAGTATAATTTTTTGCAAAGTAGTCTAACAGACCACTACTACTGTAGTAAGTTTGACCCTCACTGGGTGTTCTATACTTATGTCTTTGCAACACTTGATGAATAATCAAGACTGGCTGCAGCGGGTTCAAACTCTACTCCAACTTCTATTCAAACTGAAGATAATTACTACAACTTTCGTATTGTATACATAATAAAAAAATTATAAGAATATATAATATTTGTAAAAATGTATTTATCCATAAGAATGAAATAAGTCTGTGCATATTTGTATGGTAAATTTTCGTCGATATCTAAAACTTGTCAATTCAGCTGTATCAGTAAGACAGCCTCCTGGCAATCAGTTGGTTGTTGGTTTAAATCATGGTAAGGGAATGTGTGTTTTACAAATCAGTTTTCATCAGTCATCTAGGTGAAGATTGTTCTTGTTATGGTAGGAAAACAAAGTTGACTTCAGACTTTGTACTGGAGTTTAACAAAATACTATTTTTGGCCCCAAAAGATTGGGTTCTTCTGCTGGCTTCTATTATTAGTGTTTAATCACATGTTCTGTAGCTCCGCAGAAATGTGTGTATTCTGGCTATCTGTACTAAAATAACTCAATTTGCATGCAAAATTAGTTATTTATCTAATCCTGTCGCATATTAGAGAAAAAATGCAACCTGCTTAATGCTTGAGTTGTCAAAGTTTATACACATCAAAGTTTAGAGAAGATGGAGAACCGACTGAGGAGTGAACAGCAAAGGTTTGCATAAAACTTTTGCTTCACATCCACTTTGTGCAAGCATCTGCTGCTAAATGTTATAGAGAAAAGCTGTTGATGGGTAAGATGAAAGTGAGTCTTGCTGTGAACAAATGCATTATCTTTTGCTGCTTGGTAACACCATACTTCAACTGCTGGCAAAAGGTAAGCGGGTGACCTAGTATCATATATAATAAAAATAAAAATAATAAATCCTCTCATCAACCTTCTCCGTCTATGCAGATCAGGAGAAAAGATAGTTATTTTGAAAGTGGTATCTCTTTCTTTCTGTGAGCTGTCAGTTATTATTATGAGGCTGTTGCATCTTGAATGTTTTTCATATACTAAGATAAAAGATGATTTATACAACAGAAAGGTGTAAATAGTTAATCAAAATATGACTGATTTGAAGCAATCAACAATGATGATATGGCGGCTCTATATTAAATTCTTTAGGTCTGGTAGTTGGAAATTCAGTAGAAGTACGAATTCTGTCTTCCCCACCAGTGAACCTTTTATTACAGACGTGAAGTTCAGAATGCTTGGATTATGATAGTCTATAGAAGAAATGTCTGGTAAACATAAAGGATGCAGCAAGACATTGTATCCCATTTTCTAAACTTAGACACAGTGAACTTAAAGTTGTGGTGTCTGGTACAGTCGTGGAGCATTTCTTCACTTCATGTGGGAGCCTCTTTTTCAACTTTTTATTCTTTCTTATTGCCCTGAGATTATGTGCCATGGTTGCCCTTGAAGTTCTGAAGTCTTTGGAAAGTAGAAATGTTGAATCCCAAATGCTTTGTTGATGTTATTAGAAAAAAATCTTATTTTTTGTGACATATATATCGCAGAAGATTTTTTAAAGAGATGTACAGGACATATATACATATATATATATATATATATATATATATGTGTGTGTGTGTGTGTGTGTGTATGTGTGTGTGTACATATATTTATCCAAGAAGTCATAAAAACCTCTGGATATATATATCCAAGGAATCCCCAAAAGATCAAACTAACCCAAGAGATGGTCTCTAAGAACAGTCATAGCATTAGAAAAGAATTAACCCTTTGAACACTGACCCAACCATCACTACCACCATCGCCACTCCCTCATATCAATTCCCAGGAGCTATATAACCTACACCGTGTTTGATCAAACACTAAAAGTCAGATGACGGACAGAGGGCCACATGAAAGCTCATTTGGGCTGACAAAGAGCAAATATAACGTGTGCAATGTCTGATCAATGTATCCAGGTCAGATTAGAGTTACTGGGTCATGATGCTTAGGAGCATCGCAAACGTATCAATGTTCGTAAATAAAACAAACATGTCAGCGGCTGACAAAGTATCCGCCCCTGTTCAAAGAGTTAAGAGTGTAAGGAAACAAAACTTGTTTGCCGCTCAAAAGAAACTATTACTAGACCGATGCCCTTTGGCAGCAAGCCTTGTTGGGGGTGATCGATTAGAAAATTAGAAAAAGGGGTGATCAATGGATAAATTACTTCTCTTGCCTTATGTTTGATCACTAAAAAGTCAGGATTCTCCAAAATCAAACATGAACACAGCCAGGCATCTAATGTTGTTATAATTATCACTTATACATGTGTGTTGCGTAGATGTGAAGTGATCTCTGCAAAATGTTGATAATTTGATAATTGGAATGTGAAGAGAAATTTAAGAGCAAAACAGGTGTTACTTCTCAAAAATTTTTATTATTACGTGAGAATGATTTGATGCATTTTGATGGTTGCTGCCAACTTTTTCAAAAAACTGTGCAGCGGTTACTGGGGAAAAAAAAAAAATGAAACACCTTTTTTTTCCCTCTCAAATTTCTAATCAGCTTCCAATTGTCAAATTACCAACATATATATCTATAATGGTTATTCTAATGGCTACCAAAACAAATATATATACGTACATATCACAAATGACTCTGTCTTTCTCTAATATATTATCTTCTTAGACATAAAAAAATATGGCCGGTTTTATTAGCAGTAATAGGGATTTGAAACTGATAAGCCATGTTTTCTTTTTTTTTTTGATATATGTATGCCGATGATGGCGAACCTAGCGGACACTCGATGGACTTTAAAAAAACTTTTTCAATTTCATTTTATTATTCTTGATTTATCAGTTTATTTTGACATTTCAAGTTATATTTCATTAAACTCATAGTTTTATAGATATATCAGAAATATAGCCCACTTATCTTGGAGCATTTACCTAAAACTTGAACACATGAATACTTACAAGATGTAAGTGTTGTTCAGATTACAGGATTATTCAAAAAAATTGAAATTTTGACACACCATGCTAAAAAGGTTTGCCATCACTGTCTTATGCCATAAAATCTGCCTTGTCTGATGAAGGGAAGTCCTAAGTAACAGACAGCTTCTTTCCCACTCCCAAACATCATTCCTTGTTATAAGAGAGTGCACAAAAATTTGTCAGACAATAATGAAAACAACAAATTTAAGAAGATGGAAAAAAAAATTATTTTCCAATTTTTTTTCACTTGCAATCTTCAGAGTTGATGACTTGAAATTTTTCTTCACTGAATAATATACATGTAATTGAAAGGCTGGAATCAAAACAGACATTTTTAAGCAAAATAATCTTTTTCCAGCCATTGGCAACTTTTACAAGCCAACTGCTGTATTTGACTGAAATCAGGTAAAGTAAGTATCTGCATTGAAGTTTCTATAATTTTGAAAAGAGTATTTATTCCAATACATTTGTCTAACAGTAAAAAAAATCCAAACACAACATCTAACAATTATACAACACTAATTAATCTTTGTTATTATCATCATTATTATTATACACAGATTTACTTAGACTGATATCCTCATTTTGTTTGTTATAATTACAACATTTCAGCCATTTTACTCTCCTATCTTCTTCAAGGGTCTGTCATAATCGGTAAAAGTACTGTCTCCACAAACTGCAGAAATCTTGCTTTACATTTCATTTACATTTTTACCCTTCTTAAAATGAAAAAAATGCATAATAAGCCAAAAATTGTTTATTTCTCCCATATTCATTGTTAGACGTCCCGAGCCTGGGTAAAAGAGGAGGGTTTGGTATTTGGCTAGCAACCCCATTCCCTCACCCATTAAACGTACTTGCTGCTGAAGTTGCTGCAGACGAGTCATGGCCCTTATGACCCACAAGAGTCTACAGGAATAAGCAAGCAACAAACAATATTAGAATCAATACACCAATTAATGCCTTTCGTTCTGTCTCTATAGACAATGGAATGTCCCCTCTTAGGTGTATGGATGTCTGGCTTCGGTTTGGCCACTGGAGCTGGTGGAAGGACATCAAATTGGGAGTTATACAACCTTGAGGGGTTCCATGCCCTGGTTTGGAATCAGAGTTATTCTTCTCCTAGACTGATTCGTAGATTCGTGCCTTTCTCAAGGGCATGGCAGAAATGACCATAAATTAAAGATATAAGAAAGAGAGCCCAATCTACCCAGCTATTCTACACATAGCTGGGATAGGGGATAGGTGGATTTATGCCTTTCCGAAGGGCATTAGTGCAAAGTGAACATAAACAGTTTAAACTCGGATACCTGATTCCATTGTCAGTGTTGTTAGCACTACGCAAATCAAACAGCCAACCAAAAATACGACAAAACAAAAATAAACATAAATCTGGCAAAAGTTTTTAATCTTTCAAAAATGTTGCTTGGTTATATTTCATCATAGATTATGATATCTTAAAAATATGCTTGGTGATATTTCAGCTATCATAATTCAATCAAAAGCAATCTTTTTAAATGTACTCAGTTAAAATAAACGCCTGTAATACCATCTAACGATAAAAGACAGACAAACATTTAAGATAAACCAATATTTAAAAGGCAGTCCTAATGTAAAGAAACTTTCAGTCATAGTCAAGGTACGTAGCAGCAGAGATAGAAAATATGGCAGTAGTGACCATAAATTAAAGAGATAAGAAAACGAGTCACTTATGCCGTCTTGAACTTTCATGTATCTACTGGCAGTGATTCAGTTAACGGAAATGTCTATGAAACAGAATTCTTATGCCCCCAATATCTTTATTAATATCTGTAGCATTCATTGCTGTACTGGTGACACTGTCAGGCTGATCAAATAACAACCACTGGCAAACTGCCATGCAATACCATCCCTGTCTTCTCTGGCTCTTTCTTTAACTGATATACACCAAAATCCCTCTTCGTCAATTCTATTGGCATAAATGTTTTTCTTATTGTCTCCTCTCTTACTGTGTTGATACTTCTGCTGCATTGATTATAACTTGGGCTTTTCTGTGTCAAATTTCAGTTGGTGTGGTGGTCATTTTAAACTTACTTAATCAGAGGAACCAATGATTACAATAGTTTCAGAAAAGTTGACTGATACGATTTACCTTATCAGATTTTTCATACTTAGCGCAGAGAAAATACTAAACAGACAATAAATTTTAAGCAGTGTCAAGGATTTATCTCCCTATGAATATTACCAATTGTGATCGTATCTTTTTACTTTGGTTCTGGATTTCAAACTGTTAGTCTTGTGATCTGGAACCCAACTAAAAAGAAAGACAAAACTGACCATTTGGGAGAAAGGTCAATCAATTATATCTTTTTTTTGAGGGTTCCAGATCAGTCAAGCTGTCAGTCTTTTGCAGGTTGGCCCAAAAAAGAGCATAATGCTGCCAAAAGTTTAAAATAAGAAAAAAATAGCAATGTAGGACATAGAATTTTGGAGCATTTTTGTTTGTTCCTACCAGACTCGAATATTCATAGCCAGTTCAAATTGATATGATAAGTTTATTTTGTTTGCGTCTCACAGGGTTAGGGGTTAGGATTAAGAGTTGGATTTTCATTTTTGTTGTGGTGACTAAGGATGAAAACCCAACACTTTGGGTCATTCTAGTTGAGAAAAAGAAAGTGCAATTTATTCTTTTTTCAAAAGGTCAGTATTTTTTAACAATGGACTTCAACTATTGGTGGAAACCAGAGGAAAAGATCAATAAATTTTATAAAGAGACAAGTTTCAACAAATTTTGCTTGAAAAATGAATATTAACAGCAGCTGTAGCAGTAACTGTGCCCAAATCTTATTTTTTTAGATAATTATTTCTGGTGCATGTGCGGGCTAGGATTTTCCATTTGTATGAGGTATGGATATTCCGTTTAGGTTGAAAAGTTGTTCGGGATCTAATCACAATTTTTTCCATTTAGTATTCTTGTCATGGATCCATTTTTATAACTAGTCACTATTATTTCTGGTACATGCACAGGCTACGCTGATTCATTTATGCGAGGTACAGTTAAATATATATATTATCCTTTATTGCTATTTGTAAAATTGCTGCTTTCATCCGAAAGATGAGATAAGGTCATAAAAAGCCAGAGAAAATATTTTGATGACTGAATAATGATGCTATGATTGTATAGGAAAGAAAGACTGTCAAAAAAAAATGCATGGACCTTTTGCATCAGACTATTAGATATTCATTTACTGCATCCAATTTCTGGAGCTTTTTCCACTTTTGAGAGTATTAATATTATTTTTCTTTCATATTTGCTATCTCCATCACCTGTGTACTGCATAAAACATCCGGGGGTAAATGACGTGCCATTTTGTGTCTGTAAATAGGTGATAGATGCAAATTATGGAGATAACAATTATCTCTTGCCTCCTTGTCTCTACTTACCATAAAACATAAACATGCACTCTTCAGTTGAGTGATTTTGTTTTTTTCTGCTTCTGGCTAGGTTGGCATTCTTTCAAAAAGCAAAGTAAGACTAACACTGCAAATGAGATAATGTCACCCAGGAATGGTGGCAGACTAGAAGAGTGAACACATAACAGGAGGGAGGATCTTCTACAGAAAAAAAAGGAAACAAGAAAATATTACATGAGTAAAGATTTTCAAAGAACATAGATGTACTATACAAGTGAGTGGCCTCAAATGATAAGTGCCCAATGCACCATTTTTAAAAAGTTGATATTTTTGTTATTTTCAGAGTTACAATACTCAGGATTTTATTATCAATTCTAAGCTTGAACACACTGCATTATGAGTGTTCCAGCTCCAAAATATTTTTTTAAAAACTTTGCATTGCAGCTCTAAAAATAATGAAAATATCAACTTTTTGAAAGTGGACTATTGGATGCTTATCATGTGCAGCCACTCAAATATCATCTCTGCCTGACTGGTTGATTGGTTGCCTCTCTCTCTCTCCCCCTCTCTCTCTCTCTCTCTCTCTCTCTCTCTCTCTCTACATATATATATATATATATATATATATTTTTAGCTACCTCTCTCTCTCTATATATATATATATATATATCTATATATATATATATATATATATATATATATATATATATATATATATATATATATATATCTATATATCTATATATCTATCTATATATCTATCTATCTATCTATCTATCTATATATATATATATATATATATATATATATATATATATATATGTACAAATGTATTTGGTGTGTGCAACGTTTCCAGCAAAAAACAATATTCAACTTAGTCTGTAGTTTTCAAAAAAAAGCACTGGGAATTCTGGCATTCACTCAATATATAGTGAGGGAAATAAGTGTTTGGTAAATTGCAAAATTATAGATATTCATTTAATATGCTTCTGATGCTTAGATTAAACACTCATAGCCACCAAAGTTGGTGACGGTACTATTCCTTCTTATATAAGTATGTTTGTTTATCTGTTCCGGTGCCCCTGGTCATATTGTTTAGTCTGCAGACTTGAAAATTGGCATCAGTACTAAAGTTCAAACTCGTTGACAATTTATGTTACAAAGGATTCAAAATTCAATTCATCTGTTAGATTTGAAGAATTATTTTGTTTTTAAATTTAAAGAGTAACAAACACAGAAAATAATGAAAATCTGCTTGTGGTTAGTAGAATGCTATTCCCCCACCTCACTATAATACAAATTTCTATCATCCATTTATATAAAACGCAATGTGTATAGAAGGCTATTCTTCGACATCACTGCAATGCAAATCTCTAATATCCATCTATATAAAATGCAATGTGTATCCATATATTTCATATGTGCCATCATTTTTGATGACCCAGGTAAACCGCAATCATAAAAATACACCAAGTGTTAACAGAGGAAAAAGAAAAGAAATGCTGCTTTTGTTTTAGACATATCATTGAGAAGAAATATTACTTAAGATTTTTAAAGAGAGTAGTAGTCTCCCATAATAACATGCAATTAAATTGGAAATAACCTATTTGTATTTATTATATTACTAGATACTTATTCTGGTAGATCCAATGAGGATCAAGCCTACCAACAACAGCCAGAAGAATTAGCTTGCTTTAGTTGAACTTCACTAAATTGTCTCCACTAATTGATCTTTAGATGGAAGATATGGAATAATCAAATATGTCTACCCTACAGATATAAAAACCTTGGTTGTCTTAATTTATGTCCTATTTTTATATTGAATAAAGCCATTGTTTATGGTAAAGATTTTGTTTTTATTCACAACACCCTATCTACCAAGCGACTTTAAATCATAAAGGAAACAAACAACTCCTCAAAACAGACTTCACAGCAATCAATATTCTTTGAATTATTGACAAAATCTATTATATTTTTTCATGAATAAAATACTGATTACTTGTTGGTGTGCGATACAGAGTTACTTTTCATGATGAATAAAAAAAAATAATGATTGTACTCAGATCAAAAAGCCATTATATCTCTTTATCTATGCTGCAGGCTTTGAGCTGGTTTTCTTCTGAGAAATTGAGGCTGATTCATATTCTTAGAGGATGCTCACCTTCTTGAGGCACCAGACTGTCTGCTCTCAATCACGCAACAACCAACCCTCAACCCTTGTCTGACAAGAACTCTTTTTCAAATTTGCTTTACTCTTACCAGCTTGTTCAAACCAAACTCACTTTGATTTTGTTGCATATTCAGTCTTGGTCAGCCTCTGGGGAGATTCAAATTCCCAAGTTGGTATTCCTAAAATGGATCTGCATTCTTTTTGATTGGGAACTTCCAACCAATTGGCATTACCTTTAAGGCTATGTCTGGCATATTCAGACATTCACTGCATCTCAATTTTTCTGATTCATTTGGAGATCCTGCCCAGGACCTTGCTTCTCTCCCTTTTCTATTTAGACTGGTTTTACTCAAAAAAGCCTAGAAGTATACTGAAGTGCTGATCTGTTTTGTATCAAATGTTCTATCATTCAGAAGATCAGAGAGAATTTCTTCTAACGCTGACCTTTATCAAAATCTTACTATGTATTTTTCCAGCTTTAAGATTTGAAGTTTCTACCATTAATTTGCTTCTTTTTGTTGACTTCTTCAACTTTATAAGAGTTATTATTTCTTAGGTTCAGATTCCATTCCTTAGGACCTTCTTTCAGACATTTGGTTCAGTTGTATTTGTATTCCTTAAAGTACAAAAGACTGTAGCCTTAATCCCAATGCTGTTTCCTTGGTCTTTCTACAGGCTTCTGTAATCTGGCCACCTCAGGTCCAATGTCTGACTACTTTAACTAAGACCTCCGTGGGCACCATGGGGTAATAGATCATACAGAACATGAGTCATTAATTCATGGTAATCATTATTTTCCACTGTTGCTGCATATCTGAGTCTCTCCAAAGTCATGCCAACAACATGATATTTTATTAGCTCCAATCTCCTTTGTCTCAACTCCCCAACTCAATGAAGGTTCATTCAGGACCCTGCCTCTTCTCCTCTGCTTCATTTTTTGTGCATGACACTTTATCATTAATTCCAATTTCATATTAAATGATGGAGTCCTTTTTAAAACCCATTGCAGCTTCCGTATCTTTTAATGTATCGTGAGTTTACGGACAGGGGAATAACTCCAGATGAACTTCCGTGATTCAAGACGTGCTTTAGCTATTAAGCCAGATTTCCCATACCAGTGACTAGCCCTGATGTCTTTGGAAGGGCAACCTCGACGGATATACCCAAAGTTTCCACAGTTAAAATAAGCTCCATTCCTGATTGATTCCTGATTCCTTGTTATAGTAACAAGCAAGATGACCAAACTGGTTACATATATAGCAACATTTCATCACAGCTTAACAGTAATGTGCTTATATGGCTAACTTCATTGCATTCGTAGCAACTGATATGTCTAGAGTGGCAATCACAAGTCAAATGACCTTCATGGTGGCATAAGTAACAGCAACTTGAATGGTTTGCCTGCCTATTATCTTTTCAAGAACCCAACTTCTCAATTTGTGCATTCTGAGATCATATGACCTGAGTTGATATATCAACAACAGTGACATTTAGAATCACCAAATCCTGTTGGTCTAGAGAGCTTCACCATACTTTTCCTATATCTCAGCACATTTTCAGGTGAATGTCCTCCTCACTTCTCAGGATAATCTGATTTTCTGTCCGAGTGGATTCTCTTATCTCCATTTTTGAAGATTTGCATCAAGCTAGATCTCACCTGGTATCTACAATTTTTCCATTTGCCAACAAGGGTTATGTTGTTTTTGTTTTCAGTTAGAAACCCTCAACCAAAACTTGAAAATAGGTGTCATAATCATGTTCCTCATTGATTTCTTCAAGAACCCTCTCCACAGTGTTCCAAGACAAATTCTCAGCATTGACTTTTACTGAACAATGGGATTCTTCATTGCTAATTACAGTCATTATCAGCTTTTTAGCATCCATTGATGGACATAGACCTTCCTCAAGATTTACCAGATCTCTCTATCATGGGCATTGCGGAGCCAGTACTCTCTGAACTTGTCCAGTTTGTCAAGCCATCTCATATTTTGTCGGCTACAGTATCACATATGATCTCAAGGGATTTACATTGAGAGTTGTGATGTCCAGTGGTTGTTTGTTATTCTTGCATTATGACCAGCCCATTGCCATTTAAGTTCTCTAATGGTTCTTATGATATCTCTGACTCCTTTTTTTTCTCTAATATACTGTGCTGTCTTCTGATATCTCCATGTGAGGTTGAGCATGATTCTCACCGGTGCATGTTGCATGGTTCTCAGTCTGATGATGAGTCTCTTGGTTAAGTTCCATGTATCAGCTCCCTAGGTGACAATCAAGAGGATGCATTAGTTGTATACCCTTCTTTTTAGGACTAATGGAATTTTCTTGTTATCTCCCTACCAAAAACTTGCTAGATTAGAGTGATTACATGCTTGCTTTCTTCTTCTTTTGTGGGTTTCATGGAGATTCAATGGCCTGGGTAGATGTAGTGGACGACTTTCTTCAGCTCCACATTTTCCAAGCATGGTGTCTTTATCCTTAATACGTTTGTAGTACATGACATTCATTTTGCTGAAGTTTATTTGGACACCAAATTATTTGCTTTCTTCATTTAGTCCGTCTAATTTCAATTCTTCCTTTAACTTTTGTTTCTTCTCAGAATCACACACAAAGAGTTTGTCTTCTGTTTCAACTTCATTTTTTTTTCCTTTACGTAAGTTCTCAACTTCTCCATTTAATGACTTTTGGAATCAGTGAATTTCGTTTATCATTAACATCTTCTAGTTTTTGCTAAAGCTGACTCTTTGTTTTTTTCAAAATTGTACTGTTTAAGTTGGCTTCTATCCTCAACTTTTAAGCATTCTGATTCTTAAAGAAATTTGGAATATTTACTTTTCAAGTGTTGTATTTTGTGTCACAATTTTCATTCAATGCTTCAATTTCGATTTGGTAATTAATTCTTCATATTCCGAATTTTTCGTTCTCAAATCAGCTTCAAGTCTGGTAACTTCTTTTGTTTTTAATTCATCACCCATATCACTTATTTTGGGTTTTTTTATCATATCTTTGTACTTTCTACTTTTTCCTCTGATTCCATATTTTTTATTTTTTCCTCAGAATTTTCTTCAAAATATTTATGTATCATTCCAAAGTCACATCCTCCCTTTCTTTGTTTTTGTTCTTAGTCGCTGCTGAAACATTAAAAGCATTTACTTTGATTAGTTTATCTAATTTCTCATATAGTTTTGTTAATCAGTTATCTGTAAACAGACCGCTAGGGTCATTTCCAAAATTGCCTCTTTTATCCCGCCCATCCAGGCAAAAAAAACAGAGCCTGATAAGATTTTCAATTTTTGCTGCCATCTTATATAAAGCCATTGCTTCTCTCAAATCACAATATTCTTCCTCTACCAGTATTGTCATTTTCTATTTCTTGGACTAAACTCCTACTATTAATGTTAACTACGAACCAACAGATTTATCAACCATCACATTTATTAGCAAGCCTAATAACATATTTATCACAGTTTGTATTCTGATCTGACATTGTTCTCAGTGAATGAAAGAAATAAGACAATTTTCTAGAAACGAAGTTTGAACTTTAGATCTTGTGGTCTCCACTTCAAATCTCAGTCCCTCAGCCATCACCCAAGTTCCAGGTTTTTGAGAAATTATAGAATAAATAAAAAATCTTAAATGGCGGTGGGCTGGCCATGTTGCAAGAATGGCAGACAATCGATGGACATCACGACTCACAACGTGGATTCCCCGAGACCACATGCGCAACCGAGGCCGGCAAAATGTTGGATGGAGAGACGAGCTAGACAGGTTCAGGAAGTACTGGCTCCGTGACGCCCATGATAGAGAAGTGTGGCAAATCCTGGGGAAGGTCTATGTCCAACGACGGACGCTAAAAGACTGATGATGATGATGATGATGATATTCAAGCCTTTCACTAATGATATTTTTCTTTTGTCAAACTCCAGTACAAAGTTTGGAGTTGATTTTGTTTTCCTACCATAACAAAAACAACAAGAACAAGATCAATCTTCACCTAAATGAATTTTGTAAACCGATATGTAAAATCCATATTCCCCTACAAGGATTTGAACTCACGACCAACTGAATGCCAGATGGCTTTTTTACAATTGACAAAACTTAGATATTAACCAAAATCCATCATACAGATATGCACAGGCTTATTTCATTTAAATCAATAGATTCATCTATACAAATATATATATATATTTTTCATTTATTATGTACATAATACAAAAGTTGCAGTAATCATCTTCAGTTTGAATAGAAGTTTGAGTTGGGCTTGACCTAGCAGCAGACAGAGTTGCTGATGACTACAATTAAATAACTATTTTTCATAGTTTCGCTGCAAATAGAAATTGCATTGTGTGAGAAACTTGTATATTTCTAATTGATTTTTATGGATGGGAACATAGACAATGAAGATTTATAGTTTATTTACTCTATAAACGATCATAGCATCATTGATTATAACCATGGCTTTTATTAATCTAATCAGTAGCAGTTTGAACCTCAAGTCACAGGTGGGACCAAACACAACTTAAGATGACAGCAGATGTGTGTCTATAGGTGTATATGTTATGCCGAATCGGTGAAATTGCTTAGTTGGCAAAGTTTACTTATTTTATGTAAAGAAACGTTTGATAACATAGAATGTTGATCATAAAAATAGTTCTTTCATAACCTTGTTTTGATTAAATTTTTGATTACATTAAAACAATCTATTTAGTCATTTTTTGTAAAAAAAAATTGAAACTGCATTTATCTTGATCAATTTAAAACTATATATCTACTTATTTTTTTATAAAAAAGTCAAAACTTTGCCAATTAAGCAATCTCAGAGATTCGGTGTAATATATACATTAGTTTGACAATATGAAATGTGTGCATCATAGAAGATTTATTAAGTTCAGTTCTGTCTGCTATGGAGTCACAATAGTGGGCCACCCAGTGAGGATCGAACCAATTGAATCATAAAGTATGAGGTCTGTCCAGAAAGTAGCCAGCTATCAAATATTAATGGAAAAAATAGCCTACCTAGGGTAATGGCGCCTTTTCCCCCTCCAAAGTACTCTCTTAGGAACCTCACATGCCAGTGTCTCTTCAACTTTTCAGAACAGTCTGCTAAGTCTGGTATCACTATCAGCTGCCTCATATTTTCCTTAATCACATCCACGGTCTGAAATTTTCTGGGGAAAAATTAGAAATCTCGAGGAGCCAAACTGGACGTTGGGGGGTAGGGGTGCTTACAGCCCTTGGTGATGCAATGTTTTGCTTAAAAAACATACCTGAGATGTGAAGAATGACTGCTTGGTCAATGCAAATGACACAAGCACACTGTACATTAGCTCACTCAATGGTGTCTCTTTGCCGACTGAGTGACACCATCAGAGAGTGTCTATTCATACATGTGCAATAGGATCCCATTAGATGGGTGCCAAATCACATAGAAGTCACGCAACTAGTTCTCAAGATATTCAAATGGCGGGATACTTGGTAAACAGATCTTGAATATATACAAACTAATACGTGTGTACTTATTTCATGAATTATTTGGACTAAAAACTTCATCCTTGTTGTTTTGATCATGTTACATCCAATGCACCTTCTGGTCTTTCTTAGGTATTGGTAACAGCCACATACTGTTATCTCAATAGAGCTTTGAACAGAATTCATCATCTTGTTCGTGATTCTATTTGATTAGAAACTGTCAACCAAAAAACTGTCACCAATATTGTCAACACAGGTTTCTAAAAGTTTTCAAGTTAGTCTAGCTGGCTGTCTGGCTGTTTGGTTGGCTGGCTGGTTGGTTGACTATGTACATGGGTTTTTTGCTTTTTGAAAATTTTCCCCCAAATAAGTTTTCAGTGGGTAGGGCAGGGGTTGTATTTTACAATCTATCCTATAAAAAGTGAACAAAGTGACTTTTGAATTGATCACCTCATTTTTTTTTCAAATTGATCACCCCCAACAGGCATTGGTCCTGTGACGGTTTCTATTGAGTGACAAACAACTTCTGTTTCCTTTCACTCTTGACACTTTGAACATGGGCAGGCACTTCATTGACTAACATCGATATGTTTCCGATACCCTAAGAATCACGACCCACTGACCGTAACCAGACGTGGGTATATGGATCAGACTCAGTGCATGTTATATATTTGATGTTTGTCTTCCCAAGTGAGCTTCCATGCTCCTGGAATTTGTGGCCCTCTGTCTGTTATCTGACTCAGAGATATTTTTTAATTGATCACTCCCAACATGCCATATGACATTGGTCATATGACAGTCTCTCTTTGATGATTAACCAGACCTTGGTTGCTGTTGCTTTTTTGGTATTTCTCACCACTCCAGTTATCAGGTTTCTAAAGTTTCCATAATATCTTACAGGTTCTTTTATTCATTTAAATTTGCAGTTTAATCGAAGTACTTTCCTTGAGTTTCGGTGACCCTTAGATCAGCTAAATCGTGTTTTCCATCATAGAAGAATGATTCGGATTTTGATCCAATGAATTCTTTGAGCAACTTTCTGATATCCCGAACTTGTTGGGACTGCTGACCTGACTGGAAGTGTTACAAGGAGTGAAACAAATGGAAGTCCGAGGGTGACAGGTCTTGAGAATCTGCTGCGGTTGGAAGAATTTCCCATCCAAGCTCACTGATTATTTGCTACATTTGCATTGGAAAATGAGGACTTGATGTTGTCACGGGAAAAAAATCACAAGTCGTCTTCCCTGCCCAGAAAAAAGTTCTTCTATTTTTCAATGCATTCATTTAAACAAAGTATTTCCTTACTATAGCATTGCATACTAGCACTCTGTTCAGGCTCCTGGAATTTCTAATTGAAAATTCCTTTTGAATACCATCAATCAACTGAGACTAATATTTTCTTCCGGTATACCAATTCAACATAGCCCTGCAGATAACTGCCTGATCAACCAGTCAAGTGGACTACAGATTCTTCTATTTTTGAATGCCTGTGTGTGTATATCTCCAGGTGCTCTTAGTCACAATTTTGGGGGCTTACAAACTTGAAAATTTGTATGAGCACACTACTAAGAACCATCTGAAAACGCATTTGTTTTCGTTTTTTTTTTCGAAGAGTGCTTTTCGGGGTCTTGTTGGTCATTTGGGACCAACAATACCCAAATCTTGTTCTGGTATTTTTTTTCTATAGATGAAACATCTATTTTGTGAGAGAATCTTTTTACATGATTATTTTTGGTATATGTGCGGACTAGGATTATTCATTTGTATGAGGTACAGATGTTCCATTTAGATTGAAAAGTTGTTCTGGACCTGGTCACAATTTTCTCCATTTAGTATTCTCATCATAAATCCATTTTTATAACCAGTCACTATAATGATCAAAAATGCCTTCAGCATAGAAAGACAAATGTTTAAACATAGACAGATGTTTCTTTTTTATAAGTTCATGAAGAACCCATTGTCCTAATTTCTGGATTTTTCTCATGGTTTATAAGCAACATACTACAGTTGATTGATTACACAAGAAATAAAGAGCTGAGTAAACTTCAAAGATGCTTCAAAGATTCCCCTGATGTTGGATAAAAAGAAGGTGCTGGGAACTTTCGAATCTATTCAGTTCTTCGATCTGAATGATTTCTGCTACAAAAAATTACAGGTACAACAGAAATCTTTGTCGTTCTATTCTTCACATTGGAGTGCTGGTAAAATTTAGAAACCACAAAAATAGGTCTGGTTAGTCACTCAATAGGAACCATTACATGACCGATATTTTCTGGCAGCATACCATGTTGGGGTGATCAATTAAAAGATTTGAAAAATGGGGGATAAATGGATAAGTTACATCTCTTGCCTTTATGGGGACAGCGATCACTAAAAAAAGGCTGAAAATTAAAAAAAAACAAAAACAGATGAATGCTGCAGGACACAAACTGAGGGATCAATTTAGCATAGATTTACATTGCCAATTGACCCCACCCCTGGAAACCTGTTTTGGGGAATTTTCAAAAAACAATCAAAAAATGTTTTTCTAGACACAATGAGGAGTAAATGTTGAAAATTTCAGCTATCGGGCTCCATTGATGCACCAGATACAGGGTCAGCTAGCCAACTTTAAAACTGAAGAAACCTATTTGAAAGTTTTGGTGACAATTTAGTTGATGGTTTCTAATATTGTGAATGTGATTGGAGGATCTTTCAAATCAATATTTTGTCAAAAAAATTTCACTCAAGAGTGATGTTAGAGACGACCCCCCCCCCAATATTCATTACATATACAATACAAAAGTTGCAGTTATCATCTTCAGTCAGAATAAAAGTTGGAGGATCGTTGTTTTGGAATGCTCAGTATATCAGGAAAGAAATGGTCTGTTGGTCAATATAGTAGCCATTCTTCAAAAACGTCATTAGCAGAAGAGATACGGAATGGAATTCTTCTAGCTTATCTTTCCAGCAAATGAAGAACAGGGTAACTTTGTACATTGGAGATACGTTTTTAGAAACCATCAACCAAAACTGTCAACATATAGGTTTCGTCAGCTTTTAAGCTGGTCTGACTGTATGTATATACGTATCACACATGGAGCTAGAGGGCTGAAAAATTAAGCGTTTACTTCTAAATATGTCTAGAAAAGGAAAATTTTTTTATTTTTATTTTCCCCAATAATAGTCTTTGATATAATTTTTGACAATAACTTTATTTTAATTATAATAATTCTGTATTTCTGGAATGTGGAGTCATCTCCGGGAATGCATGCTCAGACATCTTATTTGCCAATTTTCTTCCCCATCATTTGGAGGTTATTCCATGCATGGTCAGCCAAGTGAGATTTAAAAGTGTTGTTGTTCATTATATATTTCCTATGTTCTTCAATTCTTATTTTTAGGAGGTCACTTGTTTCACCCTTATAGTGTCTACCACAGCTGCAAGGGATACTGTAGACCTAATTCCTGGTCACGTTTTCCTCGATTGTCTAGAAATACTTGGGACAGGACAAGACCCGGGCAAAATTGTAAGGCTGATTTTCTTCTGTCTTAATTTCTTAGATGAGGAATTATCATTATTATTCACTGATCTGTATAACTGGTGTCGCCATCTCTTTGGTGTTATAGTCGCAATGTTTTAGCCATTGTACCTTCCAGCCAGCTAAAACATTGTGACTGAAACAACGAAGATGAGGACAGCAGTTCAAATAAATCAGTGTAGAATAATGTGATGAGCATCAGCCGGCACTCTGGCCTTGTAAAAACCTATAATTGCTACAGAAACAATGAATAGAAATCTCTAATATAGATGCCATAAATCAGTGGTCTTTAGATTTTAACTACTTTTCAATGATTCAATTTTCTAGGGAAACCCCTCTAAAAAAACTTTCCATTCTACTTATATATATTCATACTTATGTGTATCTGTTGGATTTTGGTCTTTTTCATGAAATTATCCAAATGTGTATAAAAACCTTATAGAAAATATACTCTCAAATGGAAAAGTAAGAGCAAAGCTTGCTGAGATAAGATAGACGTATGAACAACTACCGTCTGAACACCATCTGTATCAAGTAAATAACCAAAATTATTTTGATTTTAATGTAACTGCTAAAAATGCTGCTGCTATAGATCATTGAAATGGTGACAAAATCCACATCCCATCTGTCTCATAGGTGGATCTTTTATCATTATTATCATTATCTAACTGTAATGATACACAGTTTGAGTTGGTTGGTCCATTGGGAAAAGCCATTTTAATTCAAATTTCCCAACATTGTACTTCACTCCTCTCTCCTCTCCAGACAAACACCACTGCACACACACAGAGCTTCCATCCACACTGCAATCCCCAAACCAACCCAATGTAAAATGGCACAGGTGAGACTTCTTAGAAGAGATTATTTTGCTTGTCAAAAAGTAAAACTGTTTGTGGAGATAGGCGAGACTTTTTAAAGGAGAAGCATAGCAACCTGCATCCTGTCCTATGTGAAAGGTGGAAATGGTACAGGTGAGACTTCTCAAAAGAGATTATTTTGCTTATTGAAAAGTAAAACTGTTTATGATTAATCCTCAACAATTGATTAAACAGTCATCATTTTTCATGACTCAGGTATCGTTATATCATGATGATATGACACTGTTGTTTGATTCATTTGTGATCTTAACCATGCATCACACTGTTTGCGAGTTATATAAGTAATCTATCTTGGTAGCTTGATGTATTTATAAACAATCATTTTGATCCCTATTGTTTTTAACACTTTTTTGCCAATGTATTCTTCTTTTGTTAAATTGTCATGTCTAAGAAAATGTAAAAGAAAGAAGAAAAATGTATTTAGTGATCTAAAAGACCATAAGCATAGAGGCCAAGACCCTTGCAAGTCAGTTTATAAACCAAAAAATTATGGTTTAAACCTCAGTCTGAAAATGAATCAAAGAAGTCTAGCAGCAGATCCACAAACTAAAGTTGGCAGATTCAATACAAGTCAGCATTGGGAGTCATTGAACCACAAAGCGCCAGATTATAGATGAATGACCTGTAGATAATTTCAGAACTTCAGAAAAGCAATCAATTTTTATGAGCTCCCATCTTGAGTGGTTTTCTTATTTATTAACACAACATTCATTCTACTTGTAGTATCTGAATGTGATGGCGATAAACAGAATTTTTCTAATGGTAGCAATGCTACGTTGGATTCGGGTCATATCTTTATCTCTTTCTTCCATGTTAAGTTTGGATTTCCATACCTCATCCCTGTTGAGTAGCAGGAGCTATATTGAGTTGAACTCTGCACTTGTCTGACTTACACACTGACAGCATGTTCCAAAGTCAAACTTTGAGAAGCTTGCCAATTTCTCCAGTATAGATATTTCCACATTTAGAAGGAATCAAGTAAATAAAGCTATTGGTCAGACACTTTTCTCACAGCGGACCTACTTCAGTGAACAAATTTCAGAGGGCGTGAGAACTACTAAAAGTGACCTGTGCATTATGGCTCTTACAGTCTTTCTGTATCTTCTCTGCAGTCTCCCTAGTATAAAGAATGTGGATCGTTGGAACTTCATGGTTGAGATAGTAATGCATTTCTTATTTGTGTTAGGGGTAAGTTTTCAAGCCCAGACAAAAGGCCTGGATTTACAAAAGTTGATTTTTCAAAGCTGGGACACTGCTCCCAAATATTGGCACTATACAATCTTTTTACCTTCATATCCCCCAATTTGGCTTTTTGCCAGACTAAGCCAATCATTGAAAATATCAAGGTTATAAAATTACATCATACTAAAACCATATTTATTTGAGAGAAGAGAGATTCTGGATTTTAAAAAAAGAACAATCCCTGGATATTTTCAAATTAATCTACTTGAAAAATAAGATTGTTGTTTTTTCAAATTTGTCTATCTATTTATTATGGCTCTTTGGGTATCTCCAATTATACGTAATATCAACACATCAACTTCTAAACAATCACAGGATTCATAGAACATATTTAATGTACATAAATACAAACAAACATCTACAATTAAAACTATTCTCAGGTCAGATTCTCTTGAAAATCTCATCAGACAGATCCCCCAAAAAGGTCCTTGTAAGCTCATGCTCTTTCCATAACTTCTAAACTTGTCTAAATAATTTTTAAAACTCTATACACTATTCTTAACATGATTAGGCAACTTATTCCAAAAATGTATTACTCTATTAGAAACAAAATCTAATTGTTTGGGAGATTCGTTTCTTGATATCTGTCTTGTCAGTAGATTTCCAGTTCAAGGAGAGATATTAAAGGATGATACTCCACATTTAGACTGCAGAGATAATTGTTCATGCCATTGAAGAAAACCAAATAACAATTCACTGCTAGTAAGGTTTGCCCACCAGCCACTGAATATCTGGCCTGAAGCCAAATTTCATAAAATCATAATAAAAACATCAGTAGTTTCCATTGGCACATCTGTAATCAAATAAAGAACTCAAAGGACATCTTGTCAATAATTGTTTCCTTCCTAGAGTTACTAAGGTATCCTGGGACTTCACAGTGTATGATCATGGCTATCATCCGCACATTTATTCGTGTGTGTATGCGTTTATTTATTCTGAGGGGAAATCGGTGGGAGGAAAACAGATGTCACAGAATCAGAATATGTGAACATTCAACACGAGAACTTTGAACTATTTTTGGCAATCAGTTAGACCTTTTAACTAGCTATGAGCAAAGAGCTGCACAGCCAACCACCCAATCCAACTACAACGAACTGACCAATTATCTACCTCAGAGTTTCTCCTTTGAACCAAGGTAGAAACAGTATTCAGTTACTACACAGAGTGATAGCGTGTTTGTAATCTATTTTCATTGATCTATAAATACCCTGCAGCAGCGTTTGGTAGGGAAGTATCTGGCTCAGATGAGGGTGAAGAGTAAAAAGGGTTTGTGAGACGGTGTGGACATAAGATTAAGCATTTCAAGAACTGCGTATTGTCTTTTAAATCTCAATCATCACATGAGGAGATATAATTATTATCCATCCTGTCAAACCCTCTTTGAAGTCATGAGTTGACTTTGTTTCTCTACTGTACAACAACAATCCTCACCAAATTTAGGGGAGCTAATTCTTCATTTTTTTTTTGTCTACCCCGTCATGTTGAACTAGAATGTTGTGTAAAACAAATATTCCCCTATCACTATTTGCAATCACAACTTACTGACTGGTAGGCAGCTCTCTTCCCGACTGAGCTAAATTGACAAGCCTCGAAGGTCATGTACAACAAACATGTTGGAAATAAACACTCAATGATCAAAATTGAAAATGCAAAGCTGGAAAAAGTAGACCGCTACCTCTACCTAGGACAACAAATCTCTATGAAATCCTCAAAAGAAGAATCAAGCAAAGAATCATTCTACAATGGCAAGTCTTCCGCAGAGCAAGCTCAACCCTCAAGAATAAGAAAATCCAATTAGTCCTAAAAAGAAGAGTATACAACCAATGCATCCTCCTGATATTCACCTATGGAGCTGAAACATGGAACCTAACAAGGGACTGGTCTGCAAACTAAGAACCATACCACGTGTACATGAAAGAACCTTGTTCAACCTCACATGGAGAGATCATAAGACAGCATAATGTATTAGGGGAAAAACAGGAGTGAGACATCTTAAAATCCATAAGGAAACTCCTTCAGTTTGTATCTATGTTTCCTTTTAATCATAAATTTATGATTCAAACCAAAGTGTTAGTATTTTCATCATGGTAATTTGATTTCATCATCACCACTACTTAATTCACGAGATAAGAAGCAGCGTATATGATTCATAATTTCCCTTGGAATGCAAGTTTGCTTTGATACTCTTAAAGTTATGTTTATCAAGAAATAAAATCTGCTTTCTTGATAATTAAAGAAAACAAACTTTTGGCAGAGCAAGATGGAACTTCAACAAGACGAAGATCCCATTGGTCTTAAAAAGAAGGGTCTGCTACTAGTAGAGCTGAAATATGACACTTAATCAAGAAATCTGCTCTCAAACTTCAGAGATATCATCATCATCATCATCATCATTATCAGCCTTTTAGCATCTATCATTAGACTTAGACCTTCCTCAAGATTTGCCATGCCTTTCTATCATGGGCATCACCGAGCCAGAACTTTTTGAACCTGTCTTGTTTGTTGTACCACCTTATTTTTGCAACCAAAAGCTTGCAAACCCAGAGAAACTCTTTGCTTGAGTAATTTCCTTCTTTTGAGGATTTCATGAAGATTGTTGTCCCAAGTAGCTGTAGTGGTCTTCATCCTGGGAGCCATTATATGGCAATGGACAAGGATATCGAATGACCACTGGATATCACTACTCAGGACATCGATCCCTAGGGATCATGAGCATAATTGTGTGATACTGTCCATGGTTTTGAGTTGAGTCATAAATATTCAAAGAGGTTTTTCGGGCGATTGAACTCCTTTTCGCTCTTAGAGCTGTTAACACAATGTTTTAGTCAATCCATTCTACAGCCTTCTCCAGGGGTACTATCCAAATGTGATGGTGGTGAACAGAATTTGTCTCCAATGGTAGCAACGTTTATAACATTGGATTCAGGTGATATCTTTTTCTTTCCTCATTAGGCCTGGTGTTCAACCCAATGTGGCTTCCGCTACTCAACATGGACAAGGTAAGGAAATCCAGGTGCTACAAGGAAAGGAAAAGAAAACATATAAATTCTATGTTATTACCTTCACTACCTTTGAAGAAAAAGATTCTGTTTACAACCATTCCATTCAGATAATACGCTTGGAGAAAGCCATAACAACATAACCAACGAGGAGTCAGAAAAATGTTTGAATGAAAAAGCAAGAT
Organism: Thysanoteuthis rhombus; assembly: GCA_963457665.1. Classification (NCBI taxonomy): domain Eukaryota; kingdom Metazoa; phylum Mollusca; class Cephalopoda; order Oegopsida; family Thysanoteuthidae; genus Thysanoteuthis; species Thysanoteuthis major. The sequence goes on from OY735198.1 coordinate 78,555,873, forward strand.
GGCATGACGTTCTGGAGAAGGTCAGAATGTTTTGGCACCGTGATGCTCAGAATAAAAAAGAACTGGCAGACTATGGGAAAGGCCTATATCCAACAATGGACTTCAAAGTGATGATGATATTGTAACTGACACCTTTTCATCATTGAAATAATGGGGAGGTGGGTTATAGTTGGATTATTTTTAGTATGGGTTACAGTATTTTTATATTTTTGGGTTCGAGTTGTTTTTCATTATCGTTATTGTTATTTTGAAAAACAAACATTTTACTATAAATGTTCCACATACCCTGTCAGTTTAAACACTTGTAGGGAGTACCATAGCAGGAGTAGCATGAAACTCAGAGTCACCACGAAGTACTAAATTTTTTTTGTACACCTATTCACATATGCTCTATTCCCAATATTGAGCACTCATCATTCATAGATAATTCAAACTTTAAAAAATAATAGCAATATATATATGTGTGTATAAACAGACAAATTGCTATCATAATTTACAATTCTGTGAATTAGATCAGCATGTGTGGAGTAAATATTGCTCAGATTTTTGCCACTAGCCTTTCTTAGAATCACCCTTTGTAAGCTAGTGTGTGTATCCTTTGTGAGACATCGCCCTCTATGAGATAGGCATTGGGGTTAGTAAGGTTTTATTTTTCAAAAGTCAGATTCCTAAAACCTTGGGGTAGCACCTCATATATATATATATATATATATATATATATATATATATATATATATATATATATATATATATATATATATATATATATTTATATATATATATATATATATATTTATATATATATATATATTTATATATATATATATATATATGTATATGTATATATATATATATGTATATATATATATATATATATATATATATATATATATGTATATATATATGTATATATATATATATATATATATATATATATATATATATATATATATATATATATATCAACTTGCAATTAGATATACACAGTCTAGATAATATGAATGAATAGTTAGATAGTGGTTCCTTCAGCAATATACTCTTTAATAGCATTATGAAGCATTTAGTTAGGGTTGAGGTCAGACTAACCCTATCTCTAATTGTAATGAACCAACACCTGATCCTAATAATACTAACCCTAATCTTACACCTCACCCAACACTAAGAGGTCTCCAGTCACTCTATGCTGAATATATGTGGCCAAAAGATAACGAAGAAATATCAAACAGGTCTGGTTAGTCACCCAATAGAAATAGTCACATGACCAAGATCTTTTTGCAGCATGCCATGATGGGGATGATGGTGATAACTAAAAAAGTCTGAATTTTCAAAAACAAGCATGAATGCTGCTGGACACAAACTGAGGGATCAATTTAGCATGAAACTTCCATTCCAAATTAAACCTTCTACTAAAAACCTACTTAATGGAAGAATCTTCAAAAAACAAAAAATCATTTATTATAGATATAATAAGAAGTTAATGTTATGATTTTCAGTCATCTAGCCTCATTGATAAGCCCTGTGCGTGTTACATACATACATACATTGCCAACAAGATAGCCAGACCAACTTAGAAACTTAAGAAATCTATGTTGAAAGTTTTGATTGGCGGTTATTCATTATGTTATGACAAACTTCCGACTAGAGGGCCTGTTTGCCAAGAGAGATCACCATTCAAAATCCTGACTTTTATGTTCATACTTTCAAGCACCTAACTCTAGCACTGAAATGGAACTATTACCAATCAGGGCCAGGGTTTAATTTTGATTTTATAATTTTTCATCCACATTGAATTTGTCATAATATTTAAGACATTTCAATCTTTTTTTTATGATATAAAAGCTTCTGTGGATTCAAAAAATAACTTTCTATTTCTATTTGTCCTGTTGGATATAGAACTTCCTAAGATTTGGTAGATTTATCTATCATGGGTGTCACAGAGACCGTATTTTCTTAACTAGTCTAGTTTGTCACATTATTGTATTTTTTCCGGAAACAGTTTTGCATATGATCTCTGGAGATCCATGTTGTTGTGATGTCCAGCAGTTGTCTGCCATTCTTGCAGCATAACTAATCCAATGCCATTAGAGTATTCTAATAAATTCTATGATATCCCTGACTCCTGTATTTTTCTCTAATACATTATGCTCTCTTATGATCTCTCCATGTGATGTTAAACATGATCCTTTCTTGTGCACATTGCATGGTTCTCAGTTTGAGGGCCAATATGTGATTAGGTTCCATGTTTTAGCTCCATAGATGACTATCAGGAGGATGCATTGGATCTAATGGGATTTGGGGATAATGGGATTTTCTTGCTCTTGAAGGTTGAGCTTGTTTTGCCAAATGCTTGCCAACCCAGAGTAATTCTTTGCTTGATTCCTTATTGTTTTGTTCTTTTGGAGCTGAAACATAGAACCTAACAAGAGACTGGCCCGCAAACTGAGAACCATGCAACATGCACATGAAAGAATCATGTTCAACCTCACATGGAAACATCACAAGACAGCACAATATCTCAGTGAAAAATTGGAGTCTCATATAATCCATCAGAAAACTCAAATGGCAATGGGCTGGTAATGTTGCAAGAATGGCAGATAACCAATGGATATCATGACTCACAACTTGGATCCCCAGAGATCATATGCAAAACCGAGGCTAGCGGAATACAAGATGGAGAGACAAACTAGACAAGTTCAGAAAGTATATGTCCATAATAGGGAGGTCTGGTGAATCTTGGGGAAGGTCTATGTCCTATGACAGATGATAAAAGACTGATGATGATAATCTCTAGAAGAAACATTTTTTTTGTTTTTTGAAAACATCCCATCCTACTTGAATAGATTATTGGTGGAGGAGTTCAATTTGCAAAGTAACATTATGCAATATAGATCTCTTAGTTTGTGTCGGCTTCTTTTTTTGAATATTCAGACTTTTCTAGGGATCACTGTCCAACAAAATGTGATTGAAGCAACTTATTCATTGATCACCCCTTTTTCCAATGTTTTAATTGATCACTCCCCACCCCAAACATGGCCTGCTGCTAAAAGAAGTTGGGGGAATAACCAGACATCACATATTCAATGGAATCAGTGGGGCAGATAAAATGAAGCTATTAGTTGCATAGTCTGCTAACCCCTGCATGATAATCTGTAAGATTAACTTGGTAGCCATCTCTATACAACAGATGCCCATTGCAGATAAATATATAAAACATGTTGTGATAACTAGAAAACATTGGTGGTAGTAGTAGCAGGAGGAAGAGGAGGAGGTAGAGAAGAAGTAAGAAGAAAAGCAAGTAGTCTTTATTTGAGTCAAGTGATTTCCTTACTTGTAAAATATTGCAGTATGGAAATATTCTACCAGTATTATTTTAAATAAAAATTGTAAATGGCCATCTTTAACATTTTTCACTCATTTTTTGCCTTTCATATGAACCTTGGATATTCTATCATCATTAGTAGCTGGTAAAAAAATTGATTGGAACAATTGTCAGACCTCTTAATGACATCACACCTCTTCCTTTCTATTGCAGTTTTTTAACATATTCCTTTGGCCATTTTTGACGTTTTTCGGCCATTTTTGGCTTTAGATATTCTATTATGACATTATTAACAGCTAGTAAAAAAATTGATCCAGATAAACGTTACACCTTTTAATCACATCACACCTCTTCCTTCCTATAACTGGGACTAACCAACAGACAGACCAACCAACAGACCAACCAACCAACCAACTGATTGAAAAGTGTCTTATAGAGATGTGTGGACAATTCTAGAACAAAAAAGGTGAGGATGCCAGTCTCCAGAAATTGTTAAATTTAGATACTGAAATCTATCTAGACATGTTCACTTTGAAACACAATGCAAGGATTCCACAGATACCAGCCAATCAGAACGCTTCTTCCCTATAACAATAGGCAGTAGCTAAGAAGAAAATCCAAAGCAATAAAAAGAAGTGTTTGTCAGTAAAAAGAGCATCTCTACTGAACGATAATTTCTGTCTCCATCTGGCAAAAAATCGTAAGCAAGAATGAATGCCCAGCCTCCTTGTGATCATCCTCCCAGTGGAAGGACATCTGTGAATCCGTAATCTTGCGAACACTTTGGAGAGAAAAAGAAGGAAAGAAAGAGACGAGAAGAAAAAAAAGGAAGAAAAAAGAGAAAGAAGGATTTGAACGTTGAGGCCAGAGACATACCCACGCATTTCTGCGAACAGGTAAATGTTGGGAAAGTGAAAACTTGGGAAAGACATAAGAAGTGAGTGAGAAACCAAATCACAAAACGAGCAAGAGTGTGAAGTTGAGACTACAACCAAATTTTGTATCATATATCCTACATTCCCAACCATCTCTGACATTTATGAAAAAAACCTGGTTACAAGCTTATGTTGCTCCCCATCACTACCAACTGGAGGATAGAAAAAGATTTGGCGTGGGGTGGAGAGTAAGGACAATCCTGCTGTACAGTAACTGGAGATGCTAGGTAGATGTTAGTATTTGGTTGCAGCAAATGAAATGGCGTTTTTGAATACTAAGATAAAAAGATGATATAAACAATGAAGAACAGTGAATATTTGATCAAAATATGACCTATTTGAGGTGATAATTTTATAATTGTGAAATGCTTTCCCTATGAAATATTATTTTCTATGATATTCTATTTTTCTGCAGTACTTTGAATTAGAATCAGGCAGGTGCATTCAGCGCTCTGCCCTTCATATGAGTAAGATTAGTTTTTACACAAATCAACAACTTTGATTTTGTAATAACTCTCGTAAAAATCTACCAATTTATATCATCTTGAAGAGACTTTTATAGTGAATAACTTTTTTAATTAGACCAACTTGTAAAATTGCTCTGAAAAATACAAGATAAAATTTTGGGGGAAATTTTTCTCTAAATTCAATGCAATACAAGCCTAAACCATAGAAGAGAATTATACCAAACATTCCATATACACCTAATTTAACCCTGTGAATGTCTGTTTTTCTAAAACGACTATGATTCTCTGATTTCTTATACATATAACAAGAGTTCTAATGTTAGGAATGAGAAAGATTTCATGCTTAAATTATTTATATTCAAAAGTATCAAGTACATATGTCTCTTTGGCACAGTTGATGAGTGTGTTCTCCAATACACGTTTCACTGGTGCAGTCAGTGTGTTAATTTTGTAATCAAAAAATGGTTCAAATCCACCAATACTTTTTTTTAAACAATAATATTGATACTTGAGAATGATATGTGTACATATTAATATAATTAATAAAAAATACAGAACCAGTAAGAAAAATGCAAACTTGTACAATATGGTATTATAATTGTGAAAACTTGAACAAAAAATGTGTCGAAATTGAACAATCTTATTTTACAAAGTTCAGTTACATGTGGGTATATGCCACTAAAAATAGTTATTTTGAGCCACTGCATAGGTATTTTTTGTTAAAATATTCTTACTCCTTGTTTTTTAGGTTTTTATCATTAACCCATTGTCCAGGTGCTCATTTTAGTTACTGGTTTTAAACATTTCTTCTGTGTTTTAAAGTTGTTTTAGAATTAAATAATTCAAAGCTTTTTTCGCTCGCAACAATGTTTCACATCATTAAAATAATTCTTAAAAAAATACTCATATCTTTGTAATTGTTTTTCAAATAATCTATATTTGCATCATTATGTCTTTGAACTGTTCAACCGGTTGCACCCAGGGTTATAATAGAAAGGAACCCAATGAGAATCAAAGTCACTACACCAGCAGACTTATTTGCTGACTACTACATCATAAGGGTATCTTTTTTGAGAAGGGTCATCAACATTCAAAGAGTTTTCAGACAATTGAAATCCTTCTTGTTGTTTGTATTATTAACACATTTTGGTCGATCCATTCTACAGCCTTCTTCTACCATTGGAAAAATTCTGTCTACCATCATCACATCTGGATAGTACTCCTGAAGAAAGTCATAATGGATCATCCGAAACGTCACATAAGCAACGCAAACAACAAGAAGAAATTCAATCATCTGAAAGCCTCATTGAATACCTCATAGTACTTGCCTTATGAATATATATTTGAGCGTGAATATCTGTGTATTTGAAGATAGGTTCTATAATGGATTAAGTTGAGTTCAATTTGAGTCAATAAATTTGACTGGTATAATTGAACTGTTCCCGTATGTTAATCAAAAACCTTCCATCAAAGAATGAATGAAAGAAACTAAGCAGACTGCTAGCATTTAACAAACTTTGCTGTTACGGGTAGTCCTGTATTTTCATAAATCTACTTTGTGCTCAAGCTATTTTTCTTTCTGAAGTTCAAACAGAAATCTGGCCACACAATAAACCAATAAGTTGTCTCTGTTTGATAGTAGATATAACAAATCTCTATGAAATCCTCAAAAGAAGAAGAAATCAGGCAAAGTACCACTTTAGGTCAGCTTCTGTTTGAGCAGGCTCATCCTTCAAAAACAAGAAGATCCCATTAATCCTAAAAAGAAGAGTATACAACCATTCTCCTGATAGTCACCTATGGAGCTGAAATATGGAATCTAAATAAAAGACTGACCCTCAAACTGAGAACCATGCAACATGCAAATGAAAAAATCATGCTCAACATTACATGGAGAGATCATAAGACAGTACAATATATTACAGAAAAAACAGAAGTCACGGATATCATGGACTCCCTCAGCAAACTCAAATGGCAATGTTGCCAGACAGCTTCTGGACATCACAACTCACAATGTGGATCTCCAGAGATCATATGTGAAATCATGGCCAGAAAAAATAAGATGGGGTGGCAAACTAGACAAGATCAGAAAGTATCGGCTCCTTGACACTCATGATATAGAGAGGTCTTGCGAATTTGGGGGAAGGTCTATAGGTCCAATTTTGGAGGCTAAAAGGTTAATGATGATTATGATGATGATGATTCCTGATCCCTGATCCAGTGAGGGATAAACACGCAATCCAGCTAGAAAGCTATCACTTACACAGTTAAAATTAGTAAAACCTTTTCTTGCAGTGTTTCTCCTCTCTCACACACCCTCTTGCTACCCCAAGCGGAAGCCAGAGACAAGAAGCTACACACTGACACAAAGAATGTCCGGTACAGTGGAGATGGCAAACTAATTCAGTCAGAAAAGGGAATTTGCAAGCAAATTTAGCTTTGGCATCAACCCAATGACCAGTGCGCAATAGAGACAGACACCTTTCTTCTTCCTCTTGTGGAAAATTATGGGTTGTTAATTTCTGCGTACTCATTTTCTTCTGGATGTCAAGAACAGAAGATTACCTTGGCAAACTCACCAAATTCCAACTCAATTTTATTGAACATCTCTTCAACTGTACTTATATTCAGTTTAATATACTTGTTAGATTCACACTGCTCACACACACATACACTCATGAATATATATATATATATATATATATATATATCAGAGTGAAATGACAATATTAGAAGGTTATGCTGTACAAATACTTTCTTCTACTTAATTTCGATATTTTGCTAGAGCTGGCTAGCCAGGGCTTCTAATATTCTTATTTCACTTTCATATTGTCATATCAACTATCATCATCATCATCATCATCATCATCATCATCATTCTTTTATCATCCATCGTTTGACATAGACCTTCCCCAGGATCTACCACATTTCTCGATCATGGGCATTGCGGAGCCAGTATTTTCTGAATTTGTCTAGTTCATCTCTCCATTCTGTCGGCTTCGGTTTTGCATGAGATCTATGGGGATCTATGCTGTGAGTCGTTATGTCCATTAGTTATCTGTCATTCTTATAACATGGCCTGCCTATTGCCATCCAAGTTTTTTAATAGTTTCTATGATGTCCCGAACTTCCGTTTTCTTCCTAATATACTGCATTGTCTTGTGATCTCTCCATGTAAAGTTAAGGATGATACTCTCATGTGTGCATCGCATGCTTCTCATTTTGCAGGTCTTAAGTGGAGAATCTGTAAAATTTGAACAAAAATGTTCTCTCCCCACCTTATTCATTTCTGTAAAATAAGCAAAATTTGGTCAAATTTGAACAAAACATCTTGATCCATACACAGCCAGAAAAGATCACATAGCATATGACATTCATTGTGTAAAGATACTCCCCTTGGCCTAATTTCAGCTTGCAAGGTGCAAAATTGTGGCCCTCAACATAGAATATACATGAATACAACTATGTGGTATATATGGACAGACGTACACTCATTTTTATTCATAAAGATTAGACATAAGTGCCATCACTCTGTAAAGTTACCCTCACAATATTGGCTAATCCTAGAATCCAGGTAGGTCATTTGTGTCCAAGATTCTCAATTTCCTCCAAGTGAGAGGATATTTGAATCGATACTTCAGCTGTTTCTCCATAATATCAGGTAGAGGCATCAATATACATAGATTTTGAACATTGAGGATGGGACCATTTGTTGAAACATTGGTAGATAAATGTATAACTGCATAATTTTTACTATTTGCGCTATTTGGTATCGATGATATTTTGCTTGATTTTTGAAGTTTAAGCATTAAAATATCATTTTATAATTTTTTCTTAACATAAAGAAATTAAAATTAAGATAAAGAAATTAGACGTTTGATTGAGTGTTTTTACATTACAATACTATGTTGCATTTCATTTGAGAAACAAGCAAAAATGATCTCACAAACAATAAATTTTGGGGAATTATTATCTTCTTATTGTCAGATCTAAACCTACAATCCAGTCAAAAAGCATAGATAAAATATTACTTTTTTAAACACCATCTTAATAGCAATTTCTGAGATTTAGCTGCAACCCAAAACATCTAAATCTAGATGAAAAACATCTAAAAACATCTTGAAGTGAATTTCAATTACCTCCCTTTGAGGTATCTTTTTTTTTTTTTGTTACAGAATTTGATGCTGTTACTGTCATGATGTGGAATTGGGCTCATTTCCATACCCCCAATACTGTGAAAAAATGAAAATTTTATCAACATAACACTCATCCCAGCTCTTTCATTTGTGTACTTTTAGCTCTTGGCTGGGTAAAAGAAACTGATCCCTCAAAATTCCAACAAATAGTTCGTTACTCTAATCATTGAGTTATCATGGTAGGATTATTTTCGGTAGAACTTTTACTATCCTGGTATATTTATCTGTTTACACCTACCATCCCATCCGAGGTGTAGGTTGTCAACACAAAATCAGGGCTTAGTTGCTTGCTGATCTCAGTTGCTTCACTAGTGGGGTGAAAGGGGTGTGAACCGCACCAAGCAACACCAAAATTACTTAGTGTTATGTTTGACTGTCAGTGTGTCAGGGACTTGATATGAGAAGGGCTTTTCGAAGCTGAAATTTATGAAGCACTATTTGCAATCTACCATGAGGCATTCAAGACATTCTGATCTTTCAATATTATTGATTGAAAATGAGTCACAAAAATTGACAATTCTTAGATATCAACAAAAATTCATCATATAGATATACAAGAGTTTATTTCATTCTTATAAAATAATACATTGATAAAAAAGATGCATTCATTTTCATGATTCTTTAGTTATCATTTATATAATACAGAAGTTGCAGTAATCATCTTCAGTCAAAATAGAAGTTATAGTTGAGTTTGACCCTTAAGTAGCCAGTCTTGTATGAGTATAAATCCATTTTCATACGTCAACAACCTTTATATTATTTGGGCCATTATTGTTCATGCAAACTTAATCCAATAATGCATCTATTGCAATAGGAAAGTTTAATGTTAAAATGGACATAATGTGGATATAGTTTTTAAACATATTTATTTTGAATTGTGTTATCAAATAGAATTTCGTTAAAATCCAGTCCAAACCTGGAGTTGACTTTGTTTTCCTACCATGACAAGAACATGAACAACAAGAACCATCCTCACTGAATTTGACATCCCCAACCATGAATTGAAATCATGACTAACTGATTGGTAGTTTTGTGTGTCTCATCTACAAAATTTATCTTCCAGATATGCAAGGGCTTATTTCATTCAAATGAACAAATATATTTATACTAAAAATGTTCGCCAATTGTTCTCCGTGTCAATAATGAGGGCTCCATCCCGTAAAGTCCTAGGCTGATCCCACTCCAGCCTAGTGTGGTCTGCCGTGCTAAATTTGTATACATTGCCGCACGTTATGGCTTTCCTATGTTTACCAATTCTTACTTCCACAGGCCGGCATGAAGTGATTCCATATTCTAGAACCATCAACACATGGCAAAGGCCAAAGGGTATACAGCTAAAATGCTGTGAAGAAATGAACCCACAGACAAGGAAAATAGTCCGACCATATCATACGTAATAATTAATACACTCTGTCTAATGAAATTCAGACAAGAAATGCCTCTGTTGTTGAAGTTTCATCAAGGATTTTGGGTAGTTGAATATCTCAGCTATCTTTAGCAGACATTGTTACATCTTCCTGCTCATAGTCTGACTAATAACCCAACCCACCAAAAAAGATGAAGAGAAAAATGCACTATCCCCCACCCTCAATACACAGATGACATTATTTACACATCCTTTCTTTTTGTTTTCCTCTTTTTTGCATTTCTGCAATTTGTTTTATGCAACTAAATATTCATCTGTACATAAATAGGATACAATATGTTTACCTTCATTCTTATTTATTTATCTATCAATCTCAGTCTGTTCATACCTATCTATCTATTTCAGCCAGTCCGTATTCACCTATCTATCTATCTATCTATCTATCAGCATGTTTTTATTTTTCTATCACTCTTTCTATCTATCTATCAGCATATTTATATTTATCTATCTGGTTATCTATGTATCAATTTATCAGCATGTTCACATCTATCTATCTTTCAGTATGTTTATAGCTATCTATCAATGTGTCTATCTATCTATCTATCTATCTATCATCCTGTTCATATCAATCTATCAATCTTTTTTTCATCCTGTTCATATCTATCTATATCTATCTCAGCATATATATAAATACATATATATATATATATTATTGTGTCATCCACAGACAGCTGTTTTGATGTATTACATTTCTTCAGTGTGGCTATAGACTTTCCATTATCCTATCCAGTACCGTAATTGAAACCTTCACTTCGGACCGATATCCAACCTCTGGACAACAGAACTGGACAGTCAGTAAGGGTGAATTTAAGCGATATATTTATTATGCAGAAATCCCCCATCCACCAGAGTGCTCTATTCCTATGGAAGAGCATTGCATAAGCTTACAATGGATGAGTTACCTCACTAATAGAGTGCTCAATCCTGAATAGAGGAGCATTATACATATATACATATATATATATATATATATATATATATATATATATATATATGTATATCTGAGCACAACCTATCCTATCATCTTTCTCAGCCTATCGACCCCACATATCAATTCATCTCTGAAGTATATAATTGTTTAGCTGCAGAATGGCTGGAAAAGTTATTTTGATCCCAAATTGACCTCTGGTGACCTCCAATGATACTAATTATCTACTGAATCTGACCTGATGAGCCTACCTACTTTTCTATACATCATAGCCAACTGAATATTATGTTAGAAATTGCTTCAACTGACAACTGACCTCAAAATGACCTCCAAGGTCAACCTCACAAAACCTATGTCACAACTGTATATGGCACAGACAAGCATATGAACAGAAGGCTCCTATATATATATATATATATATATATATATATATATATATATATACAGTCTGGGAGGCTTTGCCGCCCAAAGAACTCATGATCCTGCTGCAGAAACTCAAATCCACCTATAATTTTACGCTTAATGTGTGCGCTACTCAGTTGTCTGACAAATTTAAGAGAAAATGATATTTTTCTAAAAAGATATGAATTGATTAAAAAATCAAAGGGCAAAAAAAGAATACATAACATTTAAATGTCTCTTTGCAAAAAGCACTCAAAGAGTCAATATGTTTTACATGAAAAAAAAAATTTCTTGTGGGGCTCATCAGTTGTTTACCATGGGACAGTTTCAGAAAATTGGAAAAAAAAAATAAACATATATATATATATATATATATATATATGTGTGTGTGTGTGTGTGTGTGTGTATGTATGTGTGTTTAGATAGATGTCAGTATGTGGTGGTGGGTTTGAGGGTTGATGTGTGCTAGCCTATGCTATAGCTGAAATCATTGCATATTTTTCACTACTGCCACTGGTTGGTGCTGGAGTCCCAATTAAAATCAGGTTTTCATGCTGATTTTCAAGGCAGGCTGGTAGACCCCCCGCTACCTTTAACTTGGAAGATCATCACAATATGATCTACGCTCTCCTTTTCCCAACCGCTGCTATTTGGCTACATATTGGACTAAGCTAAGCTTAGGAAATATCTCTAATGTGTGTGTGCATATATGTGTGTATGTGTGTGTGTGTGTGTGTGTGCAAGCATGTATGTGTGTGAGAGTGCATGCATGTGTGTGTGTGTGCGTGTGTGTGTGTATGTGTGTATATGTGTGTGTTAAACCACACGTTCATACCTACGTATCTCTATTTATATTCCCAGGTGGCAAGTCTCATCCCTCATTGGCTCATCTACCCCCTGCCCTGACCTTGCCTCTCTCATAAAAGCAGATGTTTTCTGCTTTCATCGCGGTTCAGTTGGTGTTGCCTTGGCAACTGCACATTTCACTCCCCGTACATTACACCAAGCAATATTCATAGCTACGAATTTGCTTGTCGGAGCTCCAAGATAGACAGGAGGGGGAGAAAATTAGAAGGTTTCGCATCACTTGAGTTTGGTTACCCAATAGTGACATAGATCTCATGAAGATCTTAGCACTTTTGCTGCCCCTGACTGGCCTTGAAGTAAGAACTGCAACGGGGAACATGTTGCATTTTCTGGGGCGCATCAAAAGAATAAATTAGTTTCTGGAGTTGGGGGAAGAAACAGTTCAGTATTACACGAGCAATTCATTATTCTTGAGCACCCCCTATCTAAAATGCCTGGGTGCAGAGAGAGTTCCGGATTTTTCAATTTTTCAGATTCCGGAATGTTTGCCAATACATATTGAGATATATTTGGGATCGGGGCCTGTGATGTGAGGGGAGAAATTTTTGCGTTTCTCAATCTGTATTTCTCTCTCATTGATTAGATTGTGTAGAAAAAGAATTATCGTTATTCGTGCTGTATTATGAAAAAAGTGTTTTTAAATTATTTCATTTCATTTTTATTGCTTACTAGAATTTTTCTGTGTTCTGACGCAACAAACAAAATCATTATTGGATTGAGTTAAAAAAGAGAAAGTGACTGTAACAAAAAAGTTAAGAATGGCTCAAAGAGGTTTTGAGTTGGGGCAAACTCAAAGGATAACAACATCATCATCACTCTTTTATCGTTTTTGGACATAGACCCTCTCAAAAATTTGCCTGACCTCTCTATCATGGGCATTGTGGAGCCAATACTTTCTGAATTTATGTAGTTTGTCTCTCCATCTAGTATTCTGTCTGCCTCATTTACATATGGGATCTCTGGGAATCCAGATTGTGAGTTGTGATGTCTGCCATTCGTGCAACATGACCAGCCCATTGCCACTTGAGTTTTCCTATGGATCCTATGATATCTCAGACTCCCGTTTTTTCCCTAATATATTGTGCTGTCTTGTGACCACTCCATGTAAGGTTGAACATGGTTATTGCATGGTTGTCAGTTTGTGGGTCAATCTTTTTCTTAGGTTCCATGCTCCAGCTCCATAGGGGATTATCGAGAGGATGCATTGGTTGTATACTCTATACTATAATCTTATATTTCTTGAGAGATAAAGGAAGATATCTAAGTTTTTACATTAGTCAAAATGAGTTATGTGCCTTGTTGGCTTTTGAAAGGTTCAGATTTTGGAATATTTTGGTTTTCAGTGTTTCAGATATTCAACTCTATTATCTTTAATACTCTATCTAAAAAGTTATCAATGAATAAAGGCAAAGATGTCAGCCAAACCAAGTTATATTGACAGCAAATAAAATCATTGGCTTCAATCTACAATCGACAGTTAACATTCTTTTATACTATGAATGTCTGGTCGCTGGCATGCCATAATGGTTGATGGAGAAGAGGGTAGATGTGTAAGCACCCAGACATGCTCTTCTTTTGCAATTGCTTTACCTGAACGAGCAGTAACAGCTTTTTGCGGTTAGGGTAACAACCCTCATTTCCAAGCTTGGCAGAGATGTTTCTTAGTACCGATGATATTGAAAATTCTATGGAATTCCCAGCTGGAGATATATTTCCGCTTGGTCTCTCTATTTTCAAGGTAATAACACTCAAAGTACTTAATATCATTATAGGTCAAATATCTTACCCCTGCATATAGTATGAAAAAAGCACCTGTATGTAATTATATATATTTATATATTTATATATATATTCATATATAGGAAAATTGGTAGGGTAAATTCCGCAATAAGGATTGAATATATAAGAAAAGTGTAAAAAATGAAAGCCAAACATTCTAGTTATGGTTTTTAGGTGTAGTGGTTTTCAATAAGCCTTAACCGGTTTAACAAATTAAACAGGACCACTACACACAGACTGCAAGACCGACAATATTGCAGAAAGAAGGGAAACATATTTCATTAATTCTCTAAAACCTGCACTAAATTCAAACTAATTCTACAATTCTTCAATTTGGAGTTGGAACCTTAGCTCTGATTTCTTTTGAAAACATGGCCCCCTATCACTTTTTTTCAAAATCCTTCACACAGTGATGCATTTGAAAAAAATATTCTATTCATTAATATCAACAGACTACACAAATCCACAATCAAACCTGCATATAATTCTACTATATTGTGAACACACATACATATAGATTGATTCTCTCATACACACACTCATAATATTGCTTACTACAGAAATCTGCAATCATACCAAAATACAATTCAACTATACTGTGAACACACACATTCACACACATTGATACCTCACCCTTTTACCTCTCTCCTTAAAGGGAGTTTGAACATCAAACCCCTTCTCCTTTCAAAGAACTAACCAACAACTAGAATTTCATTGCATCCATGGAATTTGAATCCAAATCAAGATGGATAGATCAATGATCTGAGTTTGACCCCTTCTTTCACAGAGAACCTGCAGGACCTCCAACTAATGCTAGATGAACTAAACGAAGAAAGCAAGAAAGTCAGCCTACACATGAACCTCAGTAAAACGAAGGTCATGTGCAATAGCCTCATCAAGAATAAGAACACAACTGTCAAAAAGATGCAAAATGAAGAAAGTAGACTACCATATCTACCTAAGACTCTATGGAACCCACAAAAGAAGAAGTCAAGCAAAGAATCTCTCTAGGATGGTAAGTCTTCAGCAGAGCAAGCTCAACTTCCAAAAACAAGGAGATCCCATTAATCCTAAAAAGAATAGTATACAACCAATGCATCCTCCCGATAGTCACTTATGGAGTTGAAACATGGAACCTAATCAAGGGACAGACCTGCAAATTGAGAAGCCTGCAACACGTGCATGAGAGAATCATGCTCAACCTCACATGGAGAGCTCACAAGATAGCATAGTATATCAGGAAGAAAATGGGAGTCCGAGACATCGTAGCATCTACGAGAAAACTCCAATGGCAATGGGCCAGTCATGTTGCAAGAAGGCAAATAACAGATGGATACCATGACTCACAACATGGATCCCCAGAGATCACATGCAAAACCAAGGCTGGCAGAATACAAGATGGTGAGATGAACTAGACAAATTCAGAAAATACAGGCTCCGAGATGCCTACGATAGAGAAATGTGGCAATTCCTAGGGAAGGTATACGATGATAAAAGACTGATGATGATGATGACTGAACAGTGAAAAATGATGATCAGAAATAGAATCACATCAGCCTTCTGAAAACATGTACAAATTATCAAAAACAACTGTACCTGAAAACTATGTATATACATATATATTAAATGAGTAGAGATTTTTTTTAATGGCTCATTACAGATTATAAATTTTCAAATGAACCTATATATATATATGTATGGATATGAATAAATATAAAAACATATATATATATATATATATATATATATATATATATATATATATATATATATATATATATATATATATATATATTTGATCAAGACTGGAAACATGTTAATATCACTGTTTTTAAATCCCCAACAGTGTTACATTTCAAACGACAGATGATCCCAACTACAAAATTCACACGTACTGCCATAATATCTAATGTTGTATAAAACCTGAAAACCAGTGAAAAAATTACAAAAATTGGTTTAACAGACATTGGGAAATGATCGACTGAAATATATATGCATGAAGTGCTATAACAAAGTTTGGGATATTTGATCAGTACACTCAAATAAAATTTAGTACAGGCTATTGCCACTACCCTTCGTGAACAGTATCTTTTGTAATCTCAATTCCATTTTTCATGCTGTTTACCATTAGGCCACCTCTACATACATTTATCAATGACAATCCTTATTTTTTGAGTAGTAACTTATATATATGCTAGCTTACCTATGCTATCAAAAAGTGATGGCAATATTCAAGTAATTTTGAAATTGCAATTATGTAAACACTGAGAATATAAAAAGACCGTGTGGAGCTGATAAAATTGAGAAATTGTTATAGAATTAAAATATTATCACAAACAATCATCTAAACACCAAACATCTTGACAGAAAACAATTAACATCATAGTTTTTCTTGATTTTCAAACTTATAATATCTATTCATGTTCTTGATAACAACTAGAGAATAGTTGGAAGTGTTAGAGCTCATATTTACAAACAATTCTCATATACACACAAAACAACTCGAAAGGCTTTAGAGTAACTAAAAAGTTGTTTGACATTTGCAAGAAATTGAGAAAGCCAAAAAGGAAGACAAATAGGTGAAGTGCAAGCTGGACAAAAATCAAAACGTTCGCTGTTACGAAGTCTGCTCTTCGCTTTTTTTGTACAACAAAAAACAGTCAATTCCTTGATCGCATTGTTACAGGTAATAAAAAGCTGATTCTGCCCAACAATTGACAGCATTCTGCACAGTGGCTCAGCAGGGTTGAAGCACCAAAACACTTCCCTAAACCAAACCTGCATTAAAAGGAAATTATGCTCTCTGTTTTGTAGTCGGCAAGTGGAATCATCCAAAGTCTTTAATCCAGGCAAAACTATCACCACAAAGAAATATTACCAGGAAATTGACAATCAACTGCAATGTTTTTGTCAATTGGATGATCCTGCAAAAATTGGAAAAACGACCCCATGAAATCCTACCTCACCCAACTTATTCACCAGACCTCTCTTCATCCAATTGCCCCCTTTATGCATTTTGACCGCTACCTGCAAGGGAAGGTCTTCAACAACCAAGTAGCAGCTCAAAATGCCTATGAAGAATCCATTGATCCTATGAACCCCAGAATTCCATGAGAATAAATGGATGTGTTTCTAATTGGTACAAACGTGTAGATTCTGAAGGTTCTTATTTTGATAAGTTTTATTCTAAGCTGAGATATACTGCTTCCAAGTTGAAAAACTGCAAATATTTTTGCACCAACCAAATTAATAGTAAACTAAATTTACGCGAGTGTAGCCATAAGATATGTCTTTGAGGCATTATGCCTCCATGGCTAAACTGTTATAGGGAACATCCATATCAGGGTCGCTCCCTGGATATAGAGGGCATGTTCAAGCCTCACCAGAGGCTATTTCTTTATTTATAATTCGCTCGTCTTACTTTAATGGTCATAGAAAGTTACAATAATAAATAAAAAGCAATCATAAAGATGAAAGGCAGGTCTGATGAATCACTCAACAGAAACTGTAATGTGACCAATGCCATGTTTGGGGTGATCAATTGGATAATTGGAAAAAAAGGTGATCAATGAATTCGTTATTTCTCCCATCTTTTCTTGGGCAGGGATCACTAGAAAAGAGCCTGAATTTCTAATTGACCAGCATCCATGCTGCTTTATAAAAACTGAGATATCAATTTAGCAGAAGCTAACATTGCAAATTGACCCCCCCCCACACACACACACACAATTACACATTAAAACCCTGTTTCGGTAGAGCATTTTTTTAAAGACTAGACATATTATGGAATAAATGTGGAAATTTTCAGCCCTTTAGCTCCATTCGTGCAGCATGCACACAAGATACATTCATACCTGGCAACCAGACCAGCTCAGAAACTAAAGCAATGATAAAGATGAAAGACAAACCAGTTCATTACGATTTCGTTCTTTACTCAAACTTTGATTTGCCTCTGGTGGTATACAGTCTGACATGGTGTAGTTATTTTAAAAACAACTTTACGATTCTTGCAAAATATTTGGGAAGAGGAGCATAACTTCTACTCATAATGATTTGTGTCTCTGAATGAAAAAGCGAATGCCTGTCTGTGTGTCCCCGGATCAAAACTGAGTTATGAGACCAATCAGTATAGAAGCAATGCATCAGTATGACATCAACCTAAAAAAGAACATATCTTCGTCTGCAAAACTTCACATTCAGCAGGTGTAAATTTATCTTTGACTAACGATCCTTTCAATTATATGAGCATCTAAGACTGCAGCCCCCATAAAAAAAAATCAGAATGGAATTCCAGAACAGGTGTTAGAGATATTAGAATGCTGCAGCTCAAAGCAACTATCAGAATCTCAAGGCCTCATTTTTCAAATGGAAGCCAATATTTTGGCAACAGATTTCCATAATAATCATGGCTTCGAACAAACAAAGCAAATCTGCACTAAAAGTCTGGTTATTCTCATATGTATGTAAACACATGTACAGTATTGCCCACAAATGAGTTCACCTCCAAAAGTTAATTTTCCTTTAAACTAAATATAGCAGGATTTTATCATTTCTTGTAGAACATTTCACATTTTATTTGGTATTTTATGACCAAACTCCTCAGTATTCAAACTCTGTTGCCAAAAATATGAATATATTGTCATCAAAAAATGTGTTCAGCCCTATAAAAAAACTTAATTTCATTCTATATAGTGAGTACATTTTTAAACAATTATTGATTATTTTTTTCTAATACAGGGTTCCTAATGAATCAAATTCTATAATAGAGTATGCATAGAATCATAGTTTTCAACGTACAGAGGTTTAGTTCAGTAATGGATCCGCATGGGAAAGAAGTCTTTCCTGGTTTGAACAAACATATAATTTATTCTGACAAACAGAACAATGGCTACAAAAAATAGCTTCATGATTGAAGCTGAGTAAAAATATTGTTGCCAAAATTGTGCAAAATCACAAGAGAAGTGAAAATGTACCAAAGCGACCAGGTTAATCATGTAAGCTAACACCATGGCCTCTTTATCAAGAGATAGTTTGATGATGGCCCGAGAAAATCAGCTGCAGATGTTGTTAATGAGATCAAAGAAGAGTGTGCAGTGAATTAAAGTATCCGGAACAATGATGTTTTTTCATGGTAGATGACCGAGTTTTTAGACAGCGTAATGTGGTTAGATGAAACAAAAATCAACCAATTTGGGTCTAATGGTATCCAATAAGTGTAGAATCATCAAGACAAAGTGTACAAGAAAAAGTATTTGGTATCAACTTAAGCATAGTGACGAAAACATGGTCTGGGTTTGTATGAGCTCTAATGGTGTTTGTAACCTGCAATTCATCCATGGAATCATGAATGCTGAAAGTTACATCAATATTTAGAAAGAAAACTGTTTATATTGTAATGTTGCGTTCACTCAAATACTTGGGAGGAAGAGCCATGTTTCAATATGACAATAATCCAAAACACTCCACTGAACAACAGAATTTCAGAAGGAGCAAAAAGCAAAACTGTTTGATTGATCTACCATTTTGACAAATTTAAATCCTATTGAGAACCTGTGGGAAGTGCTGAAATGAAAAGTAGATGAACGACGACCATCTGACAACTCAGATTTGAAAGACTATGTACTGACAGAGTGCAAAAAAATTCCAATGGCCATTTGTGTAAATCTAGTGAAGTCAGTCTTATCAGAAAATAAGGGCGGTCACATCAAATATTGATCTTGAATTAACTTTTTCTTGATGGAGTGTACTCATTTTTGGATTACAACATATTCATACTTTTCGCAATAGTTTCAATTTTGTAGAGTTTGGTCATAGATACCTGATAATATCTGTTTTGATTGCATAACATTCCACAAGAAATAATTAAATCCAGCCATGTTTGGTTTAGAAGAAAATTAACTTTTCATAAAAATCTGGTGTGAAAGTATATATTTATGAATGACACAGTCAATAGATATTAATGTTTGTATTTCTATGTGTATGTATGAGCACATGTGTAAGTGTGGATGAGTGAGCATGTATACATGCATGTGTGTGTTAGTATGCATATATGTGTATGAGAATATGCATATATATGTGTGTGTGAACAAGAATGTGTATCCATGTACACATGAGTGTGAATGTGCACATAGATTTATATATGTCAGATGGTATAAGTATATATGTATTTATACTTTTGTACATCTGCATACATATGTGTATGTATGTGTATGTGAGTTGCATGTATGTAACTTTGTGAGAAAGTGTGTCAATATACATGTGTACATGAGGGCATGAGAGATGAAGTATGTTATTATAGATGTATGTATGTATGTGTGTGTGTGTGTGTGTGTGCATGAATGTGATGAGACTGCACGCATGTATGTATGAGAGAGTGTAAGCTTGTGTGCACGGATTTGTTCATATGAATGTGAGTGTATATAGGTACTTCTTGTCTTTCAAATTCAACTCGACCCCTCAAGTCAGTCAAATCAACTCTCTCTTTCGGGCATCTGAGTCTTGGCAGCTGGTCGAGTTGAAAAAATAAAATCTTTCTTCACATTCTTTTATTTATTCAATTTTCTAAAATATTCAACTGAATCCTTATCATTGGCAGACTGAGCCGGAATAAACACACCCAATAGATTTCTCGTTTCACAAATTCAAAGACGACAATGTTAATGTATACTATAAGCTTTTTTCTTTGCAAAGTTTGTTCACCTAGGAACAGAAAAGGTAAAACAATAAGATGAAAGTCATCATAGTTTGCTACACTTCATACGACTCTTTTGTTATTGGCACGAGTCAATGTTCTTTGCTCAAATATTTCAGTCGAGACAAATTATTTTCAGGTGAGTAAACTTTCCAACTGACTTGACTTGCAGTTGAGTTCTTTTTTTTTCTAAATCTAATGGGCTGGATGCATCAATAAGTCTGCAGCCTAATGATGAAGAATACATTTATTTCAAACAAAAAAAATATTCATTTTTCAACATAACCTCTTTCTCTGTCAATGCACTTAATTCAATGGTGAAAATCAATCACATAGATCAAACATCATATGTTTCAGATCTATATTCACAACAGATTCATTGATCTACCCTTATATGAGTATACATTCTTGTGTATGTGTGTGTGGGAGGTGTATATGTGAGTACATCTGTGTATGTAAAACAAATGTGCTACTTGATTAAAAAAAGCCACAAATGCAACAAAAATATTACCTTGATGAGCAGACAAAGGCTATTCTTGAGTAGCTCTCGCCAAAAGGTCACTGCTATAGAAAGCAAGCCTAAAGATAACATCAGGTCACATGGTAGAAAAGGGTCACAGGAACATCAAGTCAGATGTTGAAGGTAACCTTACTAGGGAAGAAACTGAGATACCTCTGTACCTTTCCCTTAGTTTCTCAGTCAACATTTTAACCCTTTGGATATCAGCCAAATAATAATTTTGATGCATTGCATTCTTATATATCAAATGTCGTTTTTTTTTCCCCCCAACGGTAAGATAAAGAATGATATAAACAACAGGTATTGGTAAATATTTTATCAAAATATGACCCATTTGAAGAAATGACCTTTTCCTAACCTTTTTCTAATGATAATGTGCCATCTCTGGGAAATTCTCAATCCAGAGAAAACTTGAATCGTAGCTTCTCTATTATTGAAACTTTCATTACTGATATTAAATTCAAAATGCTTAAAAAGATGATAATCTGTTGGCAGAATTTCAGGTGAATATAGAGGATACCACAAAACTTGATATCCTAATTCTCTAAGCTTGGATGCAGTCTGCTGAGAGGTGTGGGTCCAACACTGTCATGGAGCATTTCATTCAGTTTAAGTGGGACCTATTTTTCCAACTTTTTCAACCTTTCCTATTGCCTTGAGATGACGTGATTTCATCTCCAATGAAGTCCTAAAGTCTCTAGAAAATGCTCAAACTGTTATTTGTGGGTCATTGATCACTGCTGTCAATAATTCTAAACCGACGTCTTTTGACACAATACCAAGTTAGGAACCCTAACCTCAATCAAAAAATTGGAAAAAGGGGTGATAAATGAATAATTTATTTCTCTCATTTCTTTTGGACAGTGATCACTAAAAAGTCTGAATTTTTTTTAAAAATGAGTATGAATTCTGTGAGACACCAACTAATGTATAAATTTAGCATAAACTTATACTGTAAATTGAATCCCCCATTAAAAGTATATTAAGGTGGGAATTTGAAAAAGACATAATGAGGCATAAATGTTACTATAGTTCGATTGTACTTGTGATATATACAAACATAGCCAGCCAGATCAACTTAAAAACTTGCAAAACCTACATTAACAGTTCTGGTGACAGTTTGGGTTGACAGTTTCTAATATCAATGCAGAAAGAGGAGACAAAATGGTGGAAGAAGGAAAGCAAGCGATTGAGGGATAAAGAAGAAAAAATAAATTGTAGAGGAAGATATGAGAAAGAGCAATAAAAAAAATGTAAAAAAGAAAGAGAAAGAGAAAGTTTGGCACTTTTTTACCATCACTTCCATGGTAAGTGTTCAAATGATCTACATTCTCTAGTCCCTTCTGTCTGGGGATTCCCATTCAAAACTTTGTCTTCTATTAAGGCCCATCCATACTTTTTAGATACATCAAGGATTCACTGCAAACACTACGTAAAAAGCTTCTTTTCAAGAACATCTGCTATGTAGAATGAACTCCCTCCTGAATGTTTTCCCAACGAATAGAATCTCGACATTTTCAAATCCAGGAGGAAAAAGAAAGAATGAAAATGTCGGTAAAACAAAAAAGATGATGAAAATATAGAGGAAGCTGAATGGTCAAAGACATCACCCCGTTTGCTGGTAGTAAGTGCTTTGAGACAGGGGCACCAGAACCATAGGGTCAGCTACCTTCTTGGCATAGTATCAGGGGGGACAGCTGTGTGTGCTCTATGAAAAAAGCCATACTGAATTAAAAATATTTATTTCCAATCACTGACTGATTAAAAAATTTTCTCATTACTGCAAAAATATTTTCCCAATAAAATAAATTTTTCTCTGAATAATGCTAATGACAAATTTCTTGTTTATCATGCTTAAGCACGTCCAAGTTCTCCAGAATGAGCCATTTTTGCATTCATTGCATTAAACAGAAATACAAGTTTTGCTTTGTGAATGAGAGATTACAATGGTTGTCATGTATGTTTTTTTTATGTACAGAAAAAAGAGTTCTACACTTCATGGGTAGAAAGATTTTTTTAAAACTTTAGATAAACCAGGATTGCTAAATTGACCATTTTTTTGGCTAAAAGCAGTTTTTTTCCAATTTATCCAATAAAAATTTATGTTAGCTAAGATTTGCCTAATTTTTAAAAAATCTTCAATAAGTTTAACAAAAGTAAACATTAATTCTCATTTGTAATTTGTCAAAGGGTCTTAGCTATTTTGACTTTAGATGAGTATATAAAACTTTTTTGCGATAAAGTTAGCAGGAAATGAAAAACTCCAGCCGATTTTAATCATTTACGAAATATATGAAAAGTTTCCCCTCTACGCCAAATTGCAGCACCTGTTACAAGATAAGACATCAGCTGGAATGGTAATGCTGGAAACTGTTTTCTCATCATGGTCTCTGATCAATGAGAGGCAAAATTATGATTAACAGTGGGGAGAAAAGGAAATGCTATACATTAGGGCAGACCAGCCCAGAGAGCTTAGAAGAGACATTCAGAGAGACAGGGCCTCAGCCAACAGTAGCTATGCTTATAATCCACCCTCCCTCTTTCTGTTCATCACAGTATAGTTTAGTATTTTAAAGATAAGTGTCTGTATAAAAAAAATATCTGAGGGATTCTCTCCCTCAGATATTTTTTTATACAGCATGTTTGCCTTGTTACTTTAGCTGGGGTATAGATTCATTACATTCACAGCTTCACAAAATGTTTTTCATCAGCAGCTCTTATTTGGACTCTACCTGTACTCCAATAAAGTGAAGATTATCTGCTGTATTTACCACTATATAAGATGGACATTTAATTTTTTTTTTAAAGCAAAGCAAATATCACACTGTGTGTAGATGCATCCGTATTATGACTAGGTGACCATTTGTTGTAGTTCTACCTGGACACTGGACAGTAATGGGGCTTTGATGAGTTACAGTGAGCAGTATTCCTCTGAATACCCTTGTAAACCAGTCATCTTGTAGTCCGACATGTTACCCCAGTCAAAAAGTTGTTTTTTTTTAGGGGGGAGACGGGGTATGGAATCATCAACAAAAAATCTCAATTAGTACTTTGTTGCTCAAACTCAAATTTTTATGATGGCCTGGAAGGCATAAACCTCACAAATGAAAATTAAAGTTCTCAATCAAGCTTGAATAGCAGTTGACCAATCAGCTTTGTTGGACGGAGCCTTGTCGTGAACCTTTTTTTCAAATTTCCTCCATAATTTTCAATCGAATTGAGATCCATACCTGAAAAAAAACCTTTAGCACTCTTTACTCCATGACTGAATGTATTATTTCATCCTTAAAATGAATTCATCATTATCAAATCTATTTTCTATAGATTCAAAGCAAAAGTGTCTGAAATTTTAATGTACAGCTGTGCATTGATTGTTGAGGTAATTATTGCCATCTCCTCTAATCTTCTACTTGGCA
This sequence comes from Thysanoteuthis rhombus, assembly GCA_963457665.1. Classification (NCBI taxonomy): domain Eukaryota; kingdom Metazoa; phylum Mollusca; class Cephalopoda; order Oegopsida; family Thysanoteuthidae; genus Thysanoteuthis; species Thysanoteuthis major. Next base: position 78,580,819 of record OY735198.1, read on the forward strand.
TGCACCCCCCCATATCATGAATATCACTTTCATCCAATCATCTACTACTCCATAATTGCTTCAGCCCACTGTAACCTTATTTTCTTCTGCTTAGTTGTTAGTGCTGATCTTCATTTGGCTTCTCTGCATGAAGATTCCATTTCATTCAGCAGATTTCTCACAGTTGTCTCGCAAGCATTAACACCTGCTTTCATCCATTTTGTCTTCCATTTGCTTCGTCGTACATTTTCTATTTTCAAGGCATATTGAGTTTTCTATGCTGACAATCTTCTGTGGTCTACACATATGTTTTCCTTTTAAAACCTTCTCATTAGATTCTTTTATCCTCACCAAATTTCAGACACAGATGACTGGGAGCAACAAATATCTTTTGCCACAACCAATGTATTTCCTTTCTGGAAAAGCTTTCTAATCGTTTCCATTAAGTCAATCGAGAGCTTTTTTCTTGGAGCCTTGTGTCCTTTCAATTAGCACAGTCCAATAGCTCAATAAGGTCTGTAAATACTCTCTTTTAACAGTAAACTAATTTGCATATTTTGATAAGCACTGGTATTTGTTTAAGAAATCCAAATTAAAAGACGATTCCAAAATCTTTTTCTGTACTTGACCTGGAAAAAATGTGCCATTAATTTAGATAATTTGATGTCGTTCATTCGAGGTTTATTTCATGAAGCCGGAATGTTCTGCTATCTAACAAAAATTGTTTTATGACATATCACCGATTTGTTTATTTTCTGTAGATATCTGGGTGAACATCCTCTAAGTGTGGTGATTCCATAGTTTTTTGCCAGGGGGTAGAATAAGGTATATCAACCTATTGCTCGCATCTCATCTCTTGCTTAGCAAACAGGTATTTGTGACATTTCCAACGGATGATTTAAAAATATCTTCCCCACTTCATTTGCTTCCATCTCGCACCTTCCACCTTGCCCATTCTTTGATTTTTCTCCTTCTTCTCTCTTTGTTGTTTACTCATATTTATGCTGTTGTTGATACTGTTGGCACGATCATCTTCATAAAATGTCATAGATGATTTGAAGACATTGTTGCTGTGTCATACCCTGCCTTTCTTTCCTCACACTCCCACTTTGTTGGAAACCGTCAACCAAAACTGTCAACATAGGTTTCTTTTAGCTTTCAAGTTAGTCTGGCTGGCTATGTATGTGTGTATTTATGATGCGTACCGGCATCACCAATGTAGCTAGGGGGCTGAATATTCAAAGATTTACTCCTTGTTGTGTCTGGCAAAAAAATTGGTCCCTGGTTTGTGTTTCATTCTTTTTTTTTTGATTTCCGACATTTTAGTGATCACTGCTCAACAAAAGGCGAGAAAAGTTACTTATTCATTGATCATCAACTTTTCAAATTTTTTAATTGATTACCCCCAACATGCTACCAAAATATGTTGGTCACATTGCGGTCTCTATTGAGTGATTAACGTGACATGTCTTCTTTTTTTGTACTCATTTTCACTCATACTCTCTCTCCCTCACACATATTTGTATACTCTCTGTCTCTCTCTCTCTCTGTCTCTCTCTCTCTCTCTCCTTGTCCACATCCATCCAGATTTTGGAGCTAATAATAGGGTTTCAATTCTCACATCAACCATTAGCTATTTGATGTTCTGGTTCAAGTTCAAAACATGACCTAGTGAATTGCTGGGTTGGCATACTAAGTACCCTCCCTACATGGCATTTCTCCATTTCTCTAGGCAATGGGGGTTACTTGGCAGTGCCAATCTCATCTCTAAATAACATGTGACAGGTTGTACTATGTTACATGGTATCAACAGCAAGGAGTAATCTCTGACATGACCAATTGGAAGAATTGGGACCAGTCTGCCTTAAGGGCTCTGCTCCTGGTCTGGAATCAGAGTTATTTACCTCCTCAAATCAGAGTTATTTACCTCCTAATCTGGAGTACCCACAGGGCATTAGTATGAATTGAAATCAACTGCCTCAGGCAGAATCTGAATTTGACTTGCCAATACCATTCTTTGTGCGGTTAAGTGTTAGGCCCCTTGCAGCTCCATTTAATATAATCTCTTCCAAAAAGGCATGTACCCCAAAACTTGGAGCTGAAACTTGGAATCAAAACAAAAGATTAACCCTCAAACAGAGAACCATGTAACATGCACAGTAGAAAATGCTCAGCATCACATGAACAGATCAACAAATAGCACAGTATATTAGAGAAAAAAACAGCTATCATAGAATCAATTACTAAATTGGAATGACAATGGGCTGGCCATGTTGCAAGAATAGCAGATAATTGCAGGATATCACAACTTGCAATCTGGATCCTCATCTGTAAGACTGAAGCTGGCAAAAAATAAGATGGTATGACAAACTAGTTGAGTTCAGGAAATATTGGCTCTGCAACACCCATGATAGAGATCTGTGGCAAATCTCCGAGAAGGTCCACATCCAAAGACATGCTAAAAGGCTATTGCTGCTGATGATGATGATTACTAAGCTTAGTATAATCTGGTACAAGAATTGAACTCACTTTGTTCAGTAATAATGATCTGAAAGACCAGTTTAGGTTAGTTGTGCCATTCACTTGATCATTTGAGACCAGACAGATGCAGATTAGTGCCATTGCCGATTGAAGTTTAACCTCATGAGGCATGGTGCTCCTCTGTCCAAAGTCAAGTCCAAAGTGCTCAGGATTTGTCCTGAGACCCAAAGACCAGCACCCTAATGTCCTTGTGAGAGAGAGAGAGAGAGAGAGAGAGAGAGAGAGAGAGATCTTGCATTTTATTATGCCAGTTATATCTTTTAATCGAATGGTCCAGCAATGGCAACCACGATCAGATATTATTTGCCAGCATATTCACCGAGATAATTTGATAACTAGCAATTGTACAAAGTTGATATTCAACACATATATAAGTCAGCACACCAGGCATTGCAGTGTCAAGTTTGAAGTTGTTTGGATCAGTGGTTCTCCAGAAATCTAACAAAAAATAAATGAAAATTACAGATTGTAGCTCTTTCATGAAAAATTATCCGTCTGAATTTAGACGTAAGATATCTAAGTTAGCAATAGATCTAGATTAAGAAATAAAATATCTAAATTTGCGATAGATCTAAATTTAGACATGAAATATCTAAATTGGCAACATTGACTAGAAATAATTGACTTCAAAGTATTTTTTTTTCATACGATGGACAGAAGTTTATTTTACATGACTATTATGGCAGTCTGCTTGACACCATAAAGTCCAGGCCCTTCAAGACATGCACTTTTGGAATAGGCACTACCCTACTTTATCATAATCATAGATAACGTAGCAAATGATCATGATTCTCAGAATTACTCAGTCCAAAATACATTATTTACCTCAGCCAACGAGGTTGCGAGAGGTGTATGTTTCATTCTTGTCAGTCTGTCTGTCAGTCTGGTTTAAACCCCTTAAAAACTGAAGAACCTTATGTTGACTATGTTGACAGTTTTGGTTGGCGGTTTCACATAACAAGAAATTTATTACTATGAATGTAAATTGCTCTAATTTATATATCCTTTGCTTAAGGTTTATAAGCCGGTTATTGTTATCTGAAAGCCTCAAAATGATTACAATAAGTGGCTTCCTGAGTTATTCAGATATTACTCACAACACTTCATCAAATTACCAGCAAGTCTCTTGATCTATTTCTTTCAAGTAGGCATTTGCAAAAATCTGACAAAGCAGTACAAATATCAATTTTAGCTCTCCACTCTTGAGGTCTTCACATAGCAGAAGTCTATGGTGCCATTTCCAGTCTGAAGCTGCTGAATTAGAAACCCCTCCACACTCTTGGGGGGCATAACACCAGAAATGAGAAAATTCAAGCCTGTTTTCTTTCTTTTATTTCTTTCTGATCTTTTCAGAAACTGCCAACCAAATCTGTCAACATAGGTCTCTTCAGTTTATAAGTTGGTCTGGCTGACTATGCATGTATTTATCCCTCGTACAAGCTGCATCAATGGGAGTGGGTTGAAAATTTGAACATTTGCTCCTTATTATACCTTTTTGAAGAAAAACTGTTGTTTTTTGGAACTCCCCCCCCCCATAATTTTCCTAGTCGAGGGTTCAATTTGCAACGTAAGGTCATGCTAAATTGACCTCTTAGTATGTGTCCAGCAGTATTCACACTTTTTTTTTTCGACTATTCAAACTTTTTCTAGTGATCACTGTCAACAAAACCTGAGAAAAGTAACTTATTCATTGATCGCTCCCTAACAATTTTTTCATTGATCATCCCAAACACAGCATGCTGCCAAAAGTCACTGATCATATGATGGTTTCTATTCAGTGTCTAACAAGACCTGTTTTTCTTTTTGTTTTTTCATTTTTCTCCTTGCTCATTCTCTTTCTACTTTCTTTCTTTTTTTCTTCCCCCTCACTCTCTCATTCTTTTCTTTCTCTTTCTTCCTAAACTCTTTTCTATTTCTTTCTTTCAATTTCCATCATTGATAACATCTTTTTTTGCCTCTCTGTCTTCTTTCATTCTATTTTCATTCGCTTGTTTCTCTGATTTCTTTTTTCTTTCCTTTCATTTTCTTCCATTCATTCCTGTTTTTTTTCGTTCACTTTCTTCTCCCCTTTTTCTCACCCTCTTCCCTATCATCTGTCTTACTCTTCTTTTTTTTCTTTCAGTTTCTTTTTTTCTAGATATGCTCACACATCTCTTTAATATGCTTTTTAGTCAGTCAATCAATCTCAGTTTTGTTAAACAGCAAAAATAGGAAAGAAAGAGGTACAATGTCATTGAAAGTTATGATGTCATTAAAAGGTGTGATGTCATTAAAAGGTGTAACGTTTATTACAATCAATTTTTTTTACCAGCATCCAATGTGTCATAATAGAATATCTAAGGTCCGCGTAAAAATGAAGAAAATCGCCTTTGATGATTTTTATAAAAAATAAAAATTGCCGAATATTTCCATATTACAATATTTTACAAGTATTAGAATCAATTGAATCAAAGAGAGACTAATAGCTCTTCTTGTTCTGTCTTCTCTTCCTCCTTTTCCTGCTACTACAACCATGGATTGTGGACATATCATTGAACTTATGGTTCTTGTTTTATATTTCTTCTTCTCCTTTTCCTTCATTTTCCTTCCCTTTCTCTCAGCTCTTCTCTACTTCATTCTCTCTCTTTCTTTTCTTTTCTTTTTTTAATCTCATTTAGTTCCTCCTACTTCCCACTCGTCACTACCAATAATGATCCCCGACCCCCACTAGAAACACCAGCCACCCTTGATAGTATGTATCATCCACCTACACACACCAAGGTCCCAGTATAAAGAACTGTCATAGTTGCATCCTCTCTCACACACACTGCAGCTTAACCTATACTACCTTTCTTTCACACGCACACACACATACGCTCATACCTGCAAACACATACATGCACACACACGCACGCACACACATACACCCCACACACATATACACACATACTTGCAAGCACACGAACACCCTCACACATGCACACACACACACACACACACACACACACACACACACACACACATGCACACACGCAAACAGAGAGGCAAATTCCCCACCTAATCAAACAAACTTTCTCCACCTTTGAGACCATACAAGTCTCTCACCAGGAGAAAAAAAAAAGAAAAAGAATTACGTCTATACCCCACTTATGTACACTACACTACACACAAATGTTAAACACGTATTTGACATATGACTCATGAACCCTGCCCAAACTTACAGACACCCTAGCAGGTATGTTATCATTGTCACAAGATCTATTTAACTCAAGCTATTATAGGTAATTTGTGTCTCTACAGTGCATTCACCCCCTTTTTTAAGACATGCCAATAATTCTAAATCTCTGCTGTTCATCGTCATCACCATCAGCTTTTTATTGTCCATCATTGGACTCGGACTTTCTTCAAGATTGCATGTGATTTCTGGGATCCATATTGCAAATTATGATATCCGTCGGTTGTCAGCCATTCTTGCAACATAACTAGCCCATTGCCATTTGAGTTTTTTAATTGATTATATGGTTTCTCTGACTCCTGTTTCATCTGTAATATACTGCCTTGTGATCTCTCCATGTGATATTGAGCATGATTCTCTCCAATGCACATTGCATTGTTCTTAGTTTGAATGTCAATCTTTTGGCTAAGTTACATGTGTTCAGCTCTATAGGTGACTTTCGGATATATGCATTGGTTGTATACCCTTCTTTTTAGAACTGATGGGATTTTCTTGTTCTTGAAGGTTCAGTTTGCTCTACCGAAGACTTGCCATCCTAGAGTGATTCTTCACTTGGGGATGTATAAGTAGATAACTTCTTGCTTTTCTAGTCTCAGTTTTATAAAAGATAGCAGTTTGCTTTGCTTGCAACAAAAACTCAAAGACTTGATCTGTTGATCCAAATATCACCCTCAGCATTATAAGCCTTTGTTGGTCTGTCATTGGACATGTGTCTTCCCCAAAATCTGCTAGTTCTCTCACTCCCAAGCTTCTCAGTGCCAATACCTTCTTAAATTGTCTGGTACAGTTTGTGAAAAAGTTAAGTATGATAAAGTTAATTGATAAAATAAAATAATTCAGTTTAATAAATGAATATTAATAATTCTGCATAGCATATATTTTAAAGAGAAAGTTTATGAAATAATATATCTTTGCTCAGGAATATCAATAGGTAAAAAAAGAAAAGAAACAGTCATGCAACCAATGTCTTTAAACAACAGTGTTAGGGGTAATCAATTAAAGAATTAGAAAAAAGGGCTGATCATTGGATAATTTACTTCTCTTACTTTTTTGCTGAGTAGTGATCACTACAAAAATAAGAATGAACCCTGTTGGACCCAAACTAAACCAACTTTTTCTATTCTTCTGCCAATATTAGATTAATGCAGGAGTTCCAAACATTTTAAGCGTCACCCCTGAATCCACACAGAAAATTTTTCCACCATCAATCTGAATTGTAAATATTCAAAAGGATAGAAGAAATTTTCAACTCTGACAAAACAATAAGAATGAACAGCTTCCACATTACAAGATTCTTTAATGAAAGTAATGTAGTAACATCAAATGTTTGGCACACACACTCTGTTTTTAGATATCAATTTAATCTCTGTCTGGAAATCTTTCAAGAGTGTTATGCATGAATATGTACCACGTACTTACCTACATATATATATATATATAAGTTTGCACACTTATACAGAAGTTTACATACTTCCTCTATATATTACATAATATGCTCTATCACAGTACTGCTTGGTAAATTAATTGTAGAAAATATTGCTGTTGACTCTTTTTTTTATGGTAGATTACAGTCTTTAATCTGTAAAATCCTACACCACCCACAAAAATTTCAAGATGTCCTCCATTTTTTGCACAGTTTTTCATTACCCAAGAGTTGGAATCACCCATTGGTGGACAATATTGCCCAGGTTTAGAAAACGTGGATTAACACAAAAGTTTCCAGAGTTTTTCAAACAAAATATTTTATTCATATGAATTTATAGCATCATTATTTAGGCATCAAAGTATTTTCCCTATCTTTCTAAAACCTTTTACACAAACTATGTACTTCATATAATGTTGATGCCAATGTTTCCAGCATTTTCTTGACAATTTTTTTCTTTATTCATGGTGTGAGAGGGCCCCAGCGCTGCTAAGACAGGTCTCACTCTGCTAACATCTTCCATACTGAGTTCAAAGAAATACAGAAGGGATGTTGGTGAAGTTAGTTGAAAATTCATCAATCCGATCTGGACTGATCCTGAAGCAAAGTTACCAATGCTATTAGTGGCCTCAATGATTGAGAGGACACTCATGAAACAAATGTAACTCTTATTATTTGAAGTATGGAGTCTTTCCCAAACTCTTATAGTCAGTTGTTTTTTTTTACAATCTTCCATAAGTTCTTATGATTCACGTCTTCAGGGTGTCGAAGAAGATATGTAGCATATATTCAGGGTTCCAGTTCAGGACCCATCACCAAAAGCATTCCAGCAGCTTACTGTATGCAGCTGTCATATATGGTATGTGCCACCCTGTGTCTTGGTCCATGTAATCTAGGGGATATTTATGGAGAGAAAAATCTTATATCGTCCAACCAAAATTGAATAAGTTGCCGATCATGATCATATGAAAACATTGCATATGTTCTTTTATTTGTCAGCATTGAAAAATTGTTGTTAATGATGAGTCATGCTCTGAAATGTACACATCTGCTCCAGCTCTTCAATCGGCAACTTTGATTGACAGGATATGTAAACACTATCCATTTAGTGACTTTTATTTTGAATTGACTTTCTTCATACCAACTTTACTAAAACCTGTTTGCTCTCTGCATTTTTGAGGTTCAAATAAATTCAGCTTATGATGCTAACTTAAAATTCATATGTTTATAAGATCAGTGATACCCATTATTCATCTATCAAAATACTTTTCCATGGCTTTCTATAACCTTATTACGCTTTTCAATTAAATTGTATATCGCATCATTAAAGAACAATTTTAATTTTGATTCAACTAATTATTTGGAAGGAATTTGTTGGAACAAAATTTATTGGAATGAAGAAGAATCTGTAGCTTACTTGGCTGGTTGATCAGTTGGGTCATTTGCGAGGTTACAGTGATTAAATATCAAATGATCAAGTTTCTGAATGGTCTATACCCGAAATATCTGTTCACATAGTAAATGTATATATCATGGAAATTTTGGCAGATTATTTCCTATAATATATATTTAGTATTTGCTATGTCACTATATATGTTTTTGTTTTTTTTTTAAAAGAAGCTTGAAATATGAGGCACTGTAAAAAGTGACCTGATATGCAAAGTAATCTGAGCAGCCTTTCATCTATCCAGAATTTCTTGGGGATAAAATCTGAAATTTCTTTTTTATTGCTCTGAAATGATAAAACAACCAAAAATTGTAAATACCCAGCAAAGATAAAGACAAGCCATTCACCTATATTGAAATGCACGTAGGCTCAGCACAACCTGGGATATTTTGGTTAATCCTTCTTAATCTAGGATAATCTTACTTCATTTCAGACACTTTAGGAATAAGATAGTTTGCCCATTGAACAAATTGACCTTCCTGAGCAATCTAAAGAGATGGATTAATATTCTTTTCTCACTTGACCGTGTTGATTTATAACTAGAGCTGAAGTATTTGGAATAGACAGGTCGGGGAATGACTTACAACCTTCCAACTTGCAACTATCTGTACATATGACAGAAATACATGGATATAAAAAAAAAACATGATTTTAAAAGTTACCCAACTAAATTATAAAGATATAAGTAAATATAAAAGGTCATACATGTGCTGATAAAGTACAAAAGAGTATATAAGTTTCAATTGTACATTAAAAAGACATAATTACTGTGTAAATACCATAATTACGTATTTCTCTTCATTGTATCTATGTTGTGTATACGTTTCTTTTAAATCAATATAAGTAAATACTTTACTTATGAAACACAATGAATAAGTGGAATGGGTTAAATCTATATTTTAAAACAGTAAATGATTTGTATAAGATAATCTTCCAATGCAATATTTTTTCTTAATTTTTTTTCATCATTTCTATAAATTTTTTTTGATACCTATCTTTCATTTTTAAAATAGGATTACATATTTGTTTGCTATTTCATTTTTAAAATTTGTCGGTAGATAAAAAGATAAAGTCAACAATGTACTCTTTAGAACAAAGCATACAAACATTTCAGAATAAAATCTATCCAACTTAGAACCATTTCAAGCATGCTACCTGCCAATCAGAATAGAACCCAATTGTAAGTTGGGGACAACCTGTATTTAAGATAAAGAACTTGATCGTCAAAGTGGAAATTGAGCTGTTAAGCTACTTTCACAATTTAACAAACATACACACAAGATGGCAAAAGGCACACAAAAGTCAATTAACACAGTACAATCTCTACCAATGTATACAAAAGACAATTACTATGCACACAAGGTTATATAATGCATACATAAGGCAATATAATAAACATACAACAACTTTGATAAATGTATGGTTTTCTTTCAGAAGTAATCGAAAAGAAACATTGTCTGGAGTTCTAGGATCAAGTATTATTATTTTTAGACTAGTATTCTCATCTTAGTTGTTTTGATCACAACATTTTGGCCATTTCTCTGCTCCAGGTGTATGCAGTATCCAATAATCTATAAAGAGCTTTGAACAGAATTATTCATCTTGCTGACAACTTTTTCAAGTTTATCCCTTTATCCCTAAGGCCAGGGGACTGTCCAAATTGTAACAACATAAGTTCATAAGAAAATGATGTGAGCAAAATAAAGATTTTCCAAAACTCCTCAAAGTTTAACTGATCTACCTAAGGCAAGGCAGAGAGAGCTCTGACTTGAATGTTTCTGATTAAAATAATGAAAGACCAGGAATCCATTCCAAATAATTAAAGGGATAATTCAGTGAGAATCATATACTCTATTCTCCAAGAATAAAAGTCATATTTTTACTTTTTTTTGAAAATATCTCCAGTTATATATATTTGGTTTTACCCACCGAAGATCAAGTGAAAGCAAGTCTCTTCAGTACTCATAGGTTCTTCTCAGTATTTTGGCTGATTTTAGTAGTGTTGTAATCTGGATGGTTTGGGCTCTCTCTCAGATTTCCAGTCCCTCCAACGTCTTTGCCAGACTGTCCAGAACTGCTACGATTGATACTATTGGTACCTTAATGTTCCATGATTTTTTCAGATCTCTGGAAAAGTCATGATACTTATCTAGCTTTTCAATTTCATTAAACTTCACTCTACAGTCTGCTGGAACAGCATTATCCACTATCTGACATTTTCTTTTCTTTTTGCTAGTGACTACCAGATACTGTCTTCTGGCCTTGAATAGGTGGTCCGCTTGAAAGTCCCAAAAGATTTTATGCATTTGTTCTCTAGTATCATCATTTATATAATTATCTTCTATTATATTATACTATCTGTCAACAATGATGGGGTTATTTATTCATTGATCAGTACTGAGGAGCCTAAAATTATTTTATCAAGTTATTCATTTTTAATAATTGAAGTATTTTAATTTTGATTGTTTTTAAAAGTCTCAGCTCAACATTGAACATTTCTTTCATTCTTTTATCAACTCTTTTTTTCTTTTATTTTAGTTTCAAACATCCAGAAATTCTGTAACATTATTTATTGTTATGTCATAACAGCAGGAATCAGACAAACTAATGAGATCATCATATTAGAAAGAGTTCATTTTTCCCCCTTTCCCATAGTATCTCTTAGACATAAAAGTATCAGATTATGGCAAGTCCACTATGAACATAGGTTATATCAGGAATGTGAAAACTGCAAATAAACCCAATAAACAAAGTAACTTGCATGTATACCTATCATACATTTATATGATATATAGAATATATTGATACAATATTGTAATGATATTATTTAGTTTTGTCAACATAACAGTCAGTATTTCAAGAAGACAAGATATTGTAATTTGTCTTGTAGTCAAGATGGTTACATAGTTCTCTCTGGTACAAAAAGTCAAGCCCATGTAAAAGCAAGGGTTTTAATCATTCATTTTCAAGGCAGGCAGACCCTCCTTACTTTGAAGCTTAACAGACCAAAATCTCCCCACTCCTCTCCCTTGTTTGGCCTTTGCTCATTTTAGTAAACGTCTCTTCACATGTGCAATGTCATGATTCTCAAAGGTAAGCCCTATGGCTCAGATAGTTATATATTTCATACTGGTGCCACAGGTCAGTGTCCAAGCATGAATAAAATCCAGGATTGTGAAGGCAAATTAGCCCCTCCCCCCACTTGGAAAACTGCTGCAACATTATCCTCCTCCTTCCATCCCTACATCTAGCCTTATGCCACTCATGAAGCGGGATATCAAGTCAATTCCTGTGTCTGAAATTTATATCATAATTATTTGCAAACGAATAAAGGAAACTACTCAGTAATTTGCATATTTTCCCAAAAAAGGAAATAAAGTTTCCCCTATTTTTGACCCCAAAAAGGAAAAATAAATTTGCTCTACTTTTGACCCCTAAAAAGAGAGGGGAGAGTTTCCCTCAATTTTGAGAGAAAAAAAAATTTCCCCCACAATTTTGACTCCAACATTCTAAAACCTGTGGTCAAAGTATGAAGCCAGTTGAAAAAAAAAACTTAATAGTTATTTAGAAGCCATGATAACATGCAAACTGGAACGTTTCCTCTCTTTCAGAACGCAGCCTGTTCAATAATTAGATTTCCCCACCCTCTACCTTTAACCCGATCATTTTCCGCAACAAGTAATGTTCTTGGCTCCATGTTGATGCCAATACCATTTATTGTTAGAGAAAGAAAGGATTTTTTCATTTTCTGTTGCTTTTATTATTAAATCTTTTCCTTTTATCACTTTCATAGTCAATCAGAATCTGCCAGTTCTAGTATTAGAGGTCCAAACTTTACAATTTTAATATCAATAAGATATCAGTGCCTCACATAAATGAATAACTGCTGCCCATATGCATACCAGTGCTAATTAGCTTAACATATCTAAAATTATCTAGAAAATTATTTTTATAAAAAATACATCTTTTCTCCTAAATTATCTGAAAAATACCAACATACAATTTGGGCATTGTTGGTCCAGGAACCAAAAAAAACACTTTTTTGGAGAAAGGAAAAAAATGGTGCCCAATGGTGTACTCATGCAAATTTTAAAGTTCATAACCCCAAAAATGTGGCCAGGTGTGTCTAGAGACAAACACACACACACAGATAAACAAAGAGAGAAGAATCTGTAGCCCACTTGGTTGGTTGGTTGGTCAATTTATTGAGCCAGTGATTCAATAAGCTATTTAAAATTCTTTTACTGGTCTAAATTCTTTGGCATGAATAACTCCTTTGTTAGAAGCCCTATGAAGTGAAAAGTGTCCGAAAGACCTTACTAAGAGTGTCTATAAGTAATTTGAAAATATTTTTCCAAAAAACAGATCAAGTTAATTCCTCAATTGAACGCCCCCTCCGTAAAAGACTATTTAGAGGGAGGGGGTAATTTTCATTAAAAAAAGAAGTCTTTTCTAGACATAACAGGGAGTAAATGTTTAAATTTTCAGCCTTTTAGCTCCATTGTTGCAGCCTGTATACATGATACATCCATGCATACATAGCAAGACAAAGTTGAAAACTGGACAAACCTAAGTTGACAGTTGTGGTGACAGTTCCGGTTGACAGTTTCAATTCTCCTCCCTAACATTAGATTTGGATCTTTGCCCAATTGTTCTCTTAAAGCCACCATGTTTAGCAGGATCTCAATTTCTGAATTTAGAGATGCAAAATTGAGAGGAAATATTGATTGAATGGGCTAGTAAATGGATGATCTAATCTTTTCAGGCTGAAGAATTACTGCATTCTCATATTTTTCTTCATTTATTGGCTCAGAGACCTTCTGCTTGGTAACATTGAAACTGGACAATGAATCTTCATTGAAAATTATGAAAATAATTATTTGGTGGACAATATAATGATAGCATCTACCTTATAATAATAGTTTTTCTATTTGTGGATTAGTACATATGTATGCGTATGATCAGGGTTCAATAGTAAGGGGAATTTATATTTCAAAAGTGATGGGACCTTTTTTCGCTTTTAGATCTCAAAAGTGAGGGTAAACTCTTTTTCCCTAAAAAGGAAAATATTAATGATAGAGCTGTCTCCTTTGAGCTAGAGTAACATAATGAAAATATATAACTGGTCTGGTTAACCACTCAATAGAAACTGTCACATATTTTTTTGTTTTTGTTAAAGTCAAAAGTTGACTTTATTTTTCTACTGTAACAAAAGCAAGAACAAGAACAATCCTCACCAAAATGAAGGGTGTGAACTGATATGTAAATCAACATTCTCCTACTGTGATTTGAACTCACAAAAAACCAATTAAAGGCTGTTGTACAGACTGAGCTAAATTGACTGAATTGATAAAAAAAAAAGTTTATCATACATGTACTAACAGGCTTATTTCATTCATATAAATAAATACATTTATACAGAAAAAAAAATTTCATTTATCATATATACAATACGAAAGTTTCAGTAATCATCTTCAATTGGAATAGAATTTTGAGTGGAGTTTGACCCTTCAGCAGCCAACATTGTTCTTTGTTTTTTAAATGAAAAAATAAAACATTCTTTTGTCAGATCAGAAAGTATAATAACAATATGAAAATAGATAACATTTACGCTGTGGTGATAGTTATCACCCTTGAATTTGCTCTTCTGGTGATGCTAAAAATGGATACCACGTTTGTTACCTGACAACTTTATTGGTAATAAGCAATTATTAGGCAATGAACGTATACAAAATAAACAAAAAAGATTTTCCTTGGTGAAATAAGGAATCCATATTGAAATTTTCAGCTCTGTAGGTCTATTGGTGTGGCAGGTACACGCGGCACATTCATAGTAAGTCGGATGGAAACACTTAAAAACTGAAGAAACCTTTTGGTTGGTGGTTCATGGTTTATAGATTATGGTTTATCTAATGAACGGTGTGACTTTTTCTTTTTTTCTATCTATAACAATAGATTCTTCCACTTAAAGGTAACAATTTTGCTTATCCTATCCACCAGTCAAAACAATGTACTCTTTGACTGAAATGAATTCAGTGATTTCTTATCTCAAAAGAAGTCATCACATGGAAAATCAAATATATTCATGAATTCTTAACTAAGATTAACAAGTATATAATAAATTAACCGATATATAATGAGTTGGTGGTCAAATAGGTACAAGCATGAAAAATAATTTGAATAACTCATCAATTTACATTGATAGACAGGTCTGGTTTGTCAGTCAATAGAAACAGTCAAGTGATCTACGTTTTTTTTGGCAGCTCGTTGAGTTGAGGCTGATCAATCAAAAATAATTACAAGGGGGGGATCCACAATTAAGTTACTTCTCTCATCTTTTGTTCGACAGTGATTACTAAAAAAAGTCTGAATTTTACTTAAAACTAGTACAAATGCCGTCAGACTCAAACTAAGGGATCAATTTGGCATAAACTTACATTGCAAATTGACTCCTACACACACTGAAAACCTATTTGGGGGGGAATTTTCAAATGTTATTTTTTAAACATAATAAAGAATCAGCCAGCCAGACCAACTTGAAAGCGGGAGAGACTGAGATCCAAATGTTATTAATAAGCTATACCCATCAAATAACACCAAAAAAAGGTCAAAAAAAGTTTTTTTTCCATTAAAAAAAAAAATTTAGAAAAACATATATTGGAGTACTTGATGCCAATTTTCAAATCTGTAGACAAAACAGTATGGCCAGAAGCACTGGAACACACAGGCAAACACACATATGAAAAGGGAAGAACCCTTCACCACCTTTGGTGGCTATGGTTGTTCAATTTTGTCTAAATATACTCACCTATTACAACTAAATGAGCATGTGCAGAGCTGTATGATAAATTTCAGTTATTATCTAAGACTTATAAATACAGAACAGTCAATTAGACAGCAATCAGTTTGTTGTGACTTCAAATCACTGCAGGGGTAATGAATTTTACCTATTGGTTTTGGTGAGGATTTGTAAAGTTGTTCTTGATCTTTTTACAGTAGAAAAATAAAGGCATCTCCAGTTTTGGATATTAACAAAATGAGAAGACTGAAATAATTATATTTGTCTCTATTTACAACATTCTTATCTTTTTCTCCAGATGACGTAATTGTGTACCCCCCCCCCCATTCTAGTGGTTAGAGTTCAATCCAAAGAGAAGCTAAAATTTTTAAGGCTAATTTTCAAGGCAGGGATGTCCATTTTACTTGGAAGATTATGAAAAATATGTTGATTACCTTCCTCTATTCTCAGTTTGGATTAAACCTAGAAATCAGGTAAGAGCATGGGCTATAAATCACCCATGTAAAACATTCGGGGGTGAATTGATTCCAAATCCTTGCAAAGTGGACAGAATTCCCCAGGGGTGTGAAACTTATAAGGTATGTTGAGAATGTCGAACTCTTGTAAACTCTATCAACTGTGTGTCAAACTCTACTGAAAGCACGAATATGTATTGGACTAGTGAACATAATACCCAGTACACTGCAGTGACAGCATACAAGAGTGAAATAAAATATTTCAGATGGAGTACAACGAAATACAACCTCGAAGCCAAAAACTGGCTACGTGCCAGACCAGATTAAGCTTAGTAGATATCAATACCCCAAGATAGAAATGGGAAAGTATTTAACAGAGAAATATCAACAAAGAGAGATACCTGATTTGAATGAATTTACGTAATAGTCTAGATCAGTGGATCACAATGGGGGTGAGGCGGGCTTGGTAGCTAGGTAGTCTAAGGGGTGAATAAGGCTATTAGGTTTAAAATGAGTTGTGGTGAATGTTTTTGGCTAAAGAGTCATGAAGATGGAAGAAGAGAGATCGCATTGATGTATATATCAGTTACAATAACAGAATTCCTTCCATTTTTTTTTTTTTGAAAGTTGGAATTTCAAGTTATGTTTTACAAGTAATTTCCGCTCGCTTTCTCCAAGTAACAAAGATTCAGCAGCAGCTGTACAATAATGAAAGTAAAGTAATTCTTATAACAACGCTGTCTAATCATATACAAAATAAAATAAATATTTGGAATTCTTTGTTGCAACATACTTAAATGGAAGAGGGGGAACTCGTAATCTTATTGACAAAAGCGAGAAATGACCTTCCAAAGGTTGGGTACCACTGGTCCAGATAGAGAGAGAAAATAGCGGTTGATGAATAGAGAGAGGTTGATTGTAAAAAGATTGAAATAGATTGAAAGATAAACACACAGAGAGGGAGAGAGTGTGTGTGTGTGTTGAAGAGAGAGAAAAAGAGAAAGAGAGAGAGACCAAGAGGGAAAGGGAAAGAGACCAAGAGGGAATACTGATTGATGAATAGATGGATAGAGATGGTGAGATTGTAAAAATATTTAAACCAGTCTTTCTCAACATGAACAATAATGCCCACCAGAGGGCGTTTTCAATTCTTAGGTAGGTGGTAAGCAGCTGTGTGCAAAAAATGATGGTCATTTTGAAATATTGAATATTGAAATTGACTATAAAAATGAGTTGGCAACAACATTTTCTATTATTAATTTACCAAGCTACACTGTGACATCACATATTATGTCAGTGTGTAAATAGATATGTAAATGTTTGAGTAGGTGTACATATATCTGTACTACACTCTTTGTGGGTCGGTACCTGACCCTAACACCCTTGAAAGATCATCAGTAAGAGTTATGGGCCCTGATTACAAAAGTATGTATGAGCCAAACATTTGATGTTACTACTTGACATTACTATCATCAAAGAATCTTGTAACACAAAAGCTGCAAATCTTTATTGTTTTTCAAGTGTTGAAAGGTTTTTGGTATCCTTTAGTATATTTGCTTTAGAAGAGATATTTTCCATGTGAAAGTGGGCGGTGACTCCCAAAAGGTTGAGAACCCCCTATTTAGATCTCAAACAACTAAGAGAAAAAAAATATCCAAAATACAAGATTACAAGAAAAAATTATCCTATAAACAAAATTTGATACTATGTAAATTCATAAGAAGGTTCTCCAGGTTGTAATATCCTCCAGTAAGTCAAATGGTGTGTCTCTATGTTTGCAGTTCTTTTGGAAATCTGACAATTACTCACAGGTGTTCTCTGGGGAAAAGTGGTCTCTAAAACTGAACGAGGAATTTGAGTTTAGTTTTATGATGTATTTTTTCTCGCATACTTTAAATATTCCAGTTAATCCTGAAGGCATCGTTCTGTTCATTTTGCTTGGCAAAGAGATGACAGAAGGAGGAAAAAGAGGAGTAAGAGGAAGAGGAGAAGGGTTAATCCATAGAAGGAGAGGATTGTGGGTAGAAATCAGAGTCTGAGTTTCAATTCGTACATAGGAATATTTCTCTATTTCCTTAGCTCTCTTTCACTTGTGCTTACTCCCTTAATCTCTCTCTCTGTCACTCTATCTCTATATCTCTATATATATATATATATATATATATATATAGATATAGATATAGATATATAGATATATATATATATATATATATATATATATATATATATATATATATATATATATATATATATATGTATAATTTTTTTTAAGTTTGTACATGTTCTCCTCAGTGGGGTATGATGCTATGTATTTTGGGTATGCTGTGTGCTACGGATGCACAAAAATGCAAAAATGTTTTCGTCTCTATAAAAAGAAACATACAGCAAGAGCGTTTTTGGTATAATGTAAGGAAGATTTGAAAATTGTAAAGTTTCACACACTCACTCATCCAGTGTTACAAACAGTAAACAAATCATAAGAAATAAGAGAATTGATGAAAGAAAAACTAAATTTGGATTGGACATAATGGTGCCCAATCCAAATTAAGTTTTTCATTAATTCTCTTGTGTTTTTGTGCTTCCATAGCACATAGCACAGCCAAGATACAAAGCACCATATACCACTGCTTGCTTTTTCTTGCCTCGGTTTCCTACCCTGATGCTGATATTCACTAATCTCGGCTTAGCATGACACAAGGCCAAACCCAAGGAGAATACTGGGAGGGGAAGTGTTGTGCTAATTGGAACTTGGAAGAACCTACCTGCTGAGAAAATCAGCATTCAAATTCTTAGCTTTCTTTCCTGGGTTCAAACATGAACCTATGGGTGAGATTTTCCCTTAATCCATCAAGATCCTAACTTCTTGACGGTTGGAGTTTAACAGTCACTGAGAAATACGTTTACTTTATTTCCTTCCTAAAAACCAGAAGATTTGAAATTCGTTTAGAAATTTGTGTTATATAGATATATTGCTATGATGAAGGAGAGGAAAAAATTGCTGGATCTGCTCCAAAATTCAATTATTTTTCCTCCATAGCCCATAACCCACTCTCCCATAAAATTTCACTGAAATTTATTGAGAATTTTCGATGATACTTTTTAGACAAATGGTGAGACATGGTAAAATATTTTTGAGTGGCAGCACAGGAACTATTCTTGAAAAGTTGATATTTCCATTATTTTTAGAACTACAATGCACAGTTTCTCTCATTTTGAAGCTTGAACACTCAGTTTTATGATTCATAGAGAGTTTGAGATTCAAAATCAAAAAAAAAATGAGCATAATAGCTCTGAAAATAAGATCGACTCTTTAACTTGTCAAAAACGGTTTGTTGAGCACCTATCATGTGTAGCCACTTATATATCTCTTCCAATTTGATAAGCAAAGATGAAAATCTTTATCTGTTCCTGAGTAATTAAACATGAAGGAGAGCTGGATTGAGTCAAAACTATTTGGGGTGTCATAATTTGGCTCCCTTGCACTGTAGCAATTATGTACTAGTAATTGGGGGTTTTTTATGGTCTATTGTTTAGCAAAAAAATATTCAGGTAATTTATATTCTTTTCTGAGATACACTAAAAATGAGGTACTCCTTGCTTTCGTGAAATAACTTTGTCTGTATGCTGAGTTTTACTGCTGCATTTTACATTTATATAAGCAAGGCTTATGAAAAATGACTTGCTTAAGAAAAACCATCATAATTCCCAAGCTACTTAAAACCACCACACTTGCAACACATGTCATAAATCTTGATACAATAGGTTTGTTTTTACTCAAGGACTGGAAACAATCTTATTTTGGGTTCACTTAGAAAGTAATAAATATCCTGTTACAATGACACTCCAAGGTTCTTTTTCACCTGGGTTTGGATTGGGATTTCCTCTTGTTTTGGGGGAATTCCAAGGTTAATACCTTTCTCAAAGGAATTAGCACTAGATGATATCATGGCCAAACTTGAAACCTCATCACCAGTTAGAAAGTGAGGCATCTCTACTATTGCATTCTTCTGATAAATTGTACTTGTAGCTGGTTGGTTTTAAATATCAAACAAAAACATTGTGACAATCCTCTCTACTCGTACTTAAACATTTGGAGACCATAACAAGAGAGAGAGACAGACAGACAGAGAGAGGAAGAACGAAGAGTTTATTGTACTGCAAGTGGGAGTGCCTTTTTCTCACATCTGATGGCAAATGAGACTAACAGAATAAATATAAAAAAATATAAGACAAGATTCTGGATCATTTTGGTACCCAGTGCATCACCCCAGGTAAACCTTGACATCTGATATATTTAGCTTTACTCTTGGGGTATCAACACAGCAGTTGTAGCATAATCTTTACGTGTATATATTCTCCATTGGAAACAACCAACTAGACTCCATCTATTATGGTCTAAGAGAGTCTGCTGATTAAAGATCAGAAGGAAGTAGGTTATTACAGAATAGTGTATAAAGACAAGCCTGGCTACTGTAAGCTCAAATCAACTTGAACTTCTATTCTAACAGAAGATGATTCCAGCAACTTTTGTATTGCATGTATAACAAATAAAAAAATCTAAATAATTTTTTTTTTCATATAAATATAGTTATTTATTAGATTGAAGTAAGCGTGTGCATATGTGTATGAATTTTTGTTAATATCTGGGACCTGTCATTTTAACTCAATCAGTAAGGCATCCTACTGGCCATCAGTTGGTCGTAGGTTCAAATCCTGGAAGGGGAATGTGGATTTTGCATATTAGTTTACTCCCCTGATTTTGCTGAGGATTGTTCTTATTGGTTTTTTTTTTTTTTTGTTCTTGTTATGGTTGGAAAACAAAGTCAATTCCATACTTTGTACAGGAGTTTGATAAAATCACACATAATTGTTAAGTTCCTTTGCTAATTTTTTTTCATCTTACCATCAAATGAAATCATTTGAACAATCATAGCCATCAAAGAGGGTTCTATCCTTTTTTTATAGATTTGCATGTTTGTTTGTTTGTTCCAGTGCACCTGGCCATACTGTTTTGTCCACAGATTTGAAAATTGGTATTAGTACTCCAATAGACCCCTTCTAAAAAAGCATTTTTTTTATTTTTCGAAAAAAAAGTCTTTTTGATCTTTTGGGAGCCCTATTCTGATGGGTTTACTAATAACATCTAGTTTCTCCAGAATCTGGATGTTTGTAAATATTTTTTACTCTATCTTAAATGTCATAAACAGAATAATGATGGTGAGACTGAGATAAACCCCAAAGTCCAGTGAGTTCATTATTCACAAAGTGCACCACTATTATGGGCTTGAGCCAGACTAAGCAAAATTTAGTAAATAACCGCTAACCATTTTATGTAGTACTCACTGTAGCAAATTTGTTAGGATGGTAATCCACATAGCTGGTACACAGTTAATGACTAGTTGACCTAGTTTTGATCTAGTGTCTAGTTTTCATACACCTGACTACTGACCTAGTTTTCGAAAGCATAGGGTTAAACTGGGTTAAAGTTGGGAGAGGAGAAATAAGAACCCCAGAATCTCAGTAAAGGACAACTCCTCCCCTTCCTCTGCCACAAAACAACCAACACCAAAAATTGCAATAAACGCCATTTTTTTCCCTTAGTTCAGTATCACACCCAAAGACGTAAAAAGCAACACATTTTTTTGCAGTGATTCTCTGCATCTCAAAGTGCTTTTAAAAATGCTGATGCAAGTTTTGCAAAATACATCAAACCTATTTATATAGAAAAGTCGCAATAATCATCTTCAGTTGGAATAGTTGGAGTTGATTAGTGTAGTGAGTTTTGATTCTTACTGAGTGTCCCACCAATGGTCCAGTCGTTCCTTCACAGTTACCAACCCTACTTGTCATCCATTATAGTAAAGGGGGAAGGTCAAAACTGCATACTATATGGAGGGTGCAACTCCCATCCCAATTCATTTCACTCTGATTACACAGCTTAGAATGTATTCTGTTAGCTGCTGCTTCACTGGGGAATTTGTCCTGATAATTTGTCTTTGCTCATACCAGGAATTGAACCTGGACCTTTCTGCATGTGAGGCAGATTTGCTAACCATTACACCATCTGAGTGGATG
Source organism: Thysanoteuthis rhombus (assembly GCA_963457665.1). NCBI lineage: Eukaryota > Metazoa > Mollusca > Cephalopoda > Oegopsida > Thysanoteuthidae > Thysanoteuthis > Thysanoteuthis major. The sequence goes on from OY735198.1 coordinate 78,602,752, forward strand.
CATGTGTCATTGTAGAAAAAAGCTACAGATCTCTCCCTCCAACCACAAACCTCTAAACTCATGGGTTTATTTTTTTTCTCATATCCACATGACACAGAATGCAGCATCAAATCAGATCTTTTCAACACTAGAATTTCCAAAGAATGTCTGGAATCAACTGCAGACATCAGATAGTGCCCTAATTCCCCTCTTTAAATACAATGAGGAGGTACTGTTTCAGGTACAGATCTATTGTAGACGGGCAAATTGCACTTTGTAACTTTATCAGAATAGTAATTTTCCGAGACAAAAGGCTGTTATTAGAAAAAAATAGGTTAAAATAGGTTTCTTCAGTTTTAAACTCATCTCAGCTGACTCAATTAGTCTCGAGTCTTTTTCCTGTTCCGTATTGTCAAATTTTCCACAACATTCTGTCAGATTCATATCTTTTCTCCTCACATGTATGTTGTATACATGTATGTATGTATATATCATGCATACAGTCTGCACCAATGGAGCTAAAAGGGCTGAAAATTTTCACATTCACTCTTTATTATGTCTACAAAAAACATTTTTTTGTTTTTTGAAAATTCCCTACTGAAACGGATTTATGGTGGGGCATTCAGTTTGAAAAGTTAGTTCTTGCTAAATTGGTCCCTTGGTTTGAACCCACTTGTTTTTTGAAAATTCTGACTTTTTTTAGTGATTACTGCCTAACAAGAGGCAAGAGAAGTAACTTATTCTTTGATCAACCCCTATTCTGACGTTTCAATTGATCACCACACAGAACCTGCCACCAAAAAAGTGTTTGAGTGTTTTATACAAATTCATTCAGACCAATTTCATTTTGGATAACAGTAGCAACCAAAGGTGGCGAAGGGTTCCACCCTTTTTTATATCCGCGTGTTTGTGCATTTATATGTTTCTGTGTTCCAGCACTCATGGCCATACCATTTCACAGACTTGAAAATTGGCATCAGTACTCCATTATGACCTTTCTAAAAATGCTTTTTATGATTTTAGGAAAAAGTATCTTTTGACCTTTTTAAGGCATTATTTACAATAACATTTAGATTCTCCAGAAGCTAGACATTTCTAGATGTTTCTTTTCTTTATTTCAGATGTTTTCCTGTGGAAAATGCCAATGATATCATGAATAGAATTTATTCTGACCATAACTATTCTTCTATGGATTTCTTTTACATGACTTCAAATTTTGACGCTTCAGTTGTTCAATTGTTGACTATATTATCTTCGTCGTAATGTTTCAGTAACTATTTTTTCCCACCAACCCAATAAGTCTTCCTCAAGTGTTGTCAGTAACTTTCCAGGAATGCTGTGTGAAATTTTTCATTTGATCCACACGTGTATACTGTTCTCATTCCTTTACCTGTCACATCAAGCATCTTTCTCAGGGAATTTAAGAACTCGTCAATTATTACTTGTGATATTGCTTTGGCCTCCGTTCAAAACACAAGTAAATGAACAGGTCTGGTTGGTCCCTCGGTAGAAACTGTCACAGGACCAGAATCTTTTGACATCTTGCAGCGTTGAAGGTGAACAATTAAAAATTGGGAAAAGGGTGATTGATGGATAAGTTACTTCTCTCACCTTTTGTTAGGCAGTGATCCCTAAAATTCTTGATCTTGAAAGCTGTCTAATACAAACTAAAGAACTAATTTGACATAATTTTATATTATAAATTGAACAATACTCTAAAATCCTATTTAGGGGAGGAATTTTCAAAAAAAAGAAACACTGCTTTTTCTATACATAATATGAAATAAATGTTTAAATTTTCAGCCCTCTACCTCCATTAATGCGATCTGTACATGTGATATATACAGCCTGGTAGGCTACAGATTCTTCTCCCTTTACTCGTGTGTATGCATGTGCATGTGTATATGTGTGTGTATGTGTTTGTGTGTGTTTTTCAGGTCTCTTTGGTCATTTTGGACCAACAATGCTGGAATCATTTGCTGGATTGGGTTTTTCTGGATAACTTCAGATAAAAGATATATTCTAAAGGATAATTTTAGATAATAATAATTTATGTGAGGTGCGAATATATCCTTTCTCTATATGTACTTCCACTTATGGAATCCATATTATACGGAATTTTAGAAGTCAACAGAAGAAAGCTAAGCTGAACAATTAAAAGACAATTGAAATGTGAACAAACCAAAACAATCAAATGCAAAGCAGAGGAGCACAGGCATGGATATCTTGACATAATAATTTGCAATGTGCAGGTGTCTTCTGTCACACTAAAGGATGCAACTGATGTAGTAAAATGGAATTTCATTCATGTTCTAATGATGTAATAAAAATGCTGAATATAAAGAATAATAGAAATGTAGAAAAGGTGATAGATACAAAAACTTAAATCAATAAAAATCCAATTGTGGTCAACATGATGCTGTTCTCTAAGCTCTCTGCAATGCAAATTTCTAATATCTACTTGTATAAAATGCAATGTGTGTCCAAATATGTCATATATGTGGTCGTTTTTGACAGCACAGGTAAACTAGTTTTACAATAATTCACCAAATGACTGACCGTCTGTCTGTCATCACTCAATTCAAGGATAGCTTGTGCTATGGCCACCAACTTTTCTGTGATTACAAATAGGAACCAAGACCATATTTTCAGCTGATTAGTTTTTGAAAATCGAAAATTTAAAAACTTTTCAGCAAGGGGTTTAATTTACTATGTAAGTATATTGCTAAACTGGCCCCTTACTCTGTATTCATCAGGCTAATTGAAACAAATCTGCATTGTTTTGTTCAACTCTCCTGAGGATGGATATTTAGCTAGTATACACAATATATCATTTGTTATGAAATAATATCAATACCAGAGTACACAAAGCAATAAATGAGTGGTCACACATGATTAGTGCCCAACGGACCATTTTTTAAAAGTTGATAATCTCATTATTTTCAGAGCTACAATGCTCATTATTGATTTCATTTTGGAATCTGAACACTATGAATCATAATGTTGGTGTTCAAGCTTCAAAATGAGAAAAAATATGGAATGTAGCTCCTAAAATGATAAAAACATCAATTTTTTAAATGGTTCGTTGGGCACGACACTTATCATGCATATGAAGATGCCAAGGTGGTTCACAGTCAATTTACTTTAAACAGTACTGGTTTCCTGTCTTATCACTCAACAGACTAAACAGCTTTGAATGTGACCAGTACTGGGATGGGTGTGACCACTTAAGAACACCAGGTACTGTAATTGACTTGTGGTATTTTGGCAGACTATGCTAAGCTTATTAAATAAGAGAGTATGCTAAGTACTGTTTGGTAAGAATGAACACAGTTAAAAATCAGTACAAGGAAACATGGGTATCCGCTGCCACTTTTTCGGAGGGGAGGGGGGTAATATGATTTATATTCAGATGTTGGTTGTCAGGTAAGGGACAATGGGGAGCCTAATCTGTGACTCACTGTAAGGCGTCACTGCTTGTAATGACCCTCTGATGCCCAACCTCTATGAGGTTTCAATTTTCAACTTCCCTCTTCTTGGATGGAAAGGTCAGATCAGGGGGAGGGGGGGGGCATTCCCCCTTTCCCTGGCGAATTCCCTTCCAAAGAAAACAGAGAAATTAAATCAAGTGAAGACAAGATCAGACCTTTTGGGGAATAAAAACCTCATTCAGTCTCAGACACACCCGTGACATGCAATACATGAGGCTGGGATTTCGTCTTCATTTCCCAAACAATATGTAGAGTAACAATTGCAGGTGTTTAAAGAGCTGGTGGGAGATATGGATCTATGCCTTTCCTCAAAGGTATTAGTGTGAAGAGATGACAAACTTTGTCTTTGCCAATTCCATCCTCTGTGCTTTAAAGACCACCTTCACTGTCCAGCAATAACCTCAGCATTCCTTTTTTTTTAACAGAAAAAAAAATATCATTATGAGATAAAAGATAAAATTTTTTCAACCTGTTTGCAACCAAGTACATTTATTAATGTTGTTAATCCTCTACAAGGCTTTTCTTGTACAAAATTGATGAGAATAGAAAGTCTTCATTGCATTCTTAAAAAGGTTTCATTTTCATACAAATCAACAAATATGTACAACAAATAATCTAAAAAATGCAATGTACACGTTAATGTGTTGAAATATCTCAGTAATTTAAATGACCATGAAATATCTCAAAACATGGATTTACACTTTACAATCAGTACACCTGTAAATACTGTCTCGACATTTTGCATTTTGTAAAGATACTTTACACTTTCTAGTGAGGTTTTGTCATCTTGTGGAAGAATAACACACTATCATATAACAAGTTATCTTGTCCATGGCACTAGACTGACAACTTGCTATTGCATCCATAGCAGCAAACATTGTTATAGAAGTCTGTAATAATACAAGAAAACCTAATACTGATGGAAACAAGCTGTTTCTTTTCTTGTCTTTCAGAGAGACTAACAGTATGCTATAAGGAAGATTTGCTTCTCAACCTATTTGCTACCAAGTATATTTTTTCAACTATGCCGGGTTTTCATGTTAAAATTGATGAGAAAAGGAAGTCTTCATAACATGTTTGAAACGGTTTCATTTTCATGCCAATCAACTGTTTATGTACAACAGAATATCTAAAAAGAATGAATATATACATAAAAGTGTTAAAATAAAAATTTCTTGGTGATATAAATGAGTATGAACTTTCTTGAAATATGGATCTACACATAAAATCATTACATTCAGTCCATTTGTATATACTCTTACACTGTTTTGTATTTTTCACACATACTTTATACTTTTTAGAGTTTTTTCCTTTGGCTGTTAGAGGAATAGCTGAGGGAAAAGAATAACACACTGTTGTAAGGTTATTCATCTTGTCTGTGGCACTGGACAGATGACACGCTGAGATGAGTTGTAGAAGTTTGTAAGCTTTATTAACTCCATTAGGATGAAATTTGATTATATTGTATCAGAAATTTACCATAGAGAAGGTTTAGGTGCATGTTTACCACTATTCAGAAGGGAGTGTGGCTGTTACCATTCGGCTAAGCAGGGGGAAAAGAAGGGACTTGATAACAATGAGAGGCAAAGCACATGAATGAACAATAGAGAAAAAAATACTACAGAATTTATCTATATTTACATCATTTTAAAACTAAGATGAGAATTTTTTTTCATTGAATTGTGAACGAAAATTCATTTCAATGTGTAAAATAAAAGTCTGTAATGAAGGGACTTTAATTAGTTGAGTTCTTATGAACACATGTTAATAATGAAGAGATGTTGCCAGATTGAGTTTTTATCACTTGGCTTCCACCACTCAAATAACAGTCTCAGCTTTTTTTGGAATTTTAGGCCTTTTCTGGGAATTCTCATCATTTATAGTAAAAGGGGATAATTAAAAAAAAAAACTTGTTCATTTTGCCTTATTTCGGAAATTCCAGAAATAAATTCTTTGCCTTCAGGATTTTCTCTGGAGTGCTCCTTTTTCCAAATTTAGTAATTGTGTTCCAAGGTAAACAGACAATTGAAAGAGGGAGAGTGAGAGAGGAAAAGTGAGAGAGAGAGAAAGAGTTGTGCATACATGTATTTGTGGTATATTAAATAAAGATATTTGATATTGTTATATTTTTATTTTAATAAAATCTTGTTTTTTTTTCAATGTATATGAGTTTCTTGTACTTAATTGTGATCTCTGCAGAGTTCTCTCATCTGTTGCACAGGATGGACGACTTGCTAAGACAAGTTTTCTTGTCCATGGCAGCGAACAAATTAAAGGTCTAAGAGAACAGCTTCTTTTTTGGCAGGGGGGACGGACACCTATTTTAACATTGTTTTTCTAATTTATTATTATTCACACATGGTAGAAAATATTGTGAAACTCCCATCCTAACTTGTTTTTCTATCATAACAAGAACAAAAACAACAAGAAAAATCCTCACCAAATTCAGGGGAGTAAAAATTAACACTCCCCCTACCATGATTTATTAGTCAGAAATTTTTACTGGCCAGTTTTGCATTCTACCAAAATTTTTTTATGTTATAAATACGCAACGGCCTTATAATTCTAATCAATAAGTACATCTCTAAAATCAATATTTCCTCACCTTGACTCGGAACCGAAACCAATTGATTGGTAGGCTGATGTCCTTTTGACTGAGCCAAACTGATGAGTTTTAGATATCAACAAAATTTATAATGCAGATATGTACAGGCTCATTTTATTCTAATGAATAAATATATTTTTGCAAAAAAATATATATTTTTATGATTTTTTACTCATTATATATACATTAAAAAAGTTGAAATAATCATATTCAGTCAGAATAGAAATTAAAGTAGAGGTTAAGATCTGCAGTAGTTAGACTTGTATATAATTCTGTTTATGTATCCTGCGAATTGAAAGATATAAATATTTCAACATATTTTAATATGAAGATCAATGCAAAAGTTTACATCAAGTTACTGGAATAAGACTGTACTCCCCTCCCTTCAAAAAAAGATCCGTCTTTAAATAGAAGTTTTTCTATGGATACACCAAGTAAAAAAGTAGATGAATGAATAAGATTTATTTCTTTTCTGGATAATTTTTTTAAATAAATTCATAAACTGTGGAGATAATACACCGAGTTATATTATTTTATATCAGAGAACAATGCACCGTATACATTAATTTCTTAAAAATTCAATTAGATAGAATAAAATGAAATTAACTGAATTATTGATATATGTTTTAATGTCAGATAAATTGATTGAGTGATCAAACGAAATTTGCAAAAAAAAAAAAAGAAACTAAGGGAAGCAATCATAATATCTCTGTCACTGAGAGTTACCTCCCATGAACGATCTGTGAAAAATATAACAAAAAGACGTGAAGTTATCTCTCCGTTTCTGCCTCTTCGAAACTGGAAGCTAATGAAGACGTAGCTGGATCCCTTTTCCCGGTGATTCAAGGTTCAAGGATAGGATTAGGATCACACCATGGAGCTTTCAGCATTGGCTGAGGAACACGTTCAATTAACTCACCACGTCATGTGTCTTCGAGTGGTCTGTTCGTATGATGTAAATCGAAAACTGATCTTTTTGTCAAATTCCAGTGAATACAAAGTCTGGAGTTGATTCAAGTTAACAAGAGCAATCCTCTCCAAAAGTAAGGGTTTAAACTGACATGTGACATCTATATTCTTCTACCATGATTAGAGCTCACGGACAATTGATTGCCCAAGAGGCTGTCACACTGACTGAGCTAAATCGACAAGTCTTATTATTTAAGACAAATTATCATAAAGATAACTGCAAATTCATTTCATTGATAAAAACATTTATACAAAACATATATTATTACAATTTTTTTATTCATTATATATTCAATGAATTATAGATTGCGTGATATTATACAGAAACTTATTTGAAATGATTTACCATTACACACTTAATAAATCATTCAATTTAGACAACGTAAATAGAATAAACAATTGAATAGGATAGGGCTGCTGCAGGAATCGAACCTGCCACAAACAGGGTAGTCGTTTCAACGTAGTGATGCTCTTACCATGGAGCAAAAAAAAAACGCCCCTAAAGCAGCAGCCCTATTTTCTTTAATTGTTCATTCTATTTACGTTGTCAAAATTGAGTGATATATTAACCGTGTAATGACGGTAAATCATTTCGAATGAGTTTCTATATGATAAAACGCAATTTATAATTCATTCTGTCGGGCAAAATAAGTCCATTTCTTTATATATATATATATATATATATATATATATATATATATATATATATATATATATATATAATGCAAAAGTTGCAGTAATCATCTTCAATCGGGAAGCGACGATTCAACATTTACCGATATTTTCAGCACTATTTTCAGCGATTTTAGCCAATTTGGCAACGTTTAGGATGATACCCTGAGATATCGCCACGGGTGGCGCCAACCCTAGGGATGCCATCGTACATAAGTAGATGTGGTGTTGTTACGGATGGGTTTTGTGCAACAACATACGAATTCAGAATTCAAAAGCGTGTTCAAATAAATCATTTGACAAAGAAGTGAACATAAGTAAATATTTATCTTTATTCAAAATAACAACTATGAAGGTAGTTTATCTTTCTGCGAGGATTGTCTAAGTATGTTTGTATTCAAAAGAGTCTGCGATGAAATTATTATCATGTTCTGTTAATGGTCTTAGTATCGATGTGAAATGGTTAAGAAGCGTTTTTTGGTCGTATAGCGTTGCGTGTGTGCTTGTGGTCATAGATACAAGTGTTGTGTTTTGTGTTGGTATGCAAGCGTGTACATATGTGTTGAAATATCAGAAAAGATCAAGTGAGGGAAAAAGATACTCAGTTCATTATTGTGTGTGTGTGTGTGTGAATGTGTGTGCGTAAATGAATGTACGTGTATGCATATGTGTGTGTATGTCCACTAACTTGCTTGCCGGACACCGGTGAATGCGTGTGTATGTGTGAGTAAATACGGCTGCACCCTTATGATACATAGACGCATGACTGACTGATGAAATCTCGTCTGTCATTGTTTATAAATGATTTTGTTAGGCTCCCAGACGAATCGAATCTTCCTGCTAAAGCTTGCCCAGCTACTGTGATATTTGATACAGAGTGACGTCTTTCTTAGTTGACATCTGGGTTCTGCCTGGACGACATTAATCTTTGATCTAAAGAGTGGTATCATTTAATCCCTTCTGTCTCATAAAATTCTTTTTTAATTTAAAAAAAAAAAACTTTCTGATGTTGCGCTAGTTTTTTTAGTTTTTTTTTTTTTTCATTTTCATACCGTCAATTATTATTTCCTTTTCTGATTTTTCTAGATCCACGGAACTAATATATATATATAAATGTGTGTATATTGTGTATGTTTGTGCATATATCTGTACATCATGTATATACATGTGTGTGAGTGTAAATATATGTGTGTATATCAGCGATCAACCGCTTGCTTTATTCAGCAAAATGATATATATAGAGACTGATAGACAGCTACAAGTTATCAGATGGGATCAACTGCGATTAGATGAGAAAAGGTCAGTTTCAGATCTTATCAGAGATCAGTTATGAAGTAAATCCTTACAGCATCCGTTTTCGAGGCGTGTTAACAATGACGAACAATTCAATGATTGAACCATTTCCGGTGTACAAGTCCAATCACTTAACAACGAGTCAAGACACAACCGACGGCAGAATATCACAAATGCAGCCGAAGGTAAGTTTACGAACTCGAATACAAGCAGGGCTGTCCCAGAGTTTTTTGCAAATATACCAAGAGCTTGGGCCAAAACGAACCTAATCGTCCATAAATTACCGAATAAAGAAAACATGTTAAATGATAATGAATTAAACGAAATTAATAAAGAATCTACTGAAACAGATTTGGTTTGTCACTCAACAGAAACGGCAATCCAGACCAACTTGAAAACTGGAGAAACTTATGTTTTGGTTGACGTTTTTTTTAAACTGTTTCATTTTCATCAGTGATTTGTATTTGAATGGCATTTTTCAATCATCTTGCTTAACGGCATTTTTAGACGGGTTCTATTAGTTAATAGTGGTACTATGTAAGGCTAAACTTTAGTACGCAGTGACTTACCTACTCCTAAATAGTACTTAAGTTCACAGATGCCTTGCAGGAAGTTAAACGAAATATATTCTAATACTCTGCTCAACTATTTTATAAAACACAGAATTCGAAGGAAATTGCCTGAACGTAACAAATAGTACCAGATGTGCCAAAGATAGACATAAGTATCAATTTGGTACGAACGTACCAAATGTGGCAGCCCTGCACAGAAGCATCCAATGGAGAGCATGAATCCCCCCCCACACACACACACACGCAAAGAATATTCGGCGATCGTGAATGATCAATGTTAGTGTTTTCTTTGCATCAGGAAAACCCATCCAGATGGATATATTGTCTTTCAATAGGACGATGAACCTTGCTAGTGTGAAATTGGCTTTGTAATCATGTTCCGGCTTGGTCAATCACCGGATAAGAACCCAATTAAGAAGAAAACTGGCTGCTGCAGTATCAAACTCAACTCCAACTTCTATTTCGACTGAAGATGATTACTGCAACTTTTGCACTATATATATATATATATATATATATATATATATATATCAAATAAGAAAAATCATAAAGATATACATTCTTTGCGTGACTTTTCAATTTAGCTCAAACAGTTGCAAGTCTCCTGGCAATCAGTTGGTCTTAAATTCAAATCACGATGAAGTAAGAAATTTTTAAACAAAAATAGTTTGTGGAATACTGAAACAGTGAGATTTTGTACCTGTTGATTTTTTGCAAAGGCTGAGTAATTCGTTGATTTTACCAAGATTGAACATTTAAATGTTGCCAAAAGTTGTCATCATCATCATTATCAGTCATTTAACGTCCGTCGTTGGACATACACATTCCCCAGGATCGGCAACATTTCTCTATCATGAGCGTCGCGGAGCCGGTATTTTCTGAATTCGTCTGGTTCATCTCCCCATTTTGTCGGCCTCGGTTTCGCATGTGATCTCTGGGGATCCATGTTGTGAGTCGTGGTGTTCATCGGTCGTCTCGGACTCCCATTTACTTCGTTATATACTGTGATGTGAGGTTGAGCATGATTCTCCCATGTGCACGTTGCATGCTTCTCAGTGTGCGAGTCTGTCTCTTAGTTAGGTTCAATGTTTCAGCTCCATGAGTGACTATTGGGAGGATGCATTGGTTGTACACACTTCTTTTTAGGCTTATTAGGATTGTCTTGTTTCTGAAGGTTGAGCTTACCATCCTCGGGTGATTCTTCGCTTGATTTCTTCTGCCTTTGTGCGTTTCATGGAGATTCGTTGTCCTTATGCATTGTCATAAGCTTTCTTGTTCGTCGGTCCATTGATTGGGGTTCTTCCTTCGTCTATCCAAGGAATGTTCATTTGTATCTTACTTCCGATACTTCCTATGTGTTCATACCTTTGATCAGATTCCAGCAACTTAGTTTGGTCTCTAATATTTTCGTTATCCTAAGGTATCCTCTTCTCATTTCTTCCTGATTTCTAGAGTCACATTCGAGAACTTCCAGGTATTCGTATCGGTCCTATGTGGTCAGTGCTCTGATTTTCTAGTTGTCCGGTAGTAAAATTCCTTCTGCTGCTGCGAGCCTTTCTTTCTGCATAATCAGTGGTGCACATTCCTCTATCCCAAACTCCATCCCAAAGTCATTGCTGTATTCCTTCACTTGAACAACGTTTCGAGCTCTCCTCTTTTCTTTGCAAATGTCGTCCATGTACATGAGGTGATTGATTTTCCCCTCCTTTGTTTTGAAGAATTGATATCCTTTGCTGGTTTTCAGGATTCTGTTGAGCAGTATCATAGATGGGACAAATAGTACTAGAGACTGAGAGTCTCCCAGGAGGATTCCCCTTTTTATACTTACCTCTGCTAGATTATTATTATTATTATTATTATTATTATTATTATTATTTGCGTTTTCACACCAGTTGCCTGGTGGTCACTGGTGGAGACTGAGTGACAGCAAATTTCTTCAAGACTCCAGCTCTCCTCTTCATGTTCGCACAGTTCGAAGCAGTGCTGTGGTATACAATTTCACACCAGTTACCCAGTGGTTATCGCTGGAGGTTAAGTGATTAAGTCTCCTCAGATCTCCAGCCTTTCTCTGATATCTTTTTCACCTATTACAGCAGCGCTGTGGTTTGTACTGTCTCTACCCTACCCTTTTCTTGGCTGTTAGGTCAATGCTAACAGCTGGGAGTAGAAGCAGAGTGCAGAGAATAAAGACAAAAGGCTTCAGACTGTGGATGTTTTGTCTCTTTCATTTTTTGCTGTTCCCGTCATTTATTCAATTTCGTTATCCCCTCCTCCCCTCACTCCCTTCGCTGCCCTTCTTCTTCTTCTTCTTCTTCTTCTTCTTCTTCTTCTTCTTCTTCACGTTACCCTTCTTCTCTTTCACTTTCCTCTTCTTTTTCTCTCTATTCTACTCTCTTCTTTCTTCTACCCTACATTCTCTCTTACTTCATTTCTTTCTCGATGCCTCCCCCACTCATGCTGTCCTTCACGTATTTTCTTTCTCTCCTTCCTTTCCCTGATTTTGAATCACTCCTTTCCCTTCCCCTCTCCCATTCTCGTCTCTCAGCTTGAATAAAGAATCCAAGGCGATTAACCAAACACACGAAAAGGTGAACCAATATTTGTAGTTTACCTGAGCGGAGGAAAAAAAATCAAAAGAAAGAAACAGGTCTGGTTAGTAACTTAATAGAAGCTGTCACGTGACCAACATCTTTTGGCAGCATGCTGTGTTGGGGTGTTCAATTAAAAAAATTGAAAAAGAGGTGATCAATGAATAAGTTACTTTTCTCACCTTTTGTTGATCACTAAACGAGTCCGAGAACGCCGGACACAAACCAATTTAGCTAAAACTCACACTGCAAACTGAACCCAAAATGTTTGGGAGGGTCATTAAAAAGTTTTTCTACACATAATAAGGAGTTATTGTATATATTTTCAGCCCTTTAGCACCATTCGTGTGGTCTGTGTGATACATAGCCAATCAGACGGACAGACCAAATTGGAATCTGAAAAGAAAAACAAGTCGACAGTTGGGGTTGACGGTTCCTAAAAAGAAAGAAACGAGCGACTGGTTCCCTTTTCCACCTTTGGACTGTTTTGGGAGGGGAGAGGGTTTGAAAGGTGAATGGGTCACAGGAGTCCCAAGACCTGCAGGTGTTCTCTATTCACATTCACACACATGCACATGCATGCGCGTCTTCCCTTTCTCATGCACCTGCTCTAGAGCGATGATTTGCCAGATAATCTCGCAGGCCATTGCTTGTCGGTTTGTCTCTCTCTCTCTGTTTTCCAACATTGCCCTGAGTTTCGTTAATACATATCTACAACTAATAATGATGACACAAGTTCTTCGGCTCTTTTCAATAATAATTATATTTTATATTTTAGGTACAACCCTGACACCTCTTCTATAATCCTGTTGCACACAGAGAAACATAGGAAGCCTCTCTCTCTCTCTCTCTCTCTCTCTCTCTCTCTCTATATATATATATATATATATATATATATATATATATATATATATATATTAGCAAATTTTGCAACAGTTTTGCATGGGTGAGTTTAGTTGGGCACTAGTCTTCATATGTTGAACTCACTACAATATTCACGATTTGCAAGACGATCTTCCTAACCATTACACAAGGGTGAGATGCATTTCCTGTCCGTCTATCTTTTTTTTATTTCCTTCTCGCATACATATGCGTATATGCACACTTATGGAAATAAGTAATAACGCCCCTGACTATGTCCATACGACACACTGGGGTTTGACTCGTCGACGTACATACCCCCACTAGTACCGACACTTTGATTAAACATTCCGGCACGGATACAGGTGTAAATCCTCAGCCCTACCCCAGCCATCATATAGGTACGCACAGGCATATTTTAGTCTTCTCTCCACACCTGTTCACACATAGATGCACACACACACACACACACACACACACACACACACACACACACACACACACACACACACACATGCCAACAAACTGACTTTAATTGGTCGAAGTGTGATCCGTCGTGTTCAGTCTTGGGCGTGTTGGGACATAGACTAAGCATGTCTGATGACTTGGTGGGTACAGCCGTGTGGACAACAAGACTGAGACTGGAAAGGTGATTGACTGAGAGAGACGGACAAAGTTACAGACAAACGAAAGGAACTTCAGTCAAAAAGAAAAAGAAAAAAGAAAAGAAATACCACGGATAGACACAGGCAACCAGATCGTTGTAGGGAAATGGACTTTTTGAAGGTTATCCGGAGAGATTTCCTTCTTCTAAACACCAGTCATTTTCTCAACATTTCTGTGTATACAAGTTCAGTTAATTCAGCTTAAGACATAATCTATGTCTTGGATATTTCAAACGCAAAAGGCAGGATAATTTTCAATTGGAAAAACAATTGCGAAATGTATCGAGATGAATTGACTACACATTTTCCAGGTGTTTTCTCCAAATTCTCCATGACTGATTTTCAAGAAAAATATCAATTCTAAATAATCAATATTCTACTAGCAGCATCCTAAAGGATTATAAATGAATAGTTTTATCTGCTTTGCCGAATTCGTCTAACTGAATGGTTCTAAAAAGATAATGTAACTTCCAATGAATATAGAATTGTTTGTAGGAGAAAGATCCCTATTTCAAACAACATTGAAGAGTTTTCGCAAAACCTTTTGAAATAGAGTTCAGTGGATTGTTATGTAAGCCTGAAAGTTGACAGCCTCGGAGGAAGAGAGAAAGGAAGAAGCAGACGACATACAAGAAACGCAGTCACAGAGAGAGAAAACACGACTTACAGAGATAGAGAGAGACAAAAAAAGGAAAGTACCTACCGATCGGAAAAGGCGGACGAACGGAATTATCTATCTGTTGATCATTAAACTGAAAAGTGGACGCAGCCAAAATTTGTCCTGAGAAATACTCCAACTATTGAAAGGATGGTTATTCCTGGTCGTGAACGACCCGAACTTGCTTCGCCAAAAATATTTAATACCAGTTGTTCCTTCCCGATCTTGATACGGACTAAATGTCGAAAAATCACAGACTCTCCATGCTTGTATTCAATTGCTTTTTCAATCAACGAAATGTTTTTTTAATTAACCAAAAGGCTTTCAGGACTCTGCGATCAAAATCTATTGGATTTAAAAACTGAAAAATTATGTTTTAGAAAAATTAATGTTGAATCGTAGCGAACAAGCGAAAAGCAAAAGTAACGTACCTCTTGGCTGGACATTCTTTCTTGGAAAAAAACAGATCTGATTTATTTCGGTTGTGGAGACTGGACTTTGAACAGTTTCTATCTGCAGTCGTTTTCTTCAATTTGAAATGTTTTCAGAAAATATTCCAGGTAAGATTTTTAGATTTTACCCCATTCTAAATCCTCATCAACATTGTCTGCTTACTATTTCGGAAAAAATCAATTATTTTTAATTTTTATTGGGATGGGGGGTGATAATTTGACTAAATTTTAGGATGATTATTGCAGGCCAATTTTATATCTTACAAATATCTAAAACTAAAAAAAAAATCAATCGGCATTTACAATGGTTCGATCATAACTGATATCCTCATCGATGATTATTTTTTGCCGATATACTTTGATTCAAATAATCATCGCCAGGGT